>OU015492.1:149190373-149365373 GCA_907164885.2 Dolomedes plantarius
TAATAAAGATTCCTGTAATACATCAAAATAAAGTTATGTATCCATTTTAGGATTCGAGGTCATTTAGGTTATAAAAGTTTAACTTTAGTGTAGAAAAGTACAAAATTTCGCGAAAATTCAGAGTACAAGCATAAAAATATTTTCTAAAAATTAACTATTCAACGAAAGTACAAAAAAATACATAACTTTGTTCAGAAAGTATTTATAAGCAATATAAATGAAAAATTAAGGGGAAAAGTTTAAAATTGAGTCGCAAGGAGCGTTTTAAAGAAGGGTAATTAAATGTAAATTTTTTAATTATGAAATATTTTTTTTAAATATTTATAAAATTTTATAAGGTGTTTAATATTGTTATACTTTAATGAATATATATACAAAATTTCATATCTCTGTGGTAAAAATTTCAAAAATCGTTTTGAAAGGTCCACTATCCCCTTAAGGCTGCTATGTACTAAGCCCATTGGATTCGCTCACCTCAATGTTAACCTATGGAGAAAATTTGTCCACGGATTGCCGACTTGGATTCAAAGATTTAAAAAAAAAATTGTACTCCGTCATAGAGAAAGAAACTTTACATTTGTATGCATTTTTCGCTTTTTTAACAAAATGCAATTTTAAAATTTAAATTACTTGGGGAAAAATCTGGTTGAGTGTGTTTTAAACGCTCATAAATTACTTCGGTGGACGAAATTTATAAAATGAATCCTGTAGCGCTTTGCAGAAAAGTTCAGGCTATCTGACAATACCAATTTTATTTGATTATCAGCATTTATGCACCTGTAAATAGTTGACAAAATATATTTTAAATAAAAAATTAGGGGGCAGTGCTTAACCCCCCTATAGAGAGAGAGCCATTACAATCCCTAAAAATGTCAATCCTAAGGGGGGTGGAATTCTCGTACTGTCAACTGGACTACTCCCACCACAAGAGTCTGCCTAAAGAGGAAAAAGGAAATACGATTTTTTTTCATAGTACATAGCAGCATTAAGACTTTGATCTGTATTACGTAATTTTTTAAGTTTATTATTTGTACCTATTGAAATTATAAGAATTACTTTCTCTGACAGATTAAATACATAAAAGTTGAGTTTACGTGTATGTTGAAGCAGTAGTACATAATGCAAATAATATAAAAGAAGATATTTCAAAGTTTTCTAATTATTTTTATTCTTTATATACCATTATTTGCTTTAAAAAAATACTCCAACTTTATTTTTAATTAAATAAACGGAAATCCTCCCGAAAAAAAAACTAATTTTCAACCGCCAAACAGGCCTAAAACTCAATGGAATGTGGATGATGTGCTTAAATTATTTTAGACGGTTTATGTAATGAAATAGTTTTAAGGAACTTTTGTTCTGTAAAAAATTATGGGTGTTCTTGGAACAAAGAAAGACAAGTAAAAAGCACCAAAAAATGATGTAATATTATATTACGGACAAAGAAAAGAACTTAATCATTAAAAGGAATAAGAGAACATATCTCAACCCCCCAAAAAGAAAAAAAAAACTTATGTCATTTTCTGTAGCGAATGAAAAAAAGTATAAGATTAGCAAAGACGAGTTTCCTTTGTTGAAAAAATAAACATAATTTGAAAACGAAGAAATATAATCTCGTTACACATAAAGAAGATCATGTAACTTGTTTCAAAACATCTGAGTGTGCCTCAAATTTTACACATTCTTACGCGATGCATTTTAATTTAATTACACGCTTAGTTGCAATAAACTTAAGTAAAAGCAAGCTGTGGATGTATTATTTTCTAAACGGGAAAGGAGTTTAAAATAAATATCATATTCTCTTTTATTAGATAAGAATAGGTGTGATGAAATGTTTTTCGCAAAAACTTTTATATTTCTTGTTTTAACAGTATTTTATTTTTATAAAAGCATTCTTTTGGCCGCTAATTACATAAAACTTTTCCCTTTTTATGTTGAGTTTTTAAATTACCTTGGGAAAAATGGAACTTAACTATGCGGTGGAGTTTTTTACAAATGTCGCGGAACATTTCGAAAAATTTCATACAAAATTAATCTTCAATATTTTTTATTGCCCTTTTAATAGAATTTCACAGATGAGCCAATTTAAAGGAATAAAAAGAATGTCAGTTTAGTGTTTTAGTTGATCTCAAAAATATTTCTAATTTTGCCTTTTGTTTAAAACATTTTTGAAACATAGCTGGTTTTAGTTTAAAATTACTTATTGCTATCTAACGTTAAAATAATACAGCAAAGAAATCTTTGTATTGCTGTCATTTTTTATAATTCAATGTCTGGTCTCAGTTCACAACAATACAGGTTGTTTCACATTCAGGATGAACAGCCCAGAAATTGTCATTTATAAAGTAGAGGCGAAAAGAGCTTGATATTTTTTAAGATTCGCCATGCTTTTCCCATTCCCTTCTTTTCTATGAATTTGGTCGTTATAATACAGGACTTAAGGCTCATGTAATTATAATCAGGAAGGTTTGGGTAGGTAGAGGTATTCTTTCTTTTTGAGAATGCTAGAGGGAAGGGAATCGGAAAGATTGCTTTTAATTTCGTTCGGTTAGTAATTTGTTCCTAGATGCAAGAGTTTTACTGCCTAAGCCATGATTTTTCTAAAGGGTTTTGGTTACTGAAGATTGTTTAAATCAAATGATATGTTATAAGATCAATCTAAACTCTTTGTATCCCAAAGACTGGATGGGAAAAAATATATTTCTTAAATTTCTATAATCGTTAATACCCCCAGAATATGTCTAAATCAGAACAGCATGATATATTGATGAGGGAAAGCTCATTGTGAGGTTATTTTAGGCATTGGTATGTTAACTGCGGGAGAAAAAAATTTTTATTTTCGTAACCGTAGTGGGTTTTTCTTGTGCATCTTTATTATGTTTGTTCTTTTTGCATATGTCTTACGTAGAAATTTGGAAAAACATCCGGCTTTAGCAGCTCTCCAAAATTCGAAACGATTTTGTCATTGGTACAGCGTTTTCAACAAACTCCCTGGGTTTCACATTTAAAAATAATAAATAAAAGAAAACTCTTCAGGTGATTTTCTGTTCTGACATTCCGAAAATTTGATAAGAGCCCTGAAGAGATTAGAAAAGATATTGAAGAAAATGAAAAGAAATATTTTAGAACACGAAATGTGTAAGGTGCCAAATAACCCGTAAGAGTCATTGATGGTCGTTTGATACTTTTATTTAACACCACACATAACAAAACATATAACAATTAAAATTAGACTGAAATTAATACCGAGTATAATTAATGTAACCTAGTGAGAACTGCCAAGATGTGCTCCATACATATCAAACCTAGCTAGCCAAGTAAAAGCATAAAAAAAAGTTTTACATCGTTCTCCGGGGTTACGTGGTATCGATGAGTGCCCGTTGAACTCCGCCCACACAATCCATTCGATTAATTTGATTCGGAACAGATACTGAATATTTGTTATTGTGGTTGGTGTTTCTAATCCTCTGGCATCCGGATTAAATTCAGATGACTTCCATGACATTGTGACTCAGGCAAAATCCATGACGAGAAGGCTGTTCTTGATGGGATCTTCTCCCGTAAGGCCCAGGTAGTCCAAAATGCGCTCCGGACATGGCAGTTAGGGCAGACGGAAAAGACATTTCTTCCTCTGTCAAAGGAAAGGGTCCTGAACTGAATATTTCCTATGCGGAGACTTCCTCACACCTCAGCCCACCCTTGATACGAATTCTTTAAAATTCGACAGTGTATTATTTGGATACCTATCTACTTAATTACAATCCACACTTGGTGGATTAAGCTTGTAAATTGCTTAAATTAGTAAAACAGAAAGAAAGTACGTACTGAAAAGAAAGACACGGAATACAGTTAACTCTAATCATATCCATCTACTTTAACTTGGAGCCAAATCCACAATTTTTTCCCGGTAAACTGTTGCTAAATACAGACCTGTGCAGTATCGAGTATACAATCTTAATGAAAGGTCATAAGATGGAAAGGAAGTATTGACAGAAAAGTAAGGGTCGGAAATGGACTGAGATTGAGAATTGAGATCAGATAAGGAAAATTGAAAGAACATTTCTTAGTTTAACTATTGATGCTGGATGCCAAATAATTCGCATTTTATTGGGTTTGGGGGGGGGGGGGCTGTAAATCCTACAGTGAACTAGATATGCCGCTTGAGAATTTCATGTTTTCAGATTCTCTAAAAAGTAAGGTTAAAAACTCATACCCTATGTTAAATATAAATAAATTCGCTTTTTATGGATTAAATATCCAGGAGAAATACAGATTAAATAGCACAAAATTGGATCTAAAAACCTGTTAGGTATTTCGCAGTAATACATCGTATTTGAAAGCGCAATCCTCCTTTTCGAGAATTACGTAAATAAACATTTGAAACGTGATATTGATAAATTTTATTCAAGTGAAAAGATAAATTGTGTGTGGCTGTAAGTTTGCTTAAAATGTATTAAATGGCCTTATTTACACTTGGTTTAAAAATCTTATTATTTAATTCTAGAGAATAATGCCAGCTGAAAAAGTTTCGTCTCAGTGTATGCAAATACGAAGAAAAAAAAATTGATAAATTGCAGGAAACAAATACGAATAAAACTCAAAGCAGTAAACACATAGGAAGTTATAAAGTTAATTGGGTGTGAAACTTGAGAAACGGAAGTCGAAATTCTTTTTTCGGCATTTAAGATTTTGAATTTAGAAAATATTTTTAAAAACACACTTCAAACACATTTTGGGTGTTATTTTTGCAGTCATGATATAAATTTCTAAAATAAAAATGCTGTTTCGAGGAACAGATTCAATATTTTATTCTTTTAGGAATATCTCAGGTTTCAGATATATACATTTTTACTCATGAAATAATACCTAAATGTGTTTTAAATGTATGTAAGGATTGAATTTGTATCTCTTTTTTGTAAAATAGGTTATAGGATCTCCCTGAAATTTTGAAAAATGAGGTTTCTGAAATTTATGCTTCGCGATAGTGGGATATTTTTATCCGGGAAGTTGAAGAAATCAACGAAGCTGATATTTTATGCTGACATAATTTTAGAAACACTATTTAGATGCTTAAAAAGACATATTTTTAATTTCGTTTGTGATGCCTGAAAATATTTTTCTACGTAGTATGTCATTTGACACAAAATTATAGTTTTGAAAAAAAATTTAAACTTCTCGAAGCTTAAATTTTAAAGTGAAATCGAAGGTATTATTTATCTCTTATTGATGTTAAGGAACTGGTTTAGGAAAAATAAAGTTTAATTACGTACATTGAAACTGGAATGAAAATTTTATAGCTATGAAAAGTCATTAAAAACTTAGTCCTTTAAATAATTTCTTAGAAACTCGTTCAAAAATATTTATAATTCTTCTTTTAAGACTTCGTTTTAAAATAATATCTAATTCGAAGCTTTGTTTTTCGGTATTTCTTTACGATATCAGTTACGACATTTTAATTAAACTCTTTGCTTGTAGTAAAGATTAGAGATATTTTCATGACTGAATACAATGCATATTATTTTTCACAATAGCTCCAATACTTTTAGCAATAATTAATCTTTTATGAAACAAAAATTATATTTCCGAGAAACCTTTTAATGCTTAAACAAAATTCTGCTGTAAATCTCCAAAATACTAATGCTCTGTGAATAATCAAGTCGAATCTTATGAAAAAGGATACCGAATTTGCAATAATGCTGAACCCTTCTTATGAAGGACAACAATCCATTGTTATAAGAATTATTCCAGTTGTTACCTAGCTGTAGTAAAACCTTTTGTATAGTGTATTAACTGAGTTTAGGTAAAGGATGACAGAAATCATTTAGAGTTTCATTGATAAAATATGTTGGCTGACTGAGGATATTTTTCTTGTGTCTGAATTAAGAAGAAAATGGAGTCAGCTTTAAGTGGTTTTTAACAACAACAAAAGATGAAAAAAAATTCTTTACTTTTTCAAAGATGGCAAATCAATCAAATACGTTGCCTTCAAAAGCATTATTTGATGTGCTTTTTGTATTCATTCAAGCTTCAGTAACTCCGTAATATGCTTGAATAATAACATGAATAGATTGAAATATTTCATATAATTATATCAAAATAACTTTATTTCGGTTTAAAAATAAATTCTGCTAGAAGATCATCTATCGACTTTGCAGATTATAATCTACATATATTAATTGTGCTTGAAAAACAACGCTGAAAAAAGATTAATTATTACAAAGGATATACTACTGCCCTTTTCAGGAGTAACATTTTAAATATCATATTTCTGTATTCATTTTCGAAATAAGTTCATCAGTTTCCCTTACACTGTTCCCTTACGAACCTTGAACATTTTTTGAAGAAGATATCTAAAGTCTCAAAGTCCATTAAGTTCTGCAAGTTAATAGGTTGCTATGCATCTAAAGTTACTGCATACAATATTTAAATTTTTTAAAATAAAACTTTCGTTGAAACAAATTAGTTCGTAAAACTATTGACTTTACATCATAATGCTTGAATTTTCTGTTATCGGAACGTAGAAGTTGTGGTTTGACAAATAACAGTGAAGCATAAGATGTATTTGCTCATTTACATGTTAATTAAACTTCTCAGTTTCATGTCTAAAAATTTTATAGATAAACACGAAATTTCTGTTTTCGAAACGTTAATTTTTGCTATTTTGAGGATATATATATATATATATATATATATATATATTACAAATGTAAATTGCTTAATAGGAAACAAAAATGGGTAAATAAATTTTAGGCGCTAAGCTTAGGGATAAATATTTATCCCTACTATGTCTATAAAATTGAGTGTGCTTGAGTTTCGTGTCTCTTGCTTGGTGTGGATATAAGTATTTTTGTATCTTAATTTTTATAGTGTATTGTTAATGTGTAATTATTTAGCTAATTAGTATTATTGTACTTCTGTATCTTAGGATTAAGCTTTATTCTATTTTTTCTATATTAAAAGATTAAAACACTATTCATCTTGTAATTATGTTTTAGTTTACTATATTAGCAAAGATATCTGGTTTAACTTATCTATTTCATCTAAAATATTTTTTTTTCTTCATAAATGTTTATTACTGTCTTGGTGTTATAGCCGACCTCCGGAAGTTTTGCCATGCGTTAAACATGTTTAACCGGGACTGGGGGGGTCACAACCCCCCCCAGTCATCAACTGTACCACCTCCACTTCCGTTTTTTGCTTATTTTTATATGTCTATCTTATTTTAGGTTATAGGAGTATTAAATGGTCGCATCTGCCCTTTTAGTCATCTGAATTTTAAATATTTATATATCGTAAATATTTTTGTGAGCAGCTTAGCGCCTAAAATTTATTTACTCATTTATGTTTCCTATTAAGTAATTTACATTTGTAAAATATATTAACATGTGAATTATTCTAGCAGCTTGGCGCAGTTTTTCACATTGCATAATTAATAATATTTTAGTAAGAGAGGGTTAGATGTTTAAGTCTGTTTATACTTATCTTTATTCACTAATTTATTGTTTTGCTCTAGGATACTCCCGTGGTGGTTCTTATATTTACTATAAATTATTACAGAATCTTTCCTCTGGTGCGTTGATGCCCTGAGTGCTTGATTTCTGTTAATTGTCTGTTTTCTTATTCTACTTTTATAGCTCAATAGGGTTTTTCACTATAACTTTATAACTAAATCCTTTAATTAAGGTGTACTTAGGTGTTTATTATCTTTTTACTTAGGTGTTTATTTTCTCATTATTTTTTTAAAAAATATAAAAAATCAAAAAAATTATAAAATGGTTAAAAATTTCTTTCACTTATAGGGTAACTTTACTTACATGTATCTGTCGGTACTTTAATTGTAACGGACTTCTATCAAGTACGTGAGTTTTTACTTTCAAAGGTGTAAACCTGTATCTTTGGTTATTTGGTTAAATATCATTTATTGCCTTTCTTTTGGTTAATATACTTATTTACCTTTCAACTTCTTTATGCTTTTATGTAGTTATGTGTCAATCTACAAACAAAAATTAACTAACATGGATAGGTCTTTTAACTTTATAGCGACTGGCAATGTTGATACTAGTATATCAATTGCTCGGTCTGTCAATAGTAGGGTATTTGACAGATTGTCAGCAAGTAACCCTAGTCTTAGTGCCCCTAGTCTAATTACTAGCTATTTTTATAAATCCTTGCCTAAACTAAGTGAAAGCAAAAAAACTGTAAATTTTAATACTTCTCCCGCTATTATGACTGCTTCAAGATTAAATTAAATTAAAGCAGTTTACAGAAAACGACATCCCAGCAAAGGAGACGTCCTAAAATTGACCCCAAAAACAACCTCTCCACAATCAGAAATAAAACTTGCTGCCATAGAATTAAACTGAGGGAAAATGAAAAATAACACTTGAATTCAAATGAACAAAGGAAAAGGCGTGACAATTATATTTTTAAACTTAACAGCAATTTATTCAGACATTACATGATTTAACGTTACAATAATTATTACCCTTAAGACCATCCTCATCATAAATTAAATCTACTCTTATCCATTTCATTATATATATATATATATATATATACCTATAAATACATTAGTCACAATGGTTACACTCACATATTACATAAGAACGGATGGCTGGTGACCTGTAAGTATTTAACACTTTATATGAGCTCAATATAACTATAATAGAATTAAATTTAATATTACTTCAGTCGGCTGTAGGCTAAAAAAATTAGAGAGGGAAATGTAAGGAAAGGAAGAAAAGAAAACAAAAATCGAAAGGGCAGGCCCCATAGCTGCTTCAATGACGAGGGAATACTTCAATTTTCTGGGATCGGACGGGGAGACGCTGAAGGGGTAAACGGAAAAACGCTCCGAAGTCACGACAGTACTAAATCCGTTTTTTTTTCAAACCCTCTCCGAAAAATCCCGCGCAGGGAAAACTTTTTTTACCCCTCATGCCTGCGCGTAGGAATAGAACATGTAAAAGAGTTCTTTTCGGCGCCTTGCGTTACGGGCATACAACCACCTTAACGCTGGAATGCCCTGGCCCCTCTTGGATGTTAGAGGCTGAATTATTTTTTTCATGCATTGGTACTTGGCTGCTTTTCCTTTATTAATATATATATATATATATATATATATATATATATATATATATATATATATATATATATATATATATATATATATATATATAATATATATATATATATTATATATATATATATATCTTTATATATAAAAGGCAAAGTCTGTGTGTGTGTGACCGAGTTTTTGTCTGCTCGCGGCACGGCGCAAAGACGGCAGGTCGGACAGTCTTGAGATTCGACACGAATATGCCCCCCGAGGTCTCATTATGCACCTCGAAGCCCTTTTTCGATTTTTTAATTAGATTTTCCGTAATTAAATATTTAGTCGCGATTTGGAGCTCCCGGACGAGTAAAAGCTCCGTAAATCCTAACGTATCCGTCCAAGAATTGTTTTTTTCGGACGAGCCTATACGGGAAAGTTAACACTAAACGGAAATCACAATTAAAATCGTCTGTCTGAATTTATCGATTAATTGTGATTTTTTTTCGATCGCCTGTACGCACCCGTTTTTCCGAAAAAACGCGATTTTGGCCGCGACCCTTTTTTCCAAATTGTCGAATCGATACGTAAATGTTGTTACATTTTTACGAAATTTTTATCTCAGAGACCCTATACATCACAGTTTCGAAATCCAGAACCAAAATTAATTTACAAATTGTAGTTATTTTTTAATAATTTATTTTATGATTCGGAAACTCTTGCGAGAAATCTCATTTTGGAGATTTCGTTCTTCATTTCCGGACGAAGCTAAAACGGGGAAAATAGGCGTGTGTCTTTTTCGACTTCAAGCACGTGATGTGTTGGGGCGTTTGTTTTCTATGAGGGATTTTGTGGTTAAAGGAAATCGATTACTATTGCAGTGATAATCGATTAAAAGATCGCATTTAGTAATGCCGTAATTTTTTTGGCCAACACTTAGTTAATATCATATAATTTGTGGTGTGTTTGTGGAAAAATTCTATGAAGATTTCAAAGAATTTCAGCACAATAAACATCTTAATACGTTTTTCGTCTCGCTGACTGTTGTGGAAAGTTTTAAGTAATCCTATGTCAAAAATTTTGCCAAAATGTGCCAGAAAGGATTAAATTTATATGGGTAAAATAATGTATCGTGGTGAGGAAAAGGATGACAGCGACGCCCATTAACAAAGGGTTAAGGCTACTAAAAAATTGGTAATTACATTACCCGAGCAACGCCGGGACGGGTACAGCTAGTATATATATATATATATATATATATATATATATATATAGAGAGAGAGAGAGAGAGAGAGAGAGATATTAATCTCTTTGATTTTATCTATTTCTCTACAGGTGTTTTTTTATAGTAAAATTGAATACTCAGATGATTTTGAGATTTTATAAAACATTTGATTATTTTTTATTACAAAATTTTCTATTATATAAATAATTTTGAGTACGCTCTTTCTCTTTGATCTTTTCTTGGGCATCTGTTACGTATTTTCATTGAATTTGTTGCACTATAAGAGTGTAACATTCTTAAATTCAAAATAATAAAAGAATTAAATTTAAATTTTAGTCGCCTAAGATAGGAGCTTTTAGTTTAATCCGTAAGAAATCCCTGAAAACAAAAAGATTTATGTTAAATGCACCATATTATTTCTCATATTACTTTGGCTTGGTTTTAAGAAATTGTTAGATTAAGTAATCAATCACACAATATATCAATAGTAATAAATTTCTATATCCCGAGTTCAGCATTAAATATTTACAAGATTTAAAAAAAATACTTTTTATATACCCTGTTTTTAAATTTTCTGTTGAATCATATAAACTTGACAATTCTATATATTAATAAATACTTTTTAAATTTTTTTTTGATGAATTATCCCATCAACTTGTAAGAAAATGAAGTTAATTGGAAGTTAACTTGCGTTTAACTTTTCGTTTCCGTCCCGGCCGATAGATGGCTGCACCAGTCTACAAAACAAAATGAACTGAAAATGAATTTAATCCTGCTTAAAGATGGCTAAAAGTTTCAAAAGAATGCATAGCCGTGGGGTTTGAGCTATTCTAAAAGTTTCAAATGTCTAGCTAGTCGGGAAGTTAGTTAAAAATCGATTGCAAGATTTGTACCGGACAAACACACAAACAAGAAAGCGAGTTAATAAAAACATGGAAATTATAAGGTACGCAATCAGCGCACGTAATTTCATCCGATTTTAACACATTACACAGAAATGTCCATCAAAGGCAGTTTTTTAGCTTTTTATAAGTCATTTTGTTAAAATGAGTTCAAATTTAGAATGACGGCTTTTGAAATGTATCGCAGTCGAAAAGTAAGTCATCATACACTGTAATGGTAATAGCCCTTTAAGTCATCTGTTTGCCGTTTATCGTCATTTTCGATATCATTTCTGTTTTAAAGTAAATTACAGGACTAGGCTGCCTTCAGTCGTAAATATAAATAAGTTTGATCCTGGTGTAAGGCTGTCTTATATTAAAAAATCAACTTATCTCTTTCAGTATTTTCAGGATTAAATTATCTTTCATAACGGACGAAATTTTCTGCAGATTCCTGATAGTGAATAACATAAAATCTCGTGAATTCATATATTTGAAATAAAATTTTTCTGAATCAGAGGAAGCTTTTGCCGTCTATTAAAATATTTGAATTATTTTTATACTTTTTTTTTGATATTTCAGAAATCTTAGTACACAGCTATTTAGAAAGCCTATAATTTCTTTGTATGTGTGTGTAGTTTTTGAATTAAACTTTGTTCTAATGAAATTTTTTTCTCCTTTTGAATAATATAGATTTTATAAAATAAAATTACACAGTTTGAATATTAATACAGGAATGCGTTTGGGACGTTAAATATATTATTTTTCCCAATCAGTTAAGCAAAGAAAATTTCAAAGTTAAAATCTTGAAATCTCATATCTTTCTCTGCAAATGCAATAAATTTCAATTTCCTCGATATTATGATTTTCAAAATATACTTGCATTTTTCACACAGTTTTTAAAGAAATATATGTATACTCATTTTATAAAACTAAGTGTTGTATTGAGTCTAATATTTGCTTTTACCTCTATGATTTTCGTTTTAGTTATTCGAAATAAATTTTCTGGAATAATTGATGTTTACTATACCGTAGCAATAAATTTTGAATTGATTTGAGTTTCGAAATTTTTCCATTTTATTAGATAACATGTTTACATGCTATAATAGTTTTTTATGAAAGAATTTTCTTCATAACGGAAACAGTTTTCATATTTCATGAAAATAATGCTTTTTCGTAAAATAGTGGTTCAACTGTATTTATTTTTGATACAAAATTACATTCAACTAACCAATTTAAATTGGTAGATTTTTGTAAAGGTATGTATATGAATATCTGAATATCTAGTGTTTTTACAATTTAAATAAAAAACTCTTCTGGAATTCAAAGGAACGGAATCAAAATAATAATCAATGCATTACTCATAAGGAATTCAAAAGCTTTTCTTTACGATTACTATAAATTGAACACGGTATAAACAGCTTATCGAAAATTTCAGTACTCCATTTTGTGTTCCTTTTCGAAGCTTTTGAGATTCATTATTATATTAAATTTTATTTAAATAAAACCATTAAAAATAATATAATATATATGAGCTGCAAAATATTTGCATGAAAATTCTCTGGTAAAATTACTTTACGAATATATTAAATAAATTTCCTTTTATTATACAACATAGGCTTTTCTTTCATTCTGTTATCTTTGCTAGTCATATGATAAAGTAAATGTTTTCGTGTAGTTGTGAATACATACATAGAAGTTGTCATAACTCCTGCAGAAAAGTTGTCGGTTTGAAGAGAATTTAGGTATAAACAGACAGGCGTGTCAGCTGTCATTCACAGAGAGAGTTGCGGACGTAATGATATTCACTTCTTTTAGAATAAATGTTGTTACTAAACATGCATGTATTCATAGAAAAATGTATGAAGGTCTCGCCTTTTTTTTTTGCCGATATCTGCAGAATGATATGCGTTGAAAGTGTTGTCATTCGACATAACTGTTATTTGGATAGTGTTAACTTTCACTCTATAATATGCGTCCCATTAAATGAGTGGTTTTCCTAACCTATGGTCCGCGAACCACTAGTGTCCGAGAGAACCCAAAAAGTGGTCCGCGAGGTCAGGAGGGATAAAAAAAATTGGTTACATCGTTTCAAAACGACAGCGAATTTAAACAATTTTTTTTAAAACTGGGGACGAAAATATATTTAGTTTCTAATTTTTTTGTCCGAATTCTAAAAATTCCTATATTTCCTCTGCTTTCAGACGTTTCAAGTACGAAAAGTTCCTTTTTCTGCTTAAAAATTTCTAATATATATTCTGTGACGTGGACACGCAACGTCACAGCAGTTTTACAGCTAGTAAAGCTAATGCAAGATGAAAATTTTCGTTAATTTTAGTAGGCTTTTTTGTTTGCTATCAAGTTTGTTTTTTAACGGTAAATTGGTTAATATTATTATAGATTAAAGTTTAAGTTTATTTGTTTAAGTTTATTTGTAAGCTGAAAAAATCTCGTTCATTTTTAAGTTTTCGGAGGCTTTTAACGTTTGCTATTAAGTTTTCATATACATTAAATGTGTTATTGCTATAAAGTTTATTTGCAACATTTTATTAGAGTTGTTTATCATAAATAGTTTGTTATTCAGAAAATAAAACCCATTTTGTCGCTAGAAGGATTGGGAGATGGTCCTAGAAGATTTATTTATTTTTTTTCCAAGTGGTCCCTGATTAAAAAAGAGTTTGAGGCCACTGCATTAAATGAACAAATCTTTATTATATTCAATTTATAAAATGAGACTTTTTAATTCAGAAACTGCGATTCTTAGCGTATCCTATATTCCGACTGAACTTAAGCAATTCTTTATAACCTAAAAAAAAGTTGAAAGAATTTGAGACATTTTTTTAAATGAAGTCCAATGATTGTATCTTGATGTTAAGTTACTCATGTTACATCTTAATACATGAGTCCGACATGTAACCACCGATTTCACGGCGTCCTTTAAAAACATTTAAAGCAAGAGTCATAAACATAGGGTTAGGCAACACATTAACAACATACAGTGGAACGCTAATTTTGGTCGGAATCGTTCAATTACTGTTCACTCCAGTGCAGTAGAACGAAATGTGCTCTAATGTTTCCTCCTCCCCCAGACAAACAAGATATTTACCTGAATCCGCGAGGCGAAGACGATTTAGATAGGATTAACGTGACTATATCGCCCATTGTAGCTCTGGCTGTAAAGGTTGCAACCACTCTAAAAACATTTGAAGACAGGTTGTTCGGTTCTTTTTGAAAGAAAAAGAGGTAACGGCAATGTACCAGCGTTTTTCCAAGACGAACACCAAAGATCTCTATCTTCAATAACTTGGCTTTACTTAAGAGAATGTGATCTTGGTAGATGGCATTGGACCAATTTTTTACGACAATGTAGCCGAATTATAAAACGTTTCGTTCATGCGGATTCCCCAATGGGTGAGAAACCCACTGAAAGGGGACATCTTTGTCCTTGAAGAGCAGAAGAAGGTCTCTGATTTCAAGAATACGAAAAAAGTAGTCACTATGCAAACCTAATGATTAGTCTTTTTCGCTATCGCCAAATCCTTGGTCAAGAGAAATTCTGCCCCCGGATTAGGCGAGCCATGGAAATAGTCAAAATGCATATTGGTCTCATTCTCAATAAGAGGCAACAAACCAGAGCACCATTGAGAGCCAATAATTTGGCATCCAAACTTGAGATGAATGTACAAGAAATGCTTCATTCAGTTCTATAAAATATGTGACTTCAGCTCTGGAGTTGAAACGAAATCAACAGAACTTTCGCTATATATCTTAAGATGATCAAAGTAGTTAGAATTCAGTAGACCTAGATTCAGATGTTTAAGGAGTTGAGCATTATCTTTATTGGGGGTAAAGTCAGGGATGTTCAGCACAAATTTGCATTACAGTGAAATCCGAGGAGGTTATGAAAACCTGACTGGAAAATCTAAAGCATATTGAGGCAGAACTGGGTGGCAGGTGAATTGACCCTATGGTTAAATTTAATGTAATAAAGTAAGAATTTTCCACATTTCACAATTTTAGCTTATACATTGCTAAAAATTACAGGTCATAATGGTAAGCTATCATATGTAACCGATGTAGAGAAAAATTCTTTAAATTATAGCACATAAATTGCATTATTATTGTGCGTTCATTATAATGTCTAGGAAGATCACAGAAAGGAAAAGCCAAGGTTTCTCAGGTCTTAAAATTTCATTTCCAAGAAAGTATTTCTAATATTACAATTATAGAGTGCTCTAATATTGAGTTCTTTGAAAATAATTTAAATTAGATCGAAAGATTACTTCCAGCAAATGCTTAAAGTTGGCAGTTTGATGTCTCGTGCCTGATTGGAAAAAGTTAGTCTATAAAAGCATGAAAATAAAGCTTGTTTGCACATTTTAAAATATTAAAAAACATTTCAAAGTAAGTTTTCCTAAAAAGACTCTAGAAAGAAAATATTGGCTAATTGCGACACAGAACTGAAAAGTCCCTAATCCATCCAGACGAAATTGGGTGCAACAGAAGGGCTGAGATAAAGAACATTTGGAAGTAAATAAATAAAAAAACTATGTTTGTAACATTATACTAGTAATCAAAAAGTTTGGATAAATAGTTTTTCAAAAAACCTTTTCCTTTGGAGAAATTTCTCCTGCACTCCAAGAGTTTTCTTTCATTGTGCTGTTTATTGATCTGCAGCTTATTACCCGAAGACACAGCGAAGAGTTTCTAGCCAAACACTTATTTTCTGCACACAGCCTTTTTGTCAGAAGCGACTGCTACAATGCCGAATTATATATTTTTTTAATCGTTTGTAGAACAACTCATAAAGAATAAGGTAAAGAAAAGTAACTGTAAAAGAAGAGAAATCAACAGGAGTGGTTCGCCTTCATGTAATGAGAAGTAAGTCACTCGAAAATACATTTTATGAAAAGAAATTCTTTGATTTTCTAGAGGTAAAAATAATGATGTGTCATTCATATATACTTCCTTACTTTTTTGTAAGCACAATAGCATTGATTAGTTCATCAATAGATATCGAGATACACAATACCCTATTCCAATTATACGAATGAGAGATATGCATTATTATTTTGGTTCATAACATGTAATTGTTAGTCAAGAGAATGCTGTAAAAGTTATGTGTAACTATGGCACGTTCACTGATATTTTTGAATTATATTATGGTATCAGTTCAGCAATCAATATCAAGATACACTGTACCCTATTCCAATTATACGAATAAGGGATATGCATCATTAGTTTGGTTCATAATATAAAATTGTTTAAGTGTGCTGTTTAAGTAATGCTGTAAATGTTATGTTTAACTACGACACGTTCACTGATATTTTTGAATGATATTATGGTATTAGTTCAGCAATCAATATCCCGATAGACAATATCCTATTCCAAATACACCAATTATACTATTTTAATAATTTTAATAAGATATATATATTATTAGTTTAGTTTATCACATATAATTTTTAATAATGAGAATGCTGTAAATGTTATGTGTTTCTACGATGTCCCTCGATAATTTTAAGAATATTATCGTGCGTAAAAATATATGGTGGAATCTTTTACGTTACTTAATAGTTCCATAATGCTTTTAAATATAATTAGCACTACGGTTGGTGAATGTAATTGTAAATCCCCTTCATTTGCTTTACTTCGGAGAATCGAAAGCCTAGAAAAAATTGTTATTCATGATTAGATTTTATTTACTTACGTGCATTTATATCTTACCTGTAGTTGTTACTATAAAAGTAGATGATTGACTAATTTTCGAACAGAACGTTATTTGAAAACCTGTACAAACCGACGAAATGAACGATTAAATATTTCTGAAGAATTTATTGCCAAGAAAGTTTATCAGTGAATTAAAATATATTGATTTGATATGATAATGTGACATGTAATTTCAGAAGTGTCTTATTGGCATAATTTGTCTGCCCTACACTGTGAAAACGAAATGCTCCTTCCGATTTAAAAGACGCTATCTGTTTCACTTAGTAATGTCTCTGGGTGACGGATTTACTCGAATTGCCAATCCCTCTAAGAGGGATTGGCAATTCGAGTAAAGATGATCTATTCGAGTAAGATGAAATTCGAGTAAGATCTAATTCGAGTAAGATGATCTATTTAATAGATCATCTTACCCCTTTTTTTTACTTCCATTTTTTTTAAATTTTCCTGAAACAGCATTTCATTTTTATAGCGCAGGTCACAAAACACATCCAGGTATGAATGACGAGTGTCATCTGGTGTCTTGTTTGATCTCATCAATAAAGTTGTAAGTTATGATCAGGAAAATACACTGATAACATCTAACAAATTTCCCTTCATTTGATATTCAGTCTCTTAATTTCTGATTTTCGAGATTTCTGCAATTTACTATTGCCTATTTCTTACCAGTCGTGCTTTAAAACTGTAACTAATTTTCTAAGAATACCATTTTAATCATTATGGATATAATTATTATCTACACTGAAAAAACAAACGAAATGTTGCTCAAGCTAAAATAGCTACCTGTTTTAGGGTGTAATGTTTCTGGGTAACCAGTTTACCTATATTCTGTATCCCACTTTTCCATATCAATATGTTATTTTACTCTTCTGGTTATATTCCCATTTATGTAATGAAAGGACAAAAATAGTATTCCACTTTTACAGTGTAGAGCACGCACACTAAAAATAGAATGTTCCAAACATGAGAAGAACTGATAAACATTTAGAAATACTTCAGAAATTTTAAACATTATTAAAATCTTGTTCGCTAGAAGAATACAACATATTTCATCCTGAAAGAACATTATTCTGCAAGATTGACTATTTTGATGAAAAAAATCTTACATAGACAGTTGAGTAAATTTAAAGTAAAGCTCCCGCGAAACATTTGCTAACAACTAATTGCAAAAGTTTCATGGAAGGGTGGGTTTACTAATGATGGTGAGCTCGATCTTGTCTAGTGGTAGCGCATCGGCTTTTGGTGCTGAGGGAATCCCAAGAAGCGTCATTAAATACCTCCGTGTCTAGGCCGGATGGGCATGTTAAATCCGCAGACCGGGAAGTCCCTCTATGATATCAGAGATGGCGAGAGATGGTATGTTCCCCTCAGATAACCCCCTGGGGTTGCACGGTCAAAATTAAGGTGACACCTGGCTAAATCTATCTCCGACATTTGTGGTGCCATTATAAACCGGAGTCACACTCCTCAGCCCACTAGCCTATATGTATCTCATCTAGATATACACAGGCCAGGGAGAATTAGAAACAACAATAACAACTAATGATGATGTCTTTATACGGATTTCCGCTAATGATTGTTGTCTCCAAATGGTTCACACTGCCGGGTATTAGTTATATTGGATTAACTCAGCTCAATGTAAACCTATGGTAAAAAATTTTCCTATGATTGTGTACTTGGATTTAAAGATTTAAAATTATGCACCGTAATAAATAAAGAATGAAAAAATCTAACTGTTATAAATGCCTTCTATTAAAATATTTTCTAATTTAACCACGGTGCCTCTTTCCTATTTTATACCAGGTGAAAATTTATTTCCTTTCTGATTCATTTTTAATTGCGTGTAAAATTTCGGTCACGTTGCTTCTGTGAATATTAGTAATTTACTCGAGCTGTTTTTATTAAAATGAGCAATTACCAAGTTTGTAAGCAGTTCCCCGGTCCTCCATTTTGACCAACGCCTAAGAGACAAATTTAGAATCATGCAATTTCCTTAAAGTTAGATGTTTTCAATAATTTAAACATTTTAATACTTCCTGCGTTAAACGAAAGAGCGTTTTCCCTCTAATTTCATTACAAAAATGCGCTGGTACTCGCTTGAACGTATCTCTCAAGCTCCCAAGTCTTCAGTTTATTTCTATCAGAAGTATTTACGGTGTTATAACCATACCTATTTCGAACTTCTCCCTAATTTATATTATTTATTTATGCATATTATCCAGCGCGGAATGCAGTAACTTTGCGAATTTGGTATGAATACATTTCGGCTCGCGCCTCGCATCAATCATTAGCTCGGTGTTGTTCGTATTTATTTTCCCCGATAAACGCACCTACAAATAAATAAATAGGCAGCTGAGACAAGAAATGTAACTTAAGATAAGAGGGAATTCGTGTATATAATGCACGTATCTTTCCCGGCTTATTATTTAATTTTTATTCTTTCGTGGAACCTTCCGCGGAGGATCCGAAATATAACCAAATTAAAAAGGATATCTCCACCTAATGTTATGCAATCTTCTGCAAAACAAAACATATCTCTTAATAAATGACATTATACGTAAAAGTAACGAAGAAAATCGGGAGATGGAAAACAAGTATCAGATATACATGGGTAGTTTTCTGGAAGCACATAACCAGATGTATAAAAGACGAAAGGAGATAACGTATTTAACTATGTATTTTCGCGGTTGTTTTATTTTCCTGTAAAATGATAAGGCTTCTGCTTTTGAAATAACATTTTATAAAGTGAATGTAGTTACTCAATGCTGGAAAAAGTTTTAGGTTTTACACTATTTATGCGAAGTGGGGATATACATTATATACCCTATCCAATGGGAATATGAAGTAAATTATCAAACCGAAATCAACATATTTTTACACAGTAATATCCTAATTGAATATTGCGTTAACTTCCTTTTAATCATAACATTGTCACAAATGACGCTAACGATATGAATATATGTAATATTTTATACTATATTTGAATCACGTTTGTTCAAAACCAGTTTTTGAAAAAAAATAATTGCATTATTTCACAGTTAAATATGAATTTTACATTTGAAGAGAACTAAAATTTTGTGCGCCAAAGTAGTCTGCTACAAATAAATTAATTACACTAGCCAACAGTGAAAATGTAACAAGATCAAAATGAGTTATTCTGTACTACTCCGACCACGCTGATCACGAAAACGACCATGAAAATCCCCGATTAACTCTAGTTTTCGATATATGAGGGGGCTGGGGATCGTATCAGTTAATGATAAGTATTTCCTTTGAGCCTTCCCGATATTGCTTTCGAAATTCCGCGGATGGTAAAAAACATGACGTTATGTGAGTTGAATGATCTGGTAAGAGATCTACAATTACATAAAGGTAAAGCCGAAATGTTGGCGTCTAAACTTCAGCAATGGAATTGTCTTGACCAGACAATAAATGTGACTGCGTTCCGTGACCGCCATACTCCATTCCTTCAGTGTTTCAACAATGAAAATAATTTGGTATTTTGTAATAACATAGACGGTCTCATGGCAAATATAAAAATTTACTACAAAATTGATGAATGGAGACTGTTCATCGATTTATCAAATTTAAATCTAAAAGCTGTCCTTCTGCATAATGCAAATGTGTTTCCATCTGTTTCGATTGGTTACACAGCTTACATGAAAAAAACGTATGAGAACATGAAGCAACTTTTATGCCCAGTAAACTATGATAAATTTAAGTGGCAAATTTCTGGTGATCTGAAAGTCATTGCCATATTACTTGTCCTGCAACAGGATTATACCTAATTCTGTTGCTTTTTGTGTTTATGACATAGCCATGCAATGGCATGTCACTACAGACAGGAGGATTGGCCTGCGCGTCAATCAGTTAAAATTGGAACACACAATGTTTTATATGAACCACTCGTCGAATCAAGCAAAATTATACTCCCTGGTCTTCATGTAAAACTGGGCGTTATGAAAAACTTCATAAAAGCGATGGATAAGACTGGGGAAGCATTTTTGTATTTGTCTACAAAATTTCCACGTGTCAGTGAAACCAAAATAAAAGAGGAGTTTTTAGTTGGTCCACAGATACGCAAACTGTTTAAGGATGAACATTTCAATAATATTCTCAAGGGTGATGAGATGTTAGCCTGGGATTCCTTTGTTCAAGTGTCCAAAAACTTCCTTGGAGATCATAAGGCAGAAAACTATAAGGATCTTGTGAAAAATCTTCTGCAATGCTACAATAGACTGCGGTGTAATATGTTTTTAAAGTTACACTTCTTACATTCACACTTGGACTTCTACCCGGAAACTGTGGTGCTGTTAGCGACGAACATGGTGAACGCTTCCACCAAGAAATTTCGGACATGGAAGAAAGATACCAGGGAAAATGGAGTGAATCAATGTTAGCGGATTACTTCTGGACGCTCATCAGGGAATCACCAGCAACAGAATAAAAAAGCCAGGCAAACCGATTGCGCCATCAGTGACCTTCCTGCTAGGAAGAACTACAAGGTAAATACATGTGGGGATATGTATTTACCTAATCTATTGCATGCACAAGCTTTTAAGCGCAATTCTGAAAAGCTTCAATAACTAAAAAATGAGAGCTAAACTTGCATTTTCATTATCATTTCCGTGTTCAGCACCCTTGAAAACATAAAGATGAACTATTTTCATCATTGTTACAGAAAAAAAGTTAAATTTTGTTGGCTAGTGTTATTTGTATAAACCAAGAATAAACCAAATATGGCATTTAAAAAGTATACTTTTCTTAAATTCTTACCGTTCTACGTTGTAAAAAATTTTCTAATTTGGAAAACCTCCTTGAGGCTTGATTTTTGAAAGCATTCTCCTTCAACACTCTTGAGATTTTAAAAAAATTATTTTTGTTATTGACGTTATCCTCTTTTAAATCATCAGTTGAGAAATTAAGGTATAGAGAATAATTATATTCTGTTTGTTTTTTGATTTATTAATAGATTATAAAATTATAATTATCTGTTAAAATCATTTCCAAATTAAGGTACACTATCTGGTTTCTTGTAAAAATATAAAATATTTTCTAGCAAAAATATCTAATTACCTCCTACTACTAACGCCATTTAGAAATGAAATAACTTGTCCTTATAAAGCTCTATTTTTAAATTTCGAAGCCGAGGTTCATTTTATAAGTAATCAGCGGTTTTCAGATTTGTAAAACAATGCACGCTTGCGGATAAATTCCTTTTTCTAAATAGGAAACTGCAAAATAATTTTTGAATAAATTTTTCATAAAAGAATTTAAAATAAGGATGCGTTTCAATTGAGATGATTTGCGAAAAAGAAAGGTCGAATTTAGAGATGTAGCATTTGCTAGGAAAATTCACTTTCCTCGAAAGAGAAGCCTCATATTTTCCTAAGTAACCTTCCACCCAGTCCAAGATAAATCGAGAATTGGTTTGCTGACATCCGTCAGATTAGATACTAGCATATAGTGGCAGTGATTAATCAGCGACTGATTGATTGAATAAACCTTATTGATTCCTGGAAACAAGGCATATGAATGTCACTAGTTTGGCGTTCGGTTTCGAATTTTAAGAATAAAATCGGACTACAAAAGTCTATACATTCTGACAATTGTGCTCGAGCAAGAGCATGCAGTATATTTAATGCAGGGGCACTTGTCGTGAGACTTTCGCCCTTAACATGCATTGTATGGTGTGGGGAAATACTATGCAAGGAATTGATGGATGTGTTTATTCAGCTAAACAATATATAATAATTACAAGATATAAAGAACTTTTTATATAAAATGTTTTTAAATTTTCTGTTGAATAATATAAACTTGACAATTCTATGTATTAATAAATACTTTTTTAAAACGTTTTTGATGAATTATCTCATCAACTTGAAAGAAAATGAAGTTAATAGGAAGTTCACTTGCATTTAACTTTTCGTTCCCGTTCCGGCGAATAGATGGCTGCACCAGTCTACAAACAAAATTGATTGAAAATAATTGAAAATTAATTTAATTCTGCTTAAAGATCGCTGAAAGTATTAAAAAATGCATTGTCATCGTGTTCTAAGCTATTCCAAAAGTTTCAAATGTCTAGCTAGTCGGGAAGTTAGTTAAAAATCGATTGCAAGATTTGTATTGGACAAACGCACACGCAAACCAACACACAAAAAAGAAAGCAAGTTAATAAAAACATGGAAAAAAATCATGAAATCTTCTTCTATCCTGGCACAAGAGGTATGTTCTTTTTTAATGAACCTAGTTCCCTTGCCATGCTTTTAAGAGCAGGTAAAAGCCATTTGATTGCACTGACTATTGCCTTGGTGAGAATGTTTACATTATTGCCGGCTGTTGCATTTTAGTCATACTGCACATTTAGGTTCGATTACCATAAGAAGGGCATTTAATAATATAGGTTAGCTCTTGCATAACAGTTTGAAAAACATCTACAGCCCTCTTTTCGATACTGACTTATTAAATGACAAAAAGTATAAAGAAAGCCAAAGAGGCTGAGTCAAAATCAAATATCTGTGTCTTGGTTCTAAAAGGACTAATGTCAAAATTGTTAGTTTTGAAAAAAAAAACCATTCAAATGTATTGAACGTTTTGCTGAATGTTATATCATTCTTTATACTACGCGTCACATTATTTTTTACTTGTTCTTTGTTAGTGAAAAAAACATTTTCATCTTACTATTTTATATAAAACATGCATTTGGCCCTTTTTGGATCTAAAGTTACTGCATCTTAAATGACAATAGCTGATATTATAATGGAAATAAAATCTCTTTCTGTTTGTCACTTCACATTGGCCTTTTTAGAATTAAAGATTTACTACAAGGGAAACTTTTGGTATAAATAACTCAAAATCTGAAAAAAATTGACATTGGACCTTTTAGAACCAAGTCACCGAAATCTACGAGCGTACATCTACCAGCGTGCAGGTAGCATTTGACGTAGGTTCCGCTCTTGTTATGGTCTCCCCAGCAAGGCCTAATCGATGACTACGCTTGAGGAGAAGGAATTCCTAATATGGAAATTCTGTAAATATTTACTGGTGTTTAGTAAACCTACCCACTTCGGACAGAACTGACTTGTTATCCTCTTAAAGTAAGTTTTCACAGACGTAACTAAATCATTACATCGCCGAATAAATATAGAATAGGCTGGTCCGGTAACTATTAGCTAATTACAATAGAAAAAAGGTTTCTGCTTGTTTTACATTATATATATATATATATATATATATATATATATATATATATATATATATATATATCCTGCATTTCAGTATCTAATACTCTAAGATACTCCTAGGACTTGTATTTTGGGATTTTAAATATTTTTAACGTAGGATGACGTTCCTCCATAACGGTCGTCCCGCAAGCAAAATTTCGGACGCTAAAACCGTCCGACGTCGCGAGTTATAATTTTGGCAGGGCATTATACCCAGACTGTATCGTTTGGGCAAGCAGTAAACAGTTAAACAGAAAAGTACCAAAATGCGTCAAAATTTTGGCATACGTACATACATACAAACATACATACACACACACATATCTATCTATCTATCTATATATATATATATATATATATATATATTGGAATTAATTGCATACATTGACCGTTCTAATTGATTTGAATGTACTCCGTAGCGAAGCACGGGTATTCAGCTAGTTATATAATATTATAACGTAAGAATTTGCTGTTAACATTAAAAAAATTTTATTTTTACTCAAAAACACATTAATCTCTTATTTGTCAATTTTTTTTCTTTCGTCGACAACGTTACTTGATAAACAACTGCTGAAATTTAGAGCACAAAAGAATTAATTATCTCTCGCAGCTACAAACTTGTTATAAATAAGTTCCACTAACCATCTGTTGAATAATTCTGTTCCAAATATTGGGAAATAGATAGAAATCTCATTTTTGAGCAGTTAAGGGTGGCAGCAATTTGCGTCTGACATTTATTTTGCTTTTAATATCGCTGAAGTTTAGTTGGGAAAGACAGAAACACGCTGCTTAATTGAAATGGTCTGCAGCTCAAAAATAAACTTGGAGAATTAGTATAATTCTCTGGAAGCAAGTACGCAAAAGTTGTAACATTTATATCCGTTATTTTGTGCTTCTAATGAACAAAAGTTTCACAAAGATAAAGAAGTTAAATTTTCACGCCAGTTAAAATCCAATATCTCACTGAAAATTAGTGAAATTGTTAATATAGCATGAAGGATAAAAAAATCGTAAGTTACTTAAAAATATGTAATTTTTTCGATGTTATTAAGTATAAAATTCTACTGTTTTATTTTGAGCTTTTTACTGCAGATGAAGTAATGGAAAAATTTTATTGAATAAATATATACCGGGTGCGTCATAAATTCGTGCAAACTTCAAAAATTCATAATAAAAGGAATAATGCTCGGAAAATTTTTCTGTTTGCGCCAATATGATCAGAAGGATTTTGGAATTTTTTTCATGTAAAAAAAAAAAAAAAAGTTTCCAAAAATAACCGAAAGAGGGCGCTCACACTTCCTACTGAGACGTTTTATGCAAATCAGACTATCAATAAAACACCTGATTGGAAATGGATCCGTCATTCGAAGCCGGCAGCATGCTTTCTTTACCAGATCGAGTGTTGGTTGTTAAACTTTTCTACAAGAATGGTGAATCCCAAACTGTTGCATTGCGAAAGTTTAGCACGGAGAAAGGACTGAAGGCTCGAAAAAGGCCTATTTCATTGAATGGGATACTGAATGTAGTACGACGTTTTGAGGAAGCGGGGAGTTTGGAGGATCGTCCACGAATTGGCAGACCATCCTTGAGCGCGGACCGCGTCCATGTTGTACAAAGTTCCATGGAAAATTTGGCAGCAGAGACATCAACGGGAAGTAGCAGTGCTCGTTAAACTGGGAGACGAACGGAGATTCCGGAACCGTCGATTCGACGTATTCTGCACGGAATGTTGAATCTGTATCCGTACAAAATCCATGCATTTCACCAGTTATTACCGGCAGATACAGATGCAAGACAAATCTTTGCTACATGGGCTCTGGCACAAATGGAAAGTAACCCACAATGGTTGCTGAATGTCATGTGGACGGATGAAACCCACTTTTCCCTGCATGGTGACTTTAATACGCAAAACAGTCGTATCTGGGCGACTTCAAACCCAGGTGAGTATCTGAACCGGCCACTACATTCTCCTCGTGTGACTGTTTGGTGCGGTTTCACAGCGTCTTTTATTCTGGGCCCTTTCTTTTTTGAAGAGCCTTGTCCTGTATTCGAGTGGAAAACCTGTACAGTCACTGAAACACGGTATCTTACGCTTCAGCGTGACCACGTTAAGCCTGCATTACAGGAAAGACATGCTTTACCTGTTGTCACATTCATGCAAGATGGTGCACCACCCCACATTTTACGTGATGTCAAGACGTTCCTGTTGGAATCTTTCACTGAAGACCGAGTGATAAGTCGAGGTTGTAAGGTTCAGTGGCTCTCACGATCATCAGACTTGAACCCGGCGGATTTTTGGTTGTGGGGATACTTAAAGTCTCGTGTGTACCGAGGTTCCCCAACCACTTTGGTGGAACTGAAAAATGCCATTCGACAGACAGTCGCTGCCATCGATGGCGACATGCTACACTCCGCTATAATGGGCGTAGTGACGCGCCTCACTTGCCTATTACCTTGTGCTAGTGGAAATGTTGAACATCTATTACTTTAAAATCAATGCACAGTCTCATGTTATTGTTATATGTTTGATTTTCTGTTTGTGCTTGACTGATTTACATAAAACGTCTCAGTATGACGTGTGAGCGCCCTCTTTCGGTTACTTTTGGAAACTCTTTTTTTTTTTTACATGGAAAAAAAAAATCCAAAATCCGTCTGATCATATTGGCGCAAACAGAAAAATTTTCCGAGCATTATTTCTTTTATTATGAATTTTTGAAGTTTGCACGAATTTATGACGCACCCGGTATATATATATATATATATATATATATATATATATATATATATATATATATATATATATATATTTATATATATATATATATATATATATATATATATATATATATATATATATATATATATATATATATATATATATATATATATATATATATATATATATATATATCCCAAGTCTCATATTGTGTGCAAACGTTATAAGCGGTGTTCTGGGGGATGGTTGGATAGTTTGAAATAAAAGGTAGGTTATTTAGACCGGTATTTGCAATTCGATGATAGAAGTGCTGTAAAAAGAGCTCCGTGCTATGGAGATAGCATGCGCTATACACTGTGGAATTAATTGGAGAGTGGTTCTACCTCGGAAGAAATAATAAATATATCGAAAAAGATTATTGTGTATGTTTGACTTTTGAACTGCCTTCCACTACACTGCAATTCGCCTAAAGGATTATATATGACTGCAACATCTCCCATTATAGCGGGTGTAATACTACGCCCGTCATATATATATATATATATATATATATATATATATATATATATATATATATATATATATATATATATATATATATATATATATATATATATATATATATATATATCTTTGAAGCCGGGTATAAAAAGCTTAAGTCAAAAACAGTGATCTTTCGATATTTGTTAGTATTGATAAAAACAAATCCTTTTGACTGGTATAAAAGGCTTAAGTCTATCATTTTTGTATACAAAATGATGTTTCCTTGCACAAAATATTCAAGTTGAAATTATAGTTCTGCGATCGGTATAAAAGCCAAGAACTTTATATATTTAAATCACCATTTTTGATTTAAAACCCTTTACCCAGGGCTTCAAAGATATATAATGGGTATCACAAAAGTTATATAAAAATAAATTTTCGAGTTTCTTCTGCATTCTTGCATAATTTAAATACTCCCTATTTCATTTTATATCTTTTATGGCCCCATTTTCGCATTCTCTTTTGACCTCTGAAGCGAGAAACTATATATATATATATATATCTTTTTCGAAGTTCAAACATTTTCAAGACAGTCTGAAAAAGAATCTTGCTTGCATGAGTTCAACATGGTGTTACAAGAAGTATTTCCTCATCTTTCCAATGAAAATTTAAATTTCACGGCTTTATATAGATCTGAAAGTTGAATCCAAATATCAGAATTTCCTACATAATAAAAAAAGTCATTTTCTTTGATGGTCAGCTGATTTTATGTGCAGTTCGGAAAATGCGTGCAAATTTGGCCTGAAAATTGTAAATGATGCAAAATATGTTTTATAGCTGGTCACTTCAATTTGAAAATTTGCGATACTACGTAAAAATGATTTTTTCTCGTTTAAAAATTTACCCATTTCTTCGGTGGCAAAAAAAAAGTTTAAAAATAAATCATTTGCAGAATATATTTGAAAGAAAAATATCTCCTAGATTGAAAGTGCTTTAAAAAAATTATAGTATTTAGATGTTTTAAAAAATAAAGTATTTTAAAACTCCATGATCCTTTAAACATTTTTTTATTAGCTAAATTTATGCGTATTCAGATTTTAAGTGTGAATCTTTGAATTTCAATTTTATCAGGCATATGTGAAATAAGACATTAGAAATATAACCATCCGATAAATTGCTCGAGTAGCATAAATGGGTATTTATTTTCCTTAGTTTTCATCATGTGGGGTAAACCACATGATGAACGTATGTGATGGAACGACCGCACGTGTACTGGCTTACGCATATAATAGTAGGGGAGCATATGTCGAAAAAATGAGCTCCGTGGCGGAATTAATGATGGGAACATGGGTGGATATTTTTTTCATCAGAAACTACCTGTAGATGAATAATTTCCATGGTGTCACTCTTTGGTGTGTGGCGTATAGTAGTAATGACGTCATCAAGATGGCCGCCATGGAATTAAAAAAATCCACTTTATTTCGGTTATTTATCGGCCGATTTTCTTTTGTAATACCTCATATTGAAGATAAATAAAATGTCTAGATGACAGATGCAGAATCATATTTTGTTTTTGCACAGACACCACGCTAAATCTTCTACATTATGTAGTTTTAAACGCTGAACATATATATATATATATATATATATATATATATATATATATATATATATATATATATATATATATCAGATGGGTTTTGGCCCATTGTAGTGAATAAAGTCTGTCATGCATCTGGGTCGTTTCTGTAGCGAACGATTGGGTACCTGTGTTTCAGCATCAGGCATCAGACAGGGTTATAGATTGCAATTCACCTTCGTTATATTCTTGATAAGAAGTCATCACAGTTGCGTGAAGGGTTCCTCGTTCATCAGGCGTGTCTCCAAGGAAGTCTAAATTATCTGCTGTACAAAAGATAAATCTCCCTTTCACAATATCAGGTGGGACATACAATCCGTCATTGTCTTCCATATGGTTCAGAACTTCATTGGCTATAGCAGTCTCAAGGCAGAAAACTTTATTATAATCAATCGAGTAACCCGAACCATGCATGATCTGAACCAAGAATTTTCTGCGAGTTTTACTATGTATCGTTAGGCCAACAGCAACTTGTAGAGGAAGGTCCCGTGAGTGTCTGTGTTTAACGCCGTGCTACTATAAACGGTTTGTCTTTCAGTTTGGCACTCATACATAAGAGTTTGTGATAATGCAGCACCCCTTTGATTCAAATGTTTGTTATCAATCTGCACACTTTCCTTTTTTTCCCCCTCCAATATACCATTTGAAAAAGTATAGAACTTCCTTCGGTATGATATTTATGATTTTTTTCTTCGTTATAGAACTTGTAAACTTCCATTTCTCCTCTATCAATATGGTTTTACGTAATAATTTAGCTGCTTGATACAGAACTTCCATACTCGCATTCATATCAGAATTGGATTCCACCCGCGACAACAAAACATCATTGACAAATTTCAAAGAAATACGCTGTGATTGATTTTTGGAGATAGAGTCGTTAAATACTACATTCATGTAAATTAATTCATGCTCATTAAGTATTTTAAGAGATTTTCTTGACAACATGTCTTGCCGTTTAACACCATTCCAGTGACAGATATCTCTATAGTGTTTCTCAGAATCTGCCATCGTGACAACATTACCTCCCAAAAAAGAATCTAGCAAACGATCTATGGATTCTACTTGACTAATACATTCTGGCAAGTTAGGTGTTGTTTCAACTTCATCAGTACTTCGCAATGACGTTTTTTGTGCAACATTCTTTGTGGTATGCTACATCATATGCATGTAGATCTTCTGGATTAATGAATCCACTCAGTTTTAACTTCCAATTGCTATTTTCACTTCGCTAGACAGCATCAGATCCTCTGAACTACCTTTTTGATGGAAGCGGTATATAATGGATGTCTCCTAGCTTCAAGTCTATCCAAAAAGAAACAGGCATTTTTATGTAGTTTCGTACCAAGATTTTGGACTCTTGTACACGGGTGGACCTTATTGCACACCGAGCCTGGGGAAGCTATTTCAATTTCCGCTTGTTACTTTTTATACCTGGCCTGTAGTCTATCAATGTTACCTTTGTGCGTGCATTTCTTGTGACAAGTTAAATGCCACCGGGCATTTAGCTGGGTTATTCCTTCCACTGTAAATTTTCGAGCGTATTCTTCGAGGTGCTGATAATCACTGTCTTTACACTTGTTTCGAACTCTCACTGCATCAAACAGTTTGTGCTGAGTACTTGAGGTTTTAACCAAATCCTCATTCAATAGATGTTGGCACAATATACACAATTCAAAGTCTATGTCCTTCACTCGCTTTCGCTTAGACGGTCGGTCGAATTTAATTACACCATCCATATTTTAAGTTACAATTTACCACTTGAAACCAAAAAAAATATAGGCAATCTTGAACCGAACACAAGTTGTACTGTCTTTCGTTCAACAACAACTGTTGTAAATGCACTTATGTATTATGCGTAGATCACAATTCATGCATTTATAACTCATGCCTTTATAACTTTATATTGGTGAAATTTTTATATTTTTTCTTATTTTTGTATATTTCACCTGCTATTTTGTGAAGTGTATAAATCATTAACTTGTCCTTTTTGCAAACAAAATCATCATGGAATTTTGCTATACTGTGTAACATTTTTGAATAACATGCTGTTGTATATTTCTATGATTCGTTAAGTTTTTTTTAATGCTCTAGGGCAGGGGTGGGCAGACTTTTCCAAGGTACGGGCTACTTCTAATTTTGTCAAGGTGTTGCGGTCCACCCAGTGACGTAGGTGTAGTGAGCTAAAAAAGGGTCTACAATATTTATTATAACTTAATAATAAATGCGGAATATGTACTTACCTACATAACTACAAGAAAAAAAAACTTACTCTTTTAAAACCGCGTTTAAAGCAAATCGTGTCGGTGTTCCAAAAATATGTTTCTTTTAGTATGCGCGTCTTAGGTCTTAGTAAAGGCAGTCACCCCAAAATGTCTTGGTGGTCCACCGGTCGGTCGCGATCGACTAAATGCCCACCCCTGTTCTAGCGTATGTACTCATCTTAACATGTGTATCCCAATGTAATTTTTGCACTTGTTTTTTTAAGTTTATAAGCACATTTCCTTTTTACTTTTTGTGCTAGGCATGATACAGTGTTATACACTGTTTTGAGGGTTATGTTTTTCATGCAGACGTGTCTTATAACCTTCCTTATATAGTAATGAGACTTATTTTACTATGCAACCATGCTCTTTGTCACAAGGTTGACTCTTATAGTGCATGACACCAATCCATCTTATGTATGACACCATCATATGCATGACACCAATTTAAGTTGTTTTGTAATTATTTTGTTACCATTTTTCCATGTGTTTTGAATGCACTTTCTATGTGTAATTTACAGGGGTGTTTTTATTCTTTGTTTTTTCAATGGCTGGCCAGCCGACATGAAGTGTTTTGTCTTTATGTATAATGTTAATTTAATTTCAAGCACAAAAGTTTTTTATCCTTCATGGAGGGTCTCCAATGTAACTTTGACCTAGCATAACACAGGTTCCAACCGCGAGCCAACCATCTTCTTCAGAGGACGCGCTTTCTCCCTTTTGTGCTCTATGACGACTCCGTCTCCCCTGATTCTGCATCTGTCATCTAGACATATTATTTATCTTCAATATGAGGTATTACAAAAGAAAATCGGCTGATAAATAACCGAAATAAAGTGGATTTTTTAAAATTCCATGGCGGCCATCTTGATGACGTCATTACTGCTATACGCCACACACCAAAGAGTGACACCATGGAAATTATTCATCTACAGGTAGTTTCTGATGAAAAAAATATCCACCCATGTTCCCATCATTAATACCGCCACGGGACTACATATGCTCCCCTACTATAAGGTATAGACGGATATGTTCATCGTTTCTAAATCGCCTGTTCTTTTGTACGAGCTCTGATGCCTGGATATGAAGAATTCTATTTTAATGCAGTTTATTCTGGTATGACTTTTTCGTTTATTTGCAGGGCTACAAGTGGTCCCGTGGGGTGGTGCTCATATTTCTTTTATAAACGGTTATTTTGTAGCACCTACCTACGACCGTCGTGACATAATAATTTCTTTTATTTTTTTGTCTTCTAATTTAGCCATATTAATTATAAAAGTTTTTGAATATGACACCATGGCGAAACCACTTGTGTTTGATTATGTTTCTTTGCTTTACCCACGGCTGATGAGCCAAGCAAAGACTGGTGATTTTCTTGATATTTTTGGCTTTTTACAGTCTATTTGCTTGTTTTTTTGTCTTTTGGGTGTTCATTCACCTATATTTCTATCTTTGAGTGCTAATGCACCTATGTTTTTGTTCTTTTTGTGTTAGCTGCTAGGCTGCGCCATGCATATGGCTATAGTATTTGCAAACTTTAGATAAACGATATATTCGTGCTTTGTGGTTAATGGCTGCTTTAGCGCATGGCCACGAAAGCTATTTGTTGTTTTTCTTCACCTTGTGTGTATATACATATATATATATATATATATATATATATATATATATATATATATATATATATATATATATATATATATATATATATATATATATATATATATTTATGTCATGTAAGATTTAGCAACAGCCGCTTCTTGTGAGTGGAGGAAAAGGGGATTTAACCGATACTCTGCAGAAAAGCCCAATATTTCAATTTACGCCTTTGGTTATTCTTTTAAAGTTTCGAAAGCATCTGACAGGTGGCCACCATAGTTTCAAACCCTTACAAGATGTATCCTCGTAACCGAGGTTAGACAGCAGCAAAACTTATAATCTTATTTTGAGCTTTTATTCCAATACAAGCACACGGTTTCTATCACTCATCTTGAGGGTATAAAGTTTAAAATGTATGACAAATCTTCAAAGAAATATTTTGAAACTACTTAAGATATTTTCTCGGAGATCACCCATTTTTTTATGCGAAATTTATTTGAAGTAATTTCACCAAAATTGCCAACGAGAGAGTAATTTTTAAAAAAAGGGTTATTGAGGGAAAGAATGACGTATTATTTAGTAAAGTACTCTAAGGGCGTAGACATGTTACTTTCACGAGAGTAATTTTGCATTTATCAAAAATAGCTTAAATAATGTGTGAAAATTGTATAGAAGGGGGGGGGGAGATAATTCCCCAGTTTCTTAAATTACGTGTACATTATAAAAATGCTGCACCTATTCATTTGCTGATCATCATTTCAAGTCCTAATACGAGGGATTGAACTGTAATAATGGCAAGTCTTATGGAACTTTAACAGAGATCCCACGTACCAGAACCCGGAAAAGCAGTTTATTCTACACGTATGTCACATACCTGCCTTACCTCAGAGCTAATGCCCTCTCCCCACAAACATTACACGCTTGCACAGTGGCAGGATGGACACAGCCATGTTTTAGTTACCGGTCTAACGTACGAAATACTTTGTTGCATCGTACTGATGGTAGAAAAATGTTTGTACGCATGCTATAGCTAATGTGTTTGCTCGCTAAGGCTAGAAAGTGCTCTACTATCCCCCATTTTCCCCCGGAATTAAGTCCCCGTGACTTTTATCCCATCCCCAATATGAAGGAACCACTCCGTGGATTCTACCGGGAATTTTGAAGGCTGTAGAATGCTCCATTGTAAGTATCAACGTATCAGGTGCTACCGACTGCATCCTGCTTCTTCCAGAACATTAGCAACGGGTGCTAAAAGATGCTGATTACTACTTTGAAGGACTATAAAAGTTTTATAACCCCTGTATCTCTTCTGTATACCTAGTTACCACTATTAAAGTTTCATCCTATGTATTAAAAACCCTTTTTTAATGATCGTTAAAGTAAAAGCCTTCTGTAGATTATAATGAACGGCCCGACACTTAATTTTACAGGGGTCGTTTGATATGTCCGTACAAAATCTGAGCGATTTTGACACTTCCCTGAAATTCTTGACGTTGTCCCTATCTATATGCCTCAAAGGGAAGCAAGTCAAATTGTAAACATATTCATCACTTAGACTGTGATTAACAGCTATTTTTACCATGTTTTTATTAACTTGCTTTCTTGTTTGCCTGTGTGTTTGTGTGTTTCTCCAGTACAAATCTTGCAATTGTTTTTTAACTAACTTCCCGACTAGCTAAACATTTGAAACTTTTAGAATAGCTCAAAACATGATGACAATAAATTTTTTAAATATTTTTAGCCATCTTTAAGACGATTTTAACAATGCTTTTATTATTTTCAGTTAATTTTGTTTTGTAGACTGGTGCAGCCACCTGTCGGCCGGGACGGGAACGAAAAGTTAAACGCAAGTTAACTTCCAATTAACTTCATTTTCTTTCAAGTTGATGGGATAATTCATCAAAAAAAATTTTAAAAAGTATTTATTAATACATAGAATTGTGAAGTATATATGATTCAACAGAAAATTTAAAAACGTGGTATATAAAAAGATTTTTTATCTTGTAATTATTGTCATTGAACTTTTGTTACAGTTTACACAAGAGAGAAAAATGAGCTCCGCGTGTAGATAAAGCATTATTTTTTAAGAGTCAAAACGACAGCAGGAACTAACTGGGATTTGTATTTGTCCCCAAATATGAAAAAAATTATTCTTGCACGACAAATAAATGCATTAAAATGAGAAGTGATTAGTGAAACAAACACTAATTTTGAATTAAAAAGTCTTACTTTATGGAGGAGATTTAAAAAAAAATTGTAAAATCGTCGTGCTAATTGTATTGATCAGAAAGAGGGAGTTTACGCAGATATATAATTAAAAACAGTTTTAAAAAACGTGGTTTTCATTATCTTTGTACAGACTTATCGAAGGACTTTTCGATAAGACAAATATGGGCACAAATATGGACTGTTCTATGGATAGAGCAAATTATTTTTTCCCTTTCCCTTTTACTTCTTTCTTCTGTTTATTTTCTTCTGTACTATTCCTAGACTTGACTACAACAACTTTTACAGAATTAAAAAAAATTCAGTTTTCTTCAATTATTAGTTTTATTTACATAACGAGGAATGAATCAGAAGGTACCTTTTGAGGCAATGGCACCCCTCTTCTATGCATAGAGCACATTCTTTTTTCTTTTTCTTTTTACTTCTCTCTTCTTTTTTTTCTTCAGCTCCATTCCTAGACTCGACAACAACAACATTTTAAAAATTCCAAAAAAAAATTCCGGTTTTTTCAATTATCAATTTTATTAACATATCGAGGAAGGTATTGAAACATTTCTTTCGGGACAATTGCACCCCTCTTAAATGAATAGAGCAAATTCTTTTTTTTTTCTTTTTCTTTTTACTACTCTCTTCTTTTGTTTCTTCTGCACTATTCCTAGACTCGACAATAACAATATTTTAAAAATTCAAAAAAAAATTCCGTTTTTTTCAATTATCAATTTTATTAACATATCGAGGAAGGTATCGAAACGTTTCTTTCGGGGCAATGGCACCCCTCTTAAATGGATAGAGCAAATTCTTTTTTTCTTTTTCTTTGTACTTCTATCTTCTTTTTTTTCTTCTGCACTATACCTTGACTAGACAACAACAACATTTTAAAAATTAAAAAAAAAATTCAGTTTTCTTCAAATATTAGTTTTATTTACATATCGAGGAATGAATCAGAAGGTACCTTTCGAGGCAATGGCACCCCTCTTCTATGCATAGAGCAAATTCTTTTTTCTTTTTCTTTTTACTTCTATCTTCTTTCTTTTTTCTTCTGCACTATTCCTAGACTCGACAACAACAACATTTTAAAAATTCCAAAAAAATTCAGTTTTCTTTTAATTATTAGTTTTATCTACATACCGAGGATGGTATTGGACAGTACCTTTCGAGGTAATGACACCCCTCTTCTATGGATAGGGAAAATTCTTTTCTCTTTTTATTTGTTTCTTATTTTTTTCCTTCTGCACTAAGAGTTCATATTTGTCTCATATTTGTGTCATGGAGTAGCGGTTATCAACTTGTAATTCGCGTGCCACTTGGGTCACGTGATGGGTCACGGGATGGGTACCCGACAAATTACTAGTAATGGCGAAAATAAAACCAGCTTCTTGTTTAGAAAAAAAAAACACCCATCCGAAAAAAAACGTGTAAAACAGCAACAACAAATAAAAACACATCTAGCCGGGAAAATGTGTTTAACCGAAACAAGAAAAATTCTGAACATATGTGCAGACTTTCCGAGTTGATTCTACGTCACTTTCCCTCCGCTCCCTAAACGGCACAAAGAACAAACAGATTGAACAATTTCAATTATTCAGCGCCAAGTACGTCATTTTCGGTCGCATCATGTTCGTGTGGACTGCTAGAATAAGTTTTTGTATGACTTATTATACGTCTTTTCAAATGACACATTCATAATATGTAATCTCTTTGGTAACAGGGGGACGAAACTCCCTTGACCCCGTACTACAATCAGTCAAAAAAATTTACCGAGGTGTACAAGGTTAGAAGAAGGTTGAGAAACGCTGTCATAGAATGTAGGTATATAGATTAAATCTCTTCTTTGGTCATTTCTGGTAAGCAAATTTAGAAAGGACATAATTTATTATTAAAATAAGACACCCTTTTCTATAGACAAAAGTAATCTAATGACTAAAGCTAGTCTGCTTTTTTCCACTGTTCCAATAAATTTGAAAATGATGGTCTTAAGTACTAAGAATGTTTTTAGAAAATTGTTTAAATTCCTGTTTTTTTCTATTCTATTAGCATAAAAACACTATAAAGTTCAGCTACTGTAAGAACTATGACACGGTAAATTTATTCATTCACTTAAGCAATACAATTTGTATCATTGAGCGAAAGAATATCTATCGGTGGAGTGAAATCTTTTGTTTGCTGCCATTGCCGGAAAAGCGAAATTTGAATACCCTTTGCACTCCATCTTTCATTCAAATGGTCTCGGTTCACAAACTGAATGAATAAACTGCAAATCCGGAACGTTTTTCCAGTCTTCGATATGGAAATATATTTTCAACATTCGAGACCAGAGAAATATGTACAAAACGATCGAATGCCGCGCAGAAAAAAAAAGCGGGAGATTGTGGGTAAGAAAAAGAGATGAAATCTCTGGGCCCGAGGCTACAATGAATCGAGTGACGGACTGGAATGGTTTCTTAAAACGCAAACTCGTGGTAGGAGGTGTGCATCCGCTTTGAATATTTTCTTATCGAGGAGGAAAAAAACCCCCAAACAATCCATCAGAGACGAAAGAAAATCGAAGAAAGAAATTGATTCTAAGCTGTATTGTATTCTGCATTATTTTCCGTTACATACATCATTGATTTCATTAAGGGAATGCCGTGTTCCTATTTCCGATTAAAGAAATGCTATATTCACAGGAATATTATACAAATTATGATATTAAGTAATACGTTTATTTATTTATTTTTTGTGGGGGGGGGCGAGAAAACCTAGTGGTAGAGCGTAGGAATTTGAACTGGTGGAGGGGGGGGGGCTCAGTTCGAATCTCGACGAACGCCATTAAATACTTTCGTGTGTAAGATGGATATGGGCATGTTGAATCTGTAGAGCAGAAAGTTCTTCTATGAGGCCAGAGAGAGTGGGAGAAGGTACGATACTGCCAAATGTCGGTTGCTATGGAGTTGCTCTGTTAAAATTGAGGCGGCTCCAGTGGGTGGTGTTGATTCTCCTATACGGTGTCCCTATTGAAATTAACCAACGATTCTCGCTGACGTAGGCTGTTGTGTACTAACCCATAACTGCTATGGGAAACTACCTTTTTTATTGGATTATCAGCATTTGCGTAGCTGAAAATAGTAAAAAAATAATTCTCCATAGGTTAAAGTTCAGGTGAGCGAATCCAATAGGTTTAGTACACAGCATCCTTAAGTGCGAATATCTTCGATGAGAAGTTCGCCCCCACTGGCAAACAGCAAACTTGTTTATTTTTTATAATGTATCAATAACATTTTACTTCGATACATAAACCTCTGTCACGTTTGCTTCGATGTACAACATGTGTAAGTTCTATCGATTTTCTCAAACTTTTAATCATAAAAGAAATTTGCTAAATACAGTTAATTCGCTAACTGGAAAACCCTCATTTAATAAATAGAGAAAGACTGAAAAATCCCAAAATTATCATTACATCATAGTGTTATTGACATAATAGTTCGTTTCAAGTCATGATAATGAACGTCTCAGTCAAAACCAATAAAATAACTAGTAACAACATGCATGAAACTTTATCTGTTAAATTTACTTTTAAGCATTTCTTAAAACTACGAATTATTGGAGTAAAATTGTTTTTATTTTAAATTTCAGATAACATAAATATTAGAAAAAACACGATCCGGATTCAACATAAATTTCTAAAGGGTAAAATCTAAAATTCGTTATTATTCTCTTAACAGCTTTTGTAATAAGGGAATTAATGTGTATGTCAAAGTCTTTGAAATTCAAAAGTCTAGACAATATAGTCTTTTCCTTAGAAGAAATCGCTCGATAGAAATTTTTTGTATAGAACCTCTGTTGTAGATTTGTATCATAGAAAATAAAACTCCATTGTTATGTACTGATGCCAATATTACAGTAGCAATAATAATCAATATAATAGTAGTATATAATACTGTTTTCAATTCCTTTAATTTTGGACAAGTAAAGAAATGATTTGGAAACAATTTAAAAAATTGATTATCATTCAACTTCATATTTCTCTTTCACTTGCAAATGAGAGGAAAAAAATCAATAGAAGAATGTATTAATGAGCCCGATTTTCTAGCATCTATGTTATAAATGAAAGTTTCATTTTAATGACTAAACACATTTTTGGAAATCAATAATTTGTAAGTTTGAAATCTCGATTTTGCTTGTTTACACTTTTAATGAATTCACAAACCCCAGATTCAACATTCATTTTTGTATTCAATTAAGAAAACTTTATATTTGCAGGTTTTTTTTAACAGTGTTTAAAAGCTCGTTAAGGTTTCTTTGAACTTTAATATAGTTTCTAGGTGCTTTTCGCATCTTTGGTCAACTTTTAAAAAAAATCCTTAGCTTTTTTCTCCGGAAATTTCTGAGTAGGAAGTAAGTTTAAGTTCCCCTTCTATCCTTTTTCTATATCGATCATCGGTATTTTTATTCTGATAATTTTTAGAAGCCGAATACTCATGGTCTATAGGGAAAAATCGAAAGTGGTTCAGTGGTAAATTCAAAGAATAATCAAATAATCTGATGTACGGCTAAACATAACAAACAATTTTAATAACAGACAAAAAATAATGGCATATATATAAGGGTTTTTTACAATTATATTCGCCATTTTTTGTGCGGCATCACCGAATCTAGAATACAAGCTACGAGCATTAGGCTACGAGCATTAATCTTGATCGAATGCGAGCATTAAGCTCATTCGAAATGGGCCTATCGCACCGTATCAAATTCCAAATCTAATTGTTCGAATCATAATCTAACCTAACATGGCATCGAGATAAAGATGATGTTAGATTATCTCAGTCGATCAGCGCCCCCAAACGTCGTCAATAATCATTTAAGCAAGGGGTGTCCAACCCGCGGCCCGCGGGCTACATGCGGCCCAATGAAGATTTAGTGCAACCCAGAAAGAGAGCTCGAAGCGAAAAATAGGAAAAAACAAGCCAGCCTCGGCGATTATTGCTGGGGACCAATACGGATCCTGCTTTGTCCAGTCAACAAATCCACAATACAGCATTTGAAATATCCTTAATTCTATACAAAATCCCGTATGCAATTTCTGTGTATTAATTTCATTACAAAAATGAAACGTGAAGTTTTTACACATTTAACAGTCTATATTTGTGATGATATTAAATATTTTATGTACAAGAGTGAAGCACACTAAAAGTCAAATTAGAACCAAAATATCGGATGAACATATTAAGAACTCCCTAAGAATTGCAACCACTTCAATTGACCCAGATATTGATGCATTAGTTTCTCAAATTGAATCCCAAATATCACATTAATTTTCTGACTACTATAGTTATCTTTATAGCTATAAATAAAATTTATAATGAAATAAATATCTCAACTATATATTATACTTTTTTTGCTCATAAACTATTTTTAATGTTAGGTATATTTTTGTGTGTGGCCCAAAATAATTCGTCTTCTGTTAATGTGGCCCAAGGAAGCTAAAATGTTGGACACCCCTGATTTAAGCACAGTAGCGCTACCTAACTGAAACTTTCTCAACACCGTTATCTTTATTTTGATTGTCTGGAAAAGGTCATTACCCAGTCTTCAAAATAATGCTGCCGATAACTGGTCTAGTTGAGACTTTATTTCTCTCATATTTGAAAAAATTAGTTTCTACTCATGATTAGTCTGAAAGTTTCGACTTTCATGAGGATTTTAAGTCCGTTTAATTGGACTGGTAACAATAAACCGCCGAAAATAGTGGTCTTTCACTGAGCAAAATTGTAGCTATAATTGAGGAAAAGAAATCGAAAATATGATATTTAGTTTCATGCTTTAAACAGCGAATTTAATTTTTGTTCCTTGAAGGATTGCGTTTCAGTTTGCTCTATTTTTAAATTTAAGGCAACCTAACATTTATTTGAATAATGCACAAATGTGTTATTTTTTCTCTTTCAATGCGACAGGCGCTTGACTTATCTTTATATTCGCACACAATACCACGGAATTATGTAGGCAGCTTTACTATGGGAGCACCATTTAGGTGAGCCAACACTGCTCCCTATAAGGGGTCAACATGGTAACGACCAAGCCTTACTCTGGATTTGAACCCAAGACCACTGCGGGGAAATTCAAGACGCTATCCACTAAAGCATGTAGGCTGAAATGCGTCTAATCTAACTTTATCATATGTGTATTCTTAATGTGTATTTTTAATGCTAACAGAGCGATTGCTGATAACAAGATTCGCATTAGATTCTTATAAATTTGTTTGAGTGCTTTTTTAAAACTGATCAGTTTAATTTTTCAAAAAGAAGTATAAGCTGTTATGCTGTTTCACCCCACTGTAGTCTTGCTACAGTAACGTAACTCTTAGGGTATAAAATGGCTGCTATTTGGCTATAACCATTACTCAGGGTAAGTGCGCCTTTTTGCTTTTCTGTCTTTTCATTTGTGTTCTTTAGGATTGTATGTGTACTTGCATTTATGGTGCGTTGAGCCCTAAGTGCAGGATGTCTGTTTATTTTCATCTGATTTGACTATCTGTTTCAATGGGGATCTCGGGACTTTGGGATGTCTTGGTTAGACCTGCATCCTATTCAGAAAGTTCCCCCTTGAAGTAACTGATTTGGTTAGGCCTCCTGATGACCAGACCAGTCAGTTACCTCGATATATGGTTTAGTTCCTTTACTGCTACAAAATCTTACATTATGGTGCGTTGAGTCCTAAGTGCGGAATTTCTGTTTATATATTTATTTATTTATTTTTTGTTTACATTCTTCCTGCTAATAATTATCTTGCTTTGTTGAATTATTTACTTTTAGTTATATCTGTAAGACAGAATTAGATGATGCTGTTAAAGGAAAGCGAAAAATGTCTCCTGATGAAAAATCACATGTATAGAAAAATGAAAATTCATGGGAGTGTTTCTTCCCTTCTAATGATTGGAAGCGTTGAATTGTTCGTAGAACTTTAAATATATTTTGAAAACCAGACATTAGTTCACATGTTCTTCTGCATTCAAATTAGTGGAGTATAATAAAATGGTTTTCCAAAGTTTCAAGTCCTATCACGTTATATAAATGTGTATATATCTGATAGACTTACATGTTAAAATCCAAAAAATGAACAAGAACTTTGAAAGAAAGTTTTTTTTGTACTTGCCCGTTATATTTCTTATTCTTTCCAGAGTAATATCAGCCAATTCACGATTAACGAATTTAGATTTCTTTTCCGTTAGAATATGTCATTTCCGTATATATTTCTAGTCTTTGAAATATTAAGCCTCTGAAAAAGTTTCTCAATTATTGTTTTATGCTATTTGATTCATTCAGAGTTTTTACTTCGATACTTGGCAAAATACTTCAGTCTATCTTCATTGATAATATTCATTCAAAAAATATCTTTAGAATTAAAATATGATACATTATGATTAACGTTATACATGATAAAAATACTACCTACAAAAAAACATGATGCGTAGAATAAAATAAAATTTTTCTAATATGATTGATTACCTATATATGACGTATGTACAGTACTATAAGAGGGTTCTTTTTAATAAAGTTGTAAACATTCTTTCATCTTCACGAGTCCCACATTAGAAGAGTAGCTAAAAACATACATAAAACAAAAGTTTATATTCCGTTGACTATATGAAGAACAATATTTAAGTTTTATTCATATTTACAAGAAATTCGAGTTTAGATTTTGCATTTTAGTAAACATGCGTCCAGTAAATTTAAATTCAACAACATATTTGCATGCTTCTTTTGTATATATTTTCTCCGAAGCGCATGTATATTTATGTACAATATTCGAAAGTCCTTTTATGCAGCTTTTTCGACGTTATTTTGCTTTTACTGTTATCACCTGTGTACGAAAAACACAATTCTTTATCAGTGACGGAAGGGGCAACAGTTTTGCAGTTTTATTAAATTTCATTATTTATTGTTCCCGCTTGTCATTTTTTTTTTGGTGAGTGGCAAAAACTTACATACTTCTTCACTGTTATACAGGGTTATTAGGAAATAATCATCCGATTACAAAATTTAATATTTTCCATAATTACTAACAGAAAATTATAATTAATATGTCATTGTAAAGGAAAAATGTTAAATTAGTTCTCACAGGTGTTCGATATAACTTCCTTGAGTCACCCGTATAATACCATTGCGATATCTTCACAAATAACATCAAATTTCCTTTTTTGAGTTCAGGCAAACTTGTAGGCGAAGGGGGTAGTGTAGGCGAAGGGGGTACTATTTCCTCACCAAGAGATGGCACAGTGAGCGCTGGAAATGGGAAAAAGAGCAGATGTAGTAATGCCACGAGACAGAGCGGTCATGCTCTAACGAAATAAAATATTGTTTTATTATTAAATATGTCACCTTTTTGAATTCGCACATTCACACGAAAAAGTATGGTCACGCAGGGTCATACGATAGTGGGCATTAATGACCAAATGTATTACGGGAAGACAACAGTAGGAACACAAGATCTTTGACATATCCCCAAAGTAAGAAATCGCATGGCGATTAAATACCGTCGATTCCTTCGGACTGCGTAAAAAAAAGTCTCTCGCAGTCTTTCAACATTATCTGCTGAAACACCTGGTTGCCCTGGACTTTTGACTTTACAGAGGCATCCAGTTTCCTGGAACTGGATGTACCACCTTCTGAGACACTGAGATGTCGGGCTTTACAAACAGTTAATTGTGATGCTTTACAAACAGTTAATAGCGAAACATTACAACGTGTTTGGCATGAAATGGCATAACGAAATGATATTATACGGGTGACTAAAGGAAGTCATATCGAACATCTGTGAAAAAAAATTTACATTTTCCCTTTACAATGACATATTAATTATAATTTTCTGTTTGTAATTATGGAAAATATTAAATTTTGTAATCGGATGATTCTTTCCTGATAACACTGTATTTAATTTTATTAAATATATGACATAGAAGTATGGGGTCCTAGGTAGCTTAGTGGCAGTGATCCGGAATTCAGTGATTATGGTGCCTGGATCGAATCCCGACAAGAACCATTATATACCTCCATGTGTAGACCGGGTATGGGCACATTTAATAGATAGACCGGAAAGTCCCTCTATGAAGTCAGAGAAGATGGGAGAGGGTACGGACCCCCCCCCCCCAGATGTCCAACTCCCGCGGATGCTCGATCAAAGTTGAGGTGGCACTTGGCTAAACCGGACTCCATGATAAACCGGAACCGCACTCCTCAGCCCGCTAGCCTATATGGACCTGATCTGGGATATTTTCCACCAGGGGGCATTAGAAACAACACCAATAATGCATACAAGTATTTAACTACTGTGTTTTTATATTTATACACTTCTTGATTTGCGAGATATTGACTTCTGGGGAGATAAGGAAAGTAGAAACCTTCTCCAACATGACTCAATAATCAGAAGGTTGTTTAGACAGCAATAACGTTTATTAAAATTGACAAAAAACAACAAGTAACAATAAAAAACATTAATATGCAATACACAGTTGGTTCTCGTACTCGTGTTCAACACAATGAAGTAGTCGGGAAACTACGAGGAAAGTGAATGCTTTATATACAAAGCAAAACAACGTCAAATAAAGAGTTTTACAATTTTGTATAAAGTAATCAGTTGTTGAAATCGAAAAAGTCATTGATATTTACTTGAGAAACAATTTTTCAGGTTAAGGCTGCTGTGTACTACCCCTATTGGATTCGGTTACGTCAGTGTTAACCTATGGAGAAAATTTGTCCAAGGATTGCCGACTTGGATTGAAAGATTTTTTTTTTAAAATTGTATTCCGTAATAGAGAAAAGAATTTTACACCTTAGGGCATTTTTCGTTTTTTTTTAAATAAAAATAATATTTTAAAATTTAAATTATTCGGAGAAAAAAAATCTGGTATAGTGTATTTTAAACGCTCATCAATTCCGTTGGTGGACGAAACTTATAAAATGAATTCCGTCGCAAGGTGCAGAAAAGTTCAGGCTATCGGAAAATACCATTTTTATTGGATTATTAGCATTTATGGTGCTGTCAATAGCAGACACATTTTCTTCGTAGGTTAACATTGAGGTGAGCGAATCTTATAGGGTTAGTACAGCCTTAAGCAAAAAGCATTTAAGAAGTCCTACAGATATTCTTCAGTGCTTTTTGCTTAAGGCTATACTATACCTATGTTTCAGTAGTTAACCCTATGTTTCAGTTTTTTTTTTCTTAGTAGTTTAAATTTTCTTTTGTCGTGATATCTTAGATATCATTTCCGCACATACCCTTTTCACCCAAGCATGTATAAAATTGAAGAATGACCAGTGTAGAATGTTAATTATGCCACATTTACACATTCGCGCTCGCGCCACCCGCAAGACATTCGCGAGACATTCATCACGTTCCTTCATCGACTTGAGTGACCGTTTTCACATTCGCGCCTCTTGCTTTGAACTAGACCTCCCTTCGCAACTTCCCGTCACCATTCGCCCTTTGACCCGCAAGGAGCCATTCACACCTTTGACTCGTGCCAGAAAACTGCTCCCGATGCGATCGCCACGATTGGCGAGGAGAAACGGCGAGCACACCGTTTACACATTTCCCCCCCCCCTCCCCCCGCGATTCGACGGGCCGCTAATGCGACTGTGTAAATGCGGTGTTAGAAATAAGGACGATATAGGAGAATGCTGGCGGCGAATAAGAGAAGTAAATCAAATGGGGAGACATGATTTTCCGATCCACTGTGGAACACCCCGGGAGTTACCAATCTGATTCCAAACACCCTGGAAGTTAACAAGCTGAACAAACAGAGGAAAACTGATAGTGGACAGGGTGGGGTAAATTGGTTTGCTTGGGTATGTTTGAAGTATTGTGATTTTCCTCTGGTACATAAGTCTTCAGCCTCTGGCATATGTGCATTAAAGGTTTATGCTTCATTCTTTTGGTTCTCATTAAACCGGGAGTTTGACAGCTTAATAAACAAAGTAATTTTCACTGTATATAAGCTCCAAAACTATATCCGTGTTTTTAATCTTTGAAAATATAATTTTATTCTTGGGTTGAAGGCTTTGTTTTCTTCTTGCCTATACATTATTATGCTGGAGAGCAACTCATTTTATAATTCGAAAAAAAAAAAATATATATTTGCAATTCCTTGTAAGTGTTCTCTAGTATGTAGATAGAAAGTCAAAATTTTGCCATATCCATTGTCAGCATTTCTTTAAGTGTTATTCAGTTTTATGTAATAAATATAGCCATACCTTCACTCCAATTTAAAAAGTATCCAAAATTCTAACTAAACAGATAATATTAATTTTAAAATTTAGAAGTTTCTCTTGAGAATGACATAATTCATATTATAAGATATTAAGAAAGCGCTTACATAAAAAATAAACTGTAATATTTTAAATTTATTGCTTTTTTAATACAATTATGTAAAACTAAACATGTGCCCCAACACTTTATTAAACAAAGCTTATGTCAAACGTAATGGGGCACTCTTTCATGTGAATACATCTGTGCTCATGTGATGATACTTGTGCGAGTGTACAAAGTATGAATAGAGACATAATTATAAGTGAGCTTCATAGCAGATGAAAAAACGGTTTTAAGCGAAATGAAACAATTCCTCTGAATAAAGCACCCCTGAGCAAGATAACGTAAACACAGTAGATTACATTAGGATTAAACTACGTATCATTAAGCCCAACACCTTTCTTGGAATTTCGGAATTCATTCGATTTAACTCGCGTATTGGGCTCAATGGCTCGTAATTCGGTTATATATATATACATACATTTTCCAGGAGCATTTTTATGAAAATTGAATGTACTAACTTATTGACAGATTTATTGCTTCAAATATATTTTTCTACCGTGGTGGAAATAAAACATTCTTAAAGCATGAAACATTATTTTATACATTTATAATTTAATGGGAAACTGTAATTATAGTCATTTAATTCATATGTCTGATAAGGAGATCATTTTACATCAAAATTTTAGTTTTCCATGTTACTGTTGCCGGGGCATGTCGGATAAATAGAATATAATGATAATCCAAAAATGGTCTTGTATTGCGTATAAAAAGCTGTTAAGGGATTTTAAAACTTCATATTCTCTCTATTCTAAAAAAAAGTAACTTCCGCTGCCGATGTCAAAAGCTTGTCACGCTATCTCCTCCGAAACCGCTGGGGATATGGGGTCGAGAGCGATACCAATGGATGCAGAAAAATGTGGGGGGGGACCAAAGTAAGACATGTCTGATCTTCGTCGGACTTTAAGTTTTTTTAAATTTTATGTTTTGTAGGGAAATTTTTACTTTTTCATCTTCAGATTACGATAACTCGCCAAAATATAACCGTAGAATTTTGATCTTTTTATAATCTATGACTACAGACATTTCGCTTTCAAACTAGGCCTCATTTGTTTAAAAATATTTTAAAACAGACTAATATTTCCATCAAAAAATGAAACACAGTTTTTCAAGAAATATCGTCCCCTATGTGGATGTAATATCGATGCTCCTCGAGTTTTTTTCTTAGAAAGAAAATATTTACATCATTAAGAAGCTGAAAGTTTTCTTATTCGTATAAACCTCAATTTAAGTCTATATCTTAATTTTTTATTTTTAATTGAATTTTAATCCTGATAATCCAGTGATTAAACGCCCTTTGCATTAAGAGTAACAACAGTAAATGTATGGAAGCTGTTACATTGCCCGAGAATCACCCCTATGTATCTCGCTATTAGCCATAACAGAGGAGCGAGCGTAGCGAGCCTAGGGGCGAAGCCCCTAGTGTGTATAAAAAATAGTTGTTATAATGTTAAAATTTTATAAATTAGATATTTTTAAGTCGAAAATGTACATTATAGTCACTTTACACAAACGGGAGAAATATTATACGGTTTAGAGTACAAGTAATTTTTTTTCTTTTCGTTATCTTTTATAATGCGTAAGTAAATGCCCAAAATGATGCACTTACACACACCAACAAGTTTAATTACATAAGAGTTACTTTTGACTACAAGATAAACTGGAAGTCACATATAGAATCAATCTTAAATCGCTATTTATATAGGGTAACTATTTTAAAGCGCTTGGTGGGATCCTTTTACGGAACTGATAGGTTAGTTTTAAATATTGCTTACAGAACATTTTTACTACCTTGAATTACTTACTGCTGTGAACCGCTTATAGCAGTAAGCGGTCAAGTTTTAAAGAGGTTGGAAACTTTACAAAATCAATCACTGAGGCTCATAATCGGGGCTGTTAAATCGACACCGATCGATTCTATGTTCCTACTGACAAACAAAAAATCTATTTAAGCTATCATCTAAGAAAAGGCTTTTATTCTTTATGAGAAACTAATTATAATGGGCTAAATTGATATGAATGTAATTAATTTTCCAACCAAGGCTAGAAATTTGAAGACCCAAAACGGCTTTATTTTGTTTGTCCAAACTGTCAGGAAGGAATATGAGTTACCTGACAATATTCAGGAAATTACAATGGCATTAAATCCCCTAGACTTGGTACGGATTGAAATAAATTTGAATCTTGGGGATGCTTTGTACAAGAAAGAAACCTCTCCAGATGTTCTAAGGTGTTACGGCTGAGAAACAATCGGCATGAGGTACCCGGATTGTGAGTGGCTGCATGTCTGATGTCTCCTTTTTTGATGATTATATGAGTGCAGGCTCAGAAGTTGTTTCGAGCCAATTCTGCTTCTATGCTTCTGCCGGAAAATAAAGAACAGCTTTCGAGAGAGAGGCGGAAGCCATTCGAATATTTCTAAAACAGTTATTGGTTTTTGAAGGTAAATTTTATAGAATGGTCCTGCTTTCCGATTCCAAAACCGCAATTCAGGCCATTGGTCGAGCTAACCATTCTTCATCGGATGAAATCCTTCAATGTCGGGATTATTTGCGGGAGGTGTCTCTAAAGAAGAAGCATGTAGCTCTTCAGTGGATACCTGGGCATTGTTCAGTTACTGGGAACGAACGAGCTCATTTCCTTCCACGGAAGAGCTCATGCTTGTTCCAGTCAAGATGTTCAACATTATCGTATCATTCCATTAAGCTGTATATTAAAGAGGTTATGACTCAAAATTTTAAATTACTACTGCTTGACCGAATACAGACAAAGCAATGGGAAGTTGAGAATATCCTTACCATTCCAAATGGCCCTCGTCGTCAAGCTATTGCTCAGTTCCGTCTCTTGACGGGTCACGACTGCCTGAGAGAACGTCTCCATCGTAATGGGATTTTCGACCAACAAAACTGCCCTCTTTGTAATATGGCAGAACCAATGAACCGAGCCCTCCTCAATCGATACTTGTCACTTCATGGCGACACTGTGACGGCGAGGTAGAGGCAAGCTAGAAAACTCATAAGACAATCACTTCGGTCACTTTTTATTGAATATCTATTGATTTACTATTCTGTACGTTTTCTTTGTATTTCTTCGCATTTGGTAATTTTAAAAAAATCCAAAATATATTACAAATCCATAAATATGTGCATAAGGCATGGAAAAAATTACTGGCCATATATCCTTAATACAAGGTAACGGTTAATGGTTTAAACTTATATTTTTTTCCTCCATTTATTGTATTTTCCCAACGGCGGCTCCAATGGGGGGGGGGGGGGGAGTAGGGGCAATTGCCTCCACTCAAAAAACCCCGAAGTATTTTATTTTCACCGCCTGAAATTATATAATCGTAGACGTAATACTAAATTAGTTTAAATTAAAAATGAGCTGATGTTTATTTCTTTATATATATATATATATATATATATATATATATATATATATAACCCTAAGGGCCGACGTTGACCCTCGCAAAGAAAACTCTAAACTAGAGCCGCTACTGATTTTTTACATCGTACTCGGCATTACAAATGTCGATAACTGATATATGCGAAATTTTAACGGTTGAATAATTATTGTGTAAAGCATATAATTAATTTCATTCATTACACAGTTATTTGCATGATTATAGTTGCAGAGATAAATCTTTATTTTGAAGCAGAAAATTAATGTTTTTTAACCTGAAACTTACACACAGTCCAGTCATATTAATGTGACCACCGTCTACTTTTGACGTCAACGTTAAATAACCAATCACAGAAGTCACATGTCATCAGCAAATTTGGTGGATATATAAAGTGTGTTGTAGGCATTCTGAAAACATTTCAGTTCTTGCAGTCATGCAGAAACGGAGCGATTTATCCGACGTCCAAAAGGGCATAATCATCGGCTTTCGGGCTAAGGGTGGAAGCATTTCCGAAACGGCTAATTTTGTAAACTGTTCGCGGGCCGCCGTGGTAAAAGTATACCGTGCATGGCAAAATGGCACTATCCAAAATCAGCGTCGTTTCAAATATGATGCATCACGAGCCATAGATGTCAGAGGTGAACGACGGCTGCGGAGATGCGTTCGGGGGAATAGACGTGCAACCGTTGAGCAACTGACCGTCCAGATGAACCAAGGGGCTACCAACAATGTCTCCACAACGAAGGTTCAGCGAACGTTGCCACGTATGGGCCTCCGCAGCAGATGCCTGTTTAATGCACCTATGCTGACTGCTGTTCATCGGCGACGAAGCCTGGAATTTGCACGCCAGTACCGCAATTGGACTTCCACTGAGTGGAGACAGGTGGCGTTTTCCGATGAATCACGTTTTATGCTCCATCGGACAGATTCTCGTTGCCGTATACGGCGTGACACGTCTGAAAGCAAACACCCTGCAACAATTGCCGGAAGGGTCCAAGCTGGAGGACGGAGCATTATGGTCTCGGGAATGTTTTCCTGGAATTCTCTGGGTTCACTCATCATTGTGGAAGGCATGATGGATCAACACAAGGATGCATCTATTCTTGCGGACCATGTTCATCCCTACATGCGAATTGTTTTTCCTCAGAATGATGGTATCTACCAGAAGGACAATGCGAAGTGTCATAAAGCTCGCAGTGTACGTGCTTGGTTCGAAGAGTACCAGGATGAGTTTAACGTACTCCTTTGGTCAGCAAATTCCCCAGACTTGGACCCAATCGAGAATCTGTGGGACCACCTCGATAGGGTTGTTTGCACCATGGATCCTCACCCGCGTAACCTAGCACAGCTTTCCACGGCACTGGAATCGGCATGGCTCAATATCCCAGTGAACACCTTCAGGAACCTAAATGACTCTCTTCCTGCACGTCTCGCAGCGGTCTGCTCTGAGAAAGGTGATTATTCTGTATTTTAACAGGTGGTCACAATAATATGACTAGACTTTGTATAATGTTTCTTAAGATTTTCCTCGAATGTACATTATTTTTCGAAATTTATTCTAAAAGTGAGATTATAAAACAAATAACAAAGCTGTAAGATTAAAGTGACTACATATGATTAAAACATATATTTAATAACAATCAGATGACATTAAAGTGAGATAAGAACAGATGAATATATACACTGTCACAAAATAATATATGCACACAGAAGGAAACGGGCTACTATCACGATACTTAACATGAATGTAGTGTATGAGGAGATAAGCAAATGATTACAAATTCAGAAGAACAGACAGTTTTATTAAGAAGATATGGCATGAAAAAGGTTACAAATCAGTAAGTAGTAAATTCACCTCTGGCAGCTATACAAAACGAACCACGGCGTGGCATCGAATCAATGTGGTCACCTATGACCTCCTGCGGCAGATCATGCCATAATCTTTGCAACTGGGCAGTTAATTCACCAGTATTCCGGGACGGCTGCAGTCTCCTTCCAAGCACGTCCCAGACGTGCTCTATAGGCGGGAGGTCTGGTGACCTGGCAGGCCATGGTAGTACGTCATATCCTTGAAGACATTGTTGGGAGAGTCGCGCAGTAGTCGCATCAGACTCGCGCCACTGACGCCCGAGTGTCGTCAGTGGCGGGAGGCCGATGCGATCGTGCACAGAGAAAAAAAAGGCGGTCAGTCGCCGGAATAAGTGGGTTCTGCAACCTACCTCACGTAGGTTATTGTAAGAGGTGAGTTAAACAAACCACTACACGTGTTTTTGAACGCGGATGTAGGTGAGTTATAAGTACTACTGAGTTATCGTCACTGAGTTATCTAAACATGTGTGTTAAATAACTCACATGTCGTTGAGATTTTTATAGTGAGTTTACTGAATTGGAGAACCAACTTCAAGTATTAAAACGTAAATACTATGTAACTTGAAAGGTTGAAATGAATTTCATTTGGAATGAAATTTTTTAGCTGTACTTAACATTTTATCCATTATTTTTATAGGAGAAGTTAATTTTTGGTATACAATGTTTAAAACTTTTAACGAGAATAACAAAAAATCTTGTATCGTATTTCAAATCAATTTTTTTTGTTTATAATTTTTGTTCTCAAGATAGAAAATTTTACCTTTCTGTAGGATTTTTTTCATTTAATAGTAGAGTAATATTTAAATTCTGCATTTTTAAAAAAACTGACATAAAAGCACAGAGCAATTACAAGTTCCAAAACTGTTATCAATTGTTTTTTATATCAATTGTTTTTGAAATGTTATCAAATTGTTTTTGTATCAAAAAGTAGCATTTTTTTAAAGAAAATATGTTAATGTTCTTATGTGTATGTTATTAATTTTTTATGCCTCGATCTGTGTACATACACTTACAGGTCCAACGATTAAAGACTTAAGGCGGTTTACTTAATAGCTTACTTACGATTTGCCCGCTTCGAAACAAATACTATTGATAATAATAGTTAAAATTAAATGAAGTCACACTTAGTATGGGACACTGCATATTAAAAATCCTGTAAAATTTATTAGTATAGAATAAATCTCCATTGCACTGCTATCAAAGTTACACTGCTATCAAAGTTATTTAAACAAACAAGCACACACCCACACACACACATATATATATATATATATATATATATATATATATATATATATATGGGTTAAATATATATATATATATATATATATTTATTTAACCCAGTATTTTTACACTACAGACTTTGTGATACTGAAACTGATTATGGCAAAGAAATGTAGGTTTAAAAAAATGTATTCCTCACTATGGTTTTTTTTTTTAAATTGTAACACTTACTTTTTATTATTATTTTCGGGCTAAAATCTAGCAACTAATAGCATCGCCCCCTAAAAGTTCGACGTTTGTGGTTAATAACAGTTTAAAACGTATTTCTCTGTTGTTGTTTTTAAATCTGCAGTTTACAACTCTGATAATAATTAGTTTATTAGCTCCTAAGAAATACAGTTAAAAAATGGTGATTATCTCTTAAGTTTTTATTCTATCGCTTGAGTCTGTTCTAAAAGAATCATTAAACATCCTGAATCCATGGGAAAAATTATTTTACAGTGGGGTCTCAGCGTATAGATTGTATTTTCTCATTTTACCTCCTAAAGCTCCTGAACTTGAAGAGAAATATTTCACATATGCTCGCTTTTAAGTCATTACAGGAAATGGTCATTTCCCGTACGGTACTTCACTATCCGCCCCCACCCCCCCAAGCAGTTTCGTTGACTCGCACATGGTATTCGCCATGTGAGTTCAGTATTTCAGGACAGAAGCCTTACCAAGATGACGACGTACGCTTCTCTTCAACTGCTCATCTCTTTACTTAGTTTCTAAGGTAAGCACAGTTTTGCTATTTAAAACTTGTACTAATGAAACTTCATCTATGTCAATGAGTCTATACTTATCTGGTATATTTTCTTTCAATTTGACTGTTATTTGTGACAGTAGAAATAAATACCAGTTTTCATGCTTACAATGTATGTAAATATATATAATTAGTATGTTTTATCTTTCAACCAGTTCAATGGTTTATCTAGTGTTACATGTGATTTACTTATACAGAAAATAGCTCACTTTTACCCAGACTTGGGTGTATATAATTTGAAGTGGCACTCTAAATGAATTTTATACAAACACAGTTTATACATGAAACAATGTTTATTGAATATTCTTGCACATGTAGACTTTGCTTTAACAACAAGATTCATACGTACTACTTGTACAGATATATAAATACAGCTTTCAAGAACAATATATTTTTCAATACTCACGAACAGTAAGTCAACCAGCAATTCTGCCACGTAAACTTTGGGCCCCCTAAGCACTAGCGCAGAATAGCACTCGAGCTGTATACCCTCGTAGCTCCCTATCGCTTATCTATCAACTTTAGCAACATTCTTTCAACCCTAATAACCTTTTTTTATTAATGACGCTGCATGGTATTTATACTAAGCGCGTATGCCGAAATTAGCATATCTCAAGCAGCTTCTTTAATTCATTCACTCAAAAGTTCGATTCTTGTGAATCGAATCTTGTGTATACCTTACATACTTCCTTAATTATCTTTAAGGAAATTAAAAGACTGTAGGCATTTAAAAAGACATTTTAAAAAGACTGTAGATCCTAGATGTTCATTTCGATTCTCACAATCTTGTTAAAATTTGTTCTGTTCTTACATTCATAAGTCTTATTTTACATTTATTTCTTGTAGTCTTATATTTCTTTCATTAACTGAATAGGAGGTTAAATCTCGAGACAAAAGCATCTTCCCTCCTCTATTAATTATTTTAAATAATAATATTTGATTTATCATATTTAATCAATGAATGAATAATTGTACCATCAGTTATACAGAAATGTTATCCCTGATATAGATGTATATTTATTTTATTAGATGAAAATATAGATTTCTGTTGTCAAATTTTACATATCTTTTTTGCTTATTGTTTTATGATTTTTTATGCATATAGACCTTAGATTTCTTTTATGTTTGTTATTAATTTAAATATCTATGGACATTACTTTATTATTGACCTAAAACAATTGTTAAAGAAGGTGACAGTGTAATTCACCTGTTTATTATGCTGGTATTTTTATTCACCTAACTTATAATATGTAATATTCAGTAATTTATATCTTTCAATCTGTCTATCTATCTATTGTTCATATATATATATATATATATATATATATATATATATATATATGTATGTATATATATATATATATATATATATATATATATATATATATATATATATATATGTATGTATATATATATATATATATATATATATATATATATATATATATATATATATATATATATATATATATATATATATAAATATATATAAAAGTATGAGATGGAAGATTTAGCAATATGTAATATGTGAAAAGTATGCAAATTTTGTATTCAGCTAATGAAATTTTGAGTGGAATAAAAATGTTTTATTTTATACATAAGTAGAATTTATAATTAAAATTTTCATAAGCTTTTCATAACTATCCCAAAAGTAATTCTGGGTAACATACTGCATTTGATCTGAAAATGGTGAAAATAAAACTTTAGAGGTTACTTTTTTGAGGCATGCATTAATAATTTTATTTTTGGTACAAAATGAGAGGTTCTCTGTGATTACATTTCATCTTGTTTCAGTTGAAATATATACTGGTAGCATACTTTAAAAAAAAAATTTCATTCGTTGCAATTAGTATGAATGTCTATTAAAGAGGTTATAAGTTCGTGAATTTTAATCTGGAGGTATCTATGGCATACTATTTGTATTTTTTAAAATTTGGCTGTATTTGAAAGAAGGTAGGGAGAAATATCGAAGAGTTCATTAATGGTCTGAAATGATATGGTCCTTCATTCTTAAAACAATCAAAAAATTCAAATCTTGCCATAAGTTTATTAGGATTTCTGACTATTGGGAATATTAATGTGTTAAACAAAGTCCCTTTTTTGTTTGAAAAAAATGTGAATACAGGTTAAGAATAACATTTATATCAATTGAATATTTGTTTAAAACTTAACATTTTAGTACTTTTTTTCAAGCAAGTGTATATGTGTAAATGCCTTAAGCACTTAAGCATCCTTTTTTAAACAATTTTTAAATACTTTATCATAAGTATTGGATAGATGTAAACATGTATAAAATGTTACTAAATATCAATTAGTTTTTAAGATTAATTAAATATTTTTTCCTGTTAAGTTAAGCACTTAGTCTAGAATCAATTAAGCAAATTTCTTCATCACAACTGCATTTTTTAATGTCTTTCTCTCTATTTTCAGATATTAAAATCAAAGGAGCTCCATTAGTCCTGCCTGAGATTCCAATAACTGTTGACCCGAGAGGATTTTGAAATAGTAACAATGAGGATATTTTATTTAAAAATTATTTTTTGCTGCATTTGAAACTTATGCTGAAGTATTTTTATTTTGCATCTTTTTCTAATTCTAATTCATGCATTAAAATAAGTTTATCTTTAATATCAAGAATTCTAAAGTTTAGACAATACATATTTTGAAATAAATTTATTAGTAGTACCTGTATGAGATTCATCCTTAAAATAATGATAGTAATAATACAGACATTAAGAGTTATCTGTGGAGGGTACTAGTCTCTTAATATAGCAGCAATTTTCCTGTAACGTGGAAAACCAGTTCTCTGTACTGCAACTGCAGTTAAAATTTTGTTATGGAAAGGTAATGACGAAAGGCAATTTCTTGCTGGCTGCTATTTCAAAGTTTAAAATCGTGATGTCTTGATTTTTTAAATATTGCAGTAAAAATTGAGCCAAACAATATCCATGAATGTAGAACCTATTAGTGAGCACTTCAAAAGTTTAAATACATGAAAATTAAAATCAAATTCGATACTGAAATGCATAACATTTATGAATTTTATTTCATATTTCAGGTGAATAATCCTCCATTGCAGCCAAAAGAATACTACAGCTAACATACCTGGACAAAACTAAACCTTTACAGATGAAGGATATCATATAGATCAATTCAGCATTTATTTTGAAATGCATAGGTTAATGTTGCTATTGTAACGATGTGAAATTAAGTCTAGGGTAATTTGCAGAAAAATATGTATATTTGTATTAAATAAAGTTTCTCTGTATTTGTAATTTTGTTTGCTGGGATGTTTTCTGATTTAAATGTGAGTTCGTATTCTTTCTCATTAAAGTGTTCACTTGAAACCAACTGATTTAGGAGGAATTGTGAATGCATTATGCAGGATTTTTTAAATTTCTATGTAGAAAAGTATATTTATAGTAAATATATTAGTACTTTATAAAATTTTCAAACCATGTGCTTCGAGATGTTTTGTTTAGACCAACTGGGTAAGTATATTAACATATAATTCAGAAGTTTACAAACCATGTAAGTATTAATTGAGGATTTGGTCGAATATTCCTGTAAAAAAATTTGCGTGTTAGAAAAAGATTATCTATTTTTGCTGAAAATCTTAAATGTTACAATTTTAGATATTGTAATTGTTTCTAAATTAGTTGTGTGGGGATCATGGTATCTTTACCAATTAGAAATATATGTTACTAAAATCAGTGTAATTAATTTTTTTATTTCAGTTTAAAAAAATATCTTTGAAAAAATCTCTCTGATAAAATGAGAATATCTCTGAAAAAATATCTTCAGTTTAAAAAATATCGTCCTGAGAATGAATATCTTTTTTGTGGTAAAGCTAAGATCTGAAACTTTCTTGACAAAATATTTGTCTCAGTTTAATGAAACTTAAAGTTGTTAAGGAAAACTTTTTCACCTACGAAATTTTAAGGTTCTATACATTATAATATTCATAAGTTTCCTGTAAATTTTATTTTACTGGTGTATAGAAGCACCCCACTAAATCTCAGCATATTTTTTTTATCTAGAGCTAATTTTTATTCTCAGTTACTCCTGTGAATGAAACTGGTTTACAAAAAATAATGGATGCTTGTTTAACATTTTAAATATCTGATATCCTTATAACTTTTAGGCAGCCTTTCATCACTTATGATATAAGTTTGCAAAATTTATAACAAATATTTAGCTTTATTTTTATGAAACTTAAACTTTGAAAAAATCCGTAAATTTTAATACCAGTTATATTCCAAATATGGGTGTATAACGCAGGTTTTTTTTCATGAGAAAGGATGTGAGGGAATTTAGATAATAAATATACAAAACAATGAATAATGAATTGCTATCATAAAATTGCTTAATTTAACGGCAAGGGGGGGGGGAGGATAAGAAACACTTCGAGTACTATAGCGACTTAAAAAAACTCATTAGTCGTGGGTATTATAACCCTAAATAAAGTGAGATATTGAACTCGAAAGAAGAGTTTGTCTACTCATGTTGGTGTGTTTTTTTCGACACACTTTAAAGTGAGTTGTACAACCCATTTTAGTGAGTTGGTAAATCAACCCGCTTGGGATCTGGGTTCTAGCACCCACTTTCCCACATGGGTTGCACGACTCACCAAAAGCGAGTTCCCCTGTGCAGTGGATTTGAACTCGGAGAAGTGGGTTCACCGAACAACATCTTTTTTTTGTGTGCATGGCGTTCAGTATGACTCTCCTGAACCCATCAATTCCTTATTCGCATGACTGTCGTTTGATTCCGACCAATGCGAGTAGCAATATCACAGAACGATAAACCGAAGTCTCGTTAGCCCACGATCCTGCCTCTATCTAATTCTGACACGTACTGGTAGCCGTCTTTCCTTCTTATACGAGACATACCACAATCTTTACACAAACAACCAACATTCAACTGCGATTTTCGAATGAGAAATCCGCTACGTAAATTTCCATTTACATAGAGTTTGAGATGCCGTTTCTCTCTCCTGCGTAGTTCGGTTGCCCTGAAATGCTAATCATTTACATATCCCAGCACCTTCTTCCTTTCATCCGAATTTCAGATTTGTATTATCCGTCCTTTATGGTGTTGGAATTTTAATGGCCAGCAGTATATATATATATATATATATATATATATATATATATATATATATATATATGTGTGTGTGTGTGTGTGTGTGTGTGTGTGTGTGTGTATAATCAAACTTAATACTATTTGCACGCGTTCCACAATCGGTGTTAAATTCTGTTATTAGTAGACGTTTTAAACAAGATTTATTTACTAATGATTATATATAATTATAACTATCCCTGTTATGGGCGCCTGAGTATGTCGGATAATCAGATAACACAGATAAGCCAAAAATAGTCTCGTATTCATATAAAAATTATTAAGGGGTTTCAAACAGTTTCTAAATAAGGGTTACGTTAAAAGGATACTTTTTTTATTATAAATTTGCATTTTTTTTCTAAAAAATACATGTTACATTCTTCTCATAATAGCCGGAGAAATGTTATTCAGTTTGGAGAACACGTAATTTTTTTTATCGTTTTCATTGATGATGCATGAATAATGCCGAAAATAAATTATGCATCCATAAATATTCGACTGATATGTGCATACAGCATGAAAAAAAATCCTGGCCGTATATTTTTTTATATGATGGAACGTTAAATGATTTTTTCTTATGTCTTTTTTCACCATTTAGTGTAATTTTTCCGTTGTACTGTACATAACAAATGTCGATATTCGATATATGCGAAACATTAAAAGTGATATAATTATTGTATAAGGTATATATTTAATTTAATTCCTAGTTTTAAGCATGATAATTTCAGAGGTAAATCATTAAATTTCAAGAGATAGTTCATTTTTTTTACCCTGAGAATCCTTTAACGTATGTAACATTTTACTTAGGCAGTACTTTATATTTCTATAAAATGCGATGGTATTCTAATATATTCGATGTTCTATAAAATGCTATGGTATTCTATAATACGAGTTTCACGAAATAAAACTGATTACAGATAATATATATATATATATATATAAATATATATATATAAATATTCTGTAAGATTAAAGTGATTGCACATATATAAAAAGTATTAAATAATACTCAGAATACATTAAAATGAGATAAGGACGAAAATGTAATATGAGGGTGCATACAAAAAGCGTGACATGTAAAACCCTCCTAAAAGTTTGCTAAATTATTGCCATTACTTATCCCCTTCTTTAGCATTATAAACCTTGACAACACTGAAATGTAAAACTGTCTTTTTATGTAAATATATAATTACATTAAAAGGAATTAAGAATAGTTCTCTGAAAATGGAAAATAGTTGTATTAGGAAAAAATAAAAATTGAGATGTGATGAAGAGGAGATTAGGGTTCAATTTTTAAAACCCCAAAACACGAAAATTGGATCGAAAGAGGATTAGATGTTAAAGGGGGAAATTATCAATAATAACAATTTTTATCTTTTCAAATCCCATTCTAAATGGCCGTTAATTCAATTTAATCTCTGTTTAACTTGTATTTACTTTTGCAGAATAAAACTACATGACAAAGGTACCATATTCATTTGGGAATGAAGTACTTTCATAATGCGAAGGCGATTAGAAAGTGATATAAACACACAAATAAAGCTCTGATAGAAACAAGTATCGTCTATAAGCGAGTGAGAGAATTAAAGGAAGTTTTAACGGTCATTAAGGTATTTCAGTCTAATATAAGTGGTCTCTGCTTCTGGGATGGTTTTTAAAATAGTAAAGAGGTGGGAATAGTAATTAAAAATTGGTTAGACATGTAAGTCTCATAATCCCAGAGAAAAATATACCGTGAACAAAAACGCATGAATTAAATAAAATATCAAAATAGGGAGCAATGAACGAAATAATTGTGGAAAGGTTTATTATTTACACTTACTGTTATTAACGTTTTCTGTGAGGTAAAAATTGGTGGTATTGTCTTGCTTTATGTAAATGTATTCTCCTCTGATGAAAGTTTCCTCTTATTACACTGAAACCGAATAACTCCCGTTCTAGAAAATGTAAAATAAAACGACTAATGGTCAGTTTGAACTGAAAAATAATTAAGTGAATGGAGTGGATAATATGATTACTAATCAACTTTTTACTATGAGAAATTTTTTGTCAGAATATTGCTCATTTAACTCATAGTTAATGTAAATAAATACTTATCTTACTCAAATAAAATACATACAATTACGTAATAGATGAGGGATCAATAGATGGTTGTCATTGTCACTACGAAATTATTTTCGTAAATTGAAAATATTTCAAAGATAAATTGTATTTCTCTCAAGCACTTGGCCTTGTTGACAAATTTCACTTTGGGGGAACAAGGACATTGTCGTGTTGCCTGTCTTAAATATTTATTTTGGGCGTGATTCGTAAATCATTTTAGTTAGTACAAATTATTTTATTTTTAGGAATTATTTGGGTGCGTTGTGTTTTTAAGATTTATTTGTTTGAATACAACCCAAAGCTCAAGACAATTTGGCAAACGAACAGGTCAAACAAACTTTGCTTCTAAACCTTCCTTTAGATCAACTACAAAAATAGAGATGACTGACTCCAAAGTAACAAAATAAAATTAATTTATTTACAACATTATCTATTTACAATTTTAACTCAAAAACCGAATAACCAAATCTTAGTATACAGTTTACACATTTTACTAATCTTTTAGCATTTCTCCTCAATTCACATCGAATGACATGTATTTATTTACACCTACACCTTTTGGATTCAGGGAGCATAAATTTATTTATTTTACCTAAGGCAAAGACCTACTCTCTCTCAAAATCTATATTTTAAAAACAAACATTGATCCCGCACTAAATCATTCAAATTTTCGAGGTTGGGTCTGAACAAGACAAATGATTTGGCACTCACTCGATTGGATGCTAATCGCACTGGAACACGGGTGATGATCTCATCATCGGGCTTGGGATCTCCTTTCTTTCTCGTGTAGCATGCACTCAAAATCTTTATACGGTTGTAGGCATCTATCGTCTGCTTCTTCCGCTCCTTTCATCTCCGGTCGACTCAATAGGAACACCAACGGGAAATCGCCATTCTCTCCACCTCTATTCTCAAATTATTTATCGGTGAAGGCAGCAACCATATTTTCGTCATCAGCAAAAACAAATTTTAGTCTCAGGATCAGGAGGCTCTCATCTCGGCAAGCATGAACCGAATTTCTGCTCCGCTAAACGACATCTTTCTTTGGGAAACTCCCCACTTAAGATCAATATCTCCTCGATAGTTAAGATAACCACCCTTCATCCCCCGCGATGCTAAGCACCGGGAAAAAGGGACCCGGGCCCGGATGCAGAAGTGAATCCTCAAAAAAAAAACCACTAAGTCTTCTATTTATTTTATGTTTTTTACAGCAATGTCCACGCCTTCTCATGACTCCTAATCCATTCAGGAAAGCTTTCAAAATTCCACCACTTAGCATCAATTTTCATTTCTTTGATTGGATAATTCCATAACCCATGCATGCCTTCCTTGCGTCACAAAACAGACCACCCAAAGTCCAGTCCACGTGTTTTGCGGTCTACCTCCCAAACATACCCAATAAATTTGTTTACAATAGGGTATTTTACTTTAACGTCAAACTCTGGTGCCATCTCCTTATCTACGTCTGCAATCAACCTACCCCCACCACACACCACCGCTTTTAAATTGGCTAAGGCACAAAGCCGACTGTCCCGTCCTCTAATCAAAGGCGGCTTCCTAACTTTCTAACCAAAATATGATGAAAACAGCCTTCGATCACTTTATCTCTCTAAAAAATTTAATTTTTCGTTAAAATCGAAAGCGCTTCATCACGGACATCTCTAATGGGTACTGAAACTCATGATTGAGTAACATTTCATCACTTTCTCTAACAGAAAGCGATTTTTAGTCGGAGGAGGTTATATATATATATATATAAATGTTAGAGCACACAGGACTCTCTAATAGCTGTTTCTGTCAAAGCATCTCTCACCAGAATAGTAAAATCTGTCACTATTAAATAGCTTCAGCTCGTTATAGAAGTACTAAGGTTTAAAGCATTTCCGATCGGGACCAACAGACTTCTTCACTATTAAAGCCCTATTCGCTGAGAATTATAGAAATCGCAATTCTTAATGTTTCTCTTTGAAGATCACAGATGTCGTCACCCTGATCATTTTGTTACGATCCTGTTCTTGATTTCTTGAATTCTTCGAGAAGTGTTTCGAATCTCCTCATCATAGAAGGATATCCAAATCCGTGTCACTCCTTTAAAGTTCATTGCACTTTTTTCATATACTATTTGTCTCATCACTCATATACTTAGATTTTGTTCAACGAACCTTTTGCTTCATAAGTAATTACAGATGGAACTATGGAACTGTTTCCTCACATCAAATTCCTGTTACTTATTTTTCAGCTTATGTTCTCTTTTCTAAGTTTTCATTCAGTCCTTTTGCGTCCTGCATCTATAAACTTTCAACACCTAATTTTTATCATATTCCATTTGAACCCGTCAATCTGAACTTGAAATATCGGTATTATAACTTTCTTAAGCCTCTGTACAGTCATCTAAAACACTTAACATCGGTCGCTACTGATGTCTTTGAAGTTCCTTAAAATTTCGTGTGCGCATTAAAAAGAACCCCATTTTCTCAGCAATAGAAAGGAATAAATAAATGATCAGTCTATCAAACATTTAACCACTAATTTTGCAATAAATATCTTATAAAGGGATCTATTTAACCCTTAACGTTCGGACAGTTAGTTTCATTTATAAAACGTACTTTACAATGTTTCTAAAATCTGATACAGAACTTTTCTTGTTTTTAAAATGACCCTCAATGGGATGCATTCACCAGCTTACTTTCATGCCTTGAAAGCTTTTGACGTACCTTGTATTGCATAGTCCAGTTCATCTTAAAAGCTGTCGATAGCATTTAAATTGGGCTTATCGGATGCTTGAACCACACCTCTCTCCAACAGCCATCTAAATCCCATACTTTGACTTTCAGGCAGAAGTAGTGGCTCCTTCCCTGTAGAACTTCCTCTGTGCTGTCAGTGAATTATTGTTCATAAGGTTCAGATGCTACGTTCTTGCCGATAGTAATTTGGGCCTAACTGAAAAAATAGAATGCAAACCCACGCAGTTTTGCTACCTTCATTAAATTTTATTAGTATGAAAATGGTGTTTTTGGGGAGATACTCCATGGTATTTGGCCATATCCGACAAGTTAGAATGCACCAGACATGATTCGACATAGCAACTAGAGCCTTCAGGCCTTCCGAGATTGTGTCCCTGTCGTTAAATATGCTGTCATCCCAATTCAGACAGAGAACACCAAGTGGCGACATCTGGTAGGCTCGTACCGACAAACCTTTACCACCATACGGTAGGACACTCCAACCTACAGATTTAATGAACCTATATAGAGCGTAGAAAAGGAGGGATTCAGGAGTACTTTTCCGTATCGAATCGAGCACCCTCGGGGCGGATAGCCAACTTCCTAACTACTTGGGTGTTACATACTAGGGAGGGAACATACTTATATAGCGTGACCCTTGGCCTAGCAGCCCGCAGAATTTATTTTTGCTACTCCAGAACCTCCAAATACCACTCCAGACAACATCATTGGCGTCCAACCTAGTGATCAGAGCTCTGGGAACGATTGTTCCTCCATTTTAGTACATAGGATGAAGTATGTATTGTTTTGTTCTTGTGCTAACAGTAGTAGTTAATATTAGGTACAGGTTTTGTGTGACTTTCAAGAGTGAAAATAACTGGTTTGGTTTCGAGTATCTCAAAAAAATTCTTTATTTGTTTTAGTAAAGAGGTCACTCACCGCGTAGGTCTTAAGATAACGAAATCGCTGGAAGAGATAGATTCAGATTTCGCGATATACAAATCTCATGTCTTTCACAGGGTAAAAGAACAAAAGTTGATACAATCTAACAAACTTACTAAGGAAAAACTGAAAAATCACATAAATTCATCTGGTTAAACAAAAACAATTACTTTTTTCTTCCCGTATTTCCTATCTAATGATTCTCTAGAGCAGGGGTTCCCAACCCTTTTCCTACATAGACCCCTTTTAAAAGAATGATTTTCTTCATGGACCCCCTCATATTTTTCTCTATAATATACAGCTTACAACATAATTATAATACTAATAATTGCACATAAAACACTTAAAGATAACAATTTGACTACGAATATGAACAAAAAATTAGAAAATGTAGTTCATTAGGTTTATATTTTATTTTTTTGTGTATTATTTTCATTTTTAATTTAAAAAATATAAACAAGATTTCAGAAACAGATTCTAATTGCACAAACATCGCCAAGAGAAATACAAAACTGCTTCTGATTGGTTGCATCGGGTGGACGCATGTGCTCTTTAAAGTCCAGTGGATTTCCTCTGTTCTGCTTAGTGTTCCTACACAAATAAAAGCCGACGGCGGCATTTGAGGCATATACAAAAGCGTCATGGCATTCGACCTTAGATACGTGGATCACTCCGCCCTATACAAATTTGTATTTATACATATTAAAACGCATATTATCTAATAATTACATTACTAAAAATTAAATTAAATTTTAAAACAGAAAAAAAATATGGACCACCAACAGATCCCTGGAATACAATAGACCCTTTTATAACTTCCATCGACCCCCAAGGGATCCACCTGGACCCCGTTGGGAATTCCCGCTCTAGAGAGCAATTTATTCGACTGTAGTTCAGATTTTTCAGGTGTGAGGACAACAAAATTCTCCAGATCGTCAGACTCAGGAATTTGTTTCATGAATTCGAAAATGCTTTTTGAATTTTTTGTAGATCATGTTTTTGTAAAGCACGTAATCTGACACTTAATGTGAACGTAAATTCTGAGTTTAGGGATTGCCTAAACAAGTTCATTCATTTTAAAAGAGTTTGAAGCAAGAAAGGGATAAGCTGTTGCAAATGAAGGAAGCTAGACGAAATATACATTGGTAGTTAAGCCTTAGGATGTGGTTAAGGTGTGGTACATTTGATAACTTAGGGTAAAATGTGAAAGATGGAGACAAATACACTTGCAGTTCATTTTGAAATACAGCTGCTTTTAGGAAATGATATAAAATATACGTACTTAAAATAATTTTGTTCATTCACTGATAAAGATAGCTTGATATAATACAGTTTTGTGTATATTTTTGAATATTAGTAACGGTCGTGTTTATTTAAATCAATTAAGGTACAATTTGAGGTATGTTCATTGATTTTTTTACCAAATATTTGAGCTCTGAATTGGACACATTTTGAAGAAAAATTTTCATTCCATAAAAAATTTTACTTTTTAAAATTTTATTTAAAATTGAAGGAGTTTTTATATTAAGTTAATGTCTGTTGATAATTCCACGTGCATGGTATTGAGTTTATTTTTTATTTCTTTTGTACTTAAAGCAAAATAGTTTCTTTCAAGAAGCAAATAATTTCAACATTTCCTGTTTTTTTCAATTATTCGATCTTTTGTATCATTCTTTTCAAAGGGATTACATCAAATTTTTATATTTCTTCCTTTGTAAAGAAGAAAAGATGCAATTAAAGTTCCGCATATTCCCCGAGAACTGAAATCCCATTGAAAAAAAATTCTTCTTTTATCACTTAACTAATCTAAATACAATGTCAGTGTAGCAAAAGTTATATGTTTTTAGTTTATTTCTTAAATTTTATTGGCTAAAAGCCCCAATTAGGATGGGAAGTTTTTTAATCTTTCAGCTATTTTAGCTCATTAGCTAGCAATTTTCTTGGTTCATTATTAGTTAATAAAATCATGTAAAATTGGCTTTTGGAAATGTCAAATGGGCGGATATATTGTAAGGGGAATGTACCGCAGGTATTATGTATCTTCATTTAATATTTTAAAAATTAATAAGCTGTCTCCGATCACTGGTGCAATATTTTTCTTTTCAACTTAGGCTACTCTAAGAGTGATGCTGGTGAGACGTTTTCTCATTATCTAAACGTATATCCCCAGGAGGCCTTGGGGTTTAAATAAACATTAGTCTGCATTTAAATGTCTCAACTATTTAGAGACCAAAAAATGGATAAATTTACATAAGGCGTAGGCTGAATGTTTAAAGTGGGTGTTTTAATAATTTTTCCCCGATAAGGTTTTAGCTTCATTTTTAACTTTGATACATATTTTTGCACAAAGCATATGCTTTGAACAAAATGCTTTCCATTTTTTTTTCACTAGAATCTCCAGGTTTTAAAAGATCCTACGTAGTATCTTAAATCATTTAAAATCATAAGACATAATTACTCTCATGATAGTTAAGATGCTTACCTTGATATATTAATTTTTTAAGAAAAATAGAGTTTACGAGAAAATTTTACAAAAAACGTTAAGATACACTTAAACTTATTACATCTCTACTTGTTGTATAAACAAATTTCATGCAATATACTGCTCTACCTTTTAGGGGAAAGAAAATGGCTGAAATGAGTAATATTCACCGCAAATGACATATCGAAGGAATTTTAAATGCCTTATTAGGTTGATGCATAAATATAATGAGATGCAACCTAGTTAGTGTGCAATATTTTGAAGTATGTTGCACATTAATCGATTAGAAATTTCCATTTTTCTCTTCACTATAACATAGCCACAATCTTAGAAATACAATGCCACTTATGTAAAATGTTTTTTCTTTAAGTGAGTACACAATCGTTCTTTTGTTCATCAATTGCGGTAACTATTAAAACAACACTTATTATAGAATGTAACAAGGGAATGCAGCTAACGAGTAATTCCCATCTCAGGTTAATTTCCCATCGCATTAAATTTCATACACCTATAGGATGGTCTCATTCATCCTAAAGTTATCGCCTATCAAAAAATGAATTTATTAATGTAAATTCAGAAAGGTTTATGTCCAGTGGGGAATAATTATTTCTTTGGTAGGATATAAAAAATATAAGTATAAATAGAACAATGTGATAGTAATTTAACTACTTTAGCGAAATATGAGAGCAATAATTTTAGACGACATTGATTTTATTATTTACCAGAATAAAAACATACATAATGGGCACTTTATTTCAATGCTGTAAGTTTATCTCCTTTTCTTTGCTTAGACATTTGATTCACTCTAAAGGCTTGGTGTTAATGGGATGCTTGATTTTCAATAACTTGCATTTCATACCCGCTTAATTTATTTCATTTGTCAAAATACTTGTCATGAAACAAAGTAACCAATTACATGACTGATAAACAAATAGCACAGAAAACTTTGGGTTCCATACAATCTGAGAACACAAACCTATAGAAATTTGAGTTTACGTAACCCAGTAAAAAACGAAATCACCAGAAATGAAATTAATTTTCTTTTTTGACAGAATGGAGTTTTGCCTAATTTTCGGTCGCTGAAAAGAATTTTATCTTTTTCTACACTGTCGTTACTTTGATTTTTCCTGAAGACATTTTTTGTCGAGTAAAAAAGGAGAACCAATTAAATTCAAATCAGCTATCAAACAGATAGAACAGGCATACTAAGAAATTTCATTTTTAGCCCTAGGGTTTATTTTAAGTCGGCTCAAACGACTACAAACACACAGGCAACCCACAAAATTGGAACCAAAACTATAATAAAAATTCAATATGCCAAAATTGAACAACAAATGAGTTGTGAACTAGATCATTCAGCAGCGGAACTGAGATCATCGATCTAAAATCAAAACAGACTAGAAAAGGCAATCAGAGCAAACGGTAGCTACAAACACAATCTATGTAAATTACCCACCTGAAGATCGAGCTTTAACAAGGTGACGGCGACAGAGAAATTTTACGAAATTAAATTTTAATTTATGTCATTAGTTAATGTGCATTTTGTTGAAAATATGAACAGCATTTTTAAGTTCTCTATTTTTATTTATTAAACATTGTAACTAGTGCAATGAGAATTAGGGTCACCATAGAGTAATTTTTTGCATGATTGATATTTGACTGAACTTTGCTTTTGTTGATTTCAGACTGGAACATCTGGTATCTTTTACAATTAGGTTATCAATTTCTTAAATATAAATTATGCTTCAACTTCTCAACCTTCAACAAACTTGTGTATATGTGAGGATTTTTTACAATATGAATAAAAAACTAATTTAAATATTTTCCGTTTACGAATATTTTCTAATAGTGACCACATTTAGTAATAGGTGGAAACCATAATTGTGTACAAAGTAATTCGAACTAGATCCTAATTTTATTCTTAACAAACAAAATATTTTCTAAATTGTGATTGCACTCGAATTAAAGACACAAACATAAAAATTTAAATTTTTTTGTGGGTTTGTGGTTAAAAAAAAAGCCAACTCCCTTTATTTTATCAGTCGGACATCACACCACAGTTTGCTCTTTAGCAACTCATGTAGACGTTTGCGTTCATGTCTAAAATGAGATTTTAAACTAAAAAGTCAACTGAAAATTTTACGCAGGATTGCGTGTTAGAAAAACAAAAGAAATGTGAATAATTAATTACTCTGTGTCAGGTAAACAATTCATATTCAGCGTGAATATAAACTATTCATCACGTTATGAAGGAACTTATTTTTCCTTCTCTCGCTTGAGTTAAAATTTAGCTAAACTGTACTAAATACCAAGGATGGAGAGAATCTGAAGTTGTTCATATTCATTATTTCTTTAGATTTTTTTTCTGTCTACTCTTTAAAGGGAAATTAAATTAATAACCAACTATAAGTTCCTTCATAACGTGATGAATAGTTTATATTCACGCTGAATATGAATCAGCGTGAACAATAAAGATTGTACAGTTTAATTTATTGTTTGATGTGTAATGTCACATCATACATCAAACTATCATAGAGCATTATCTAGGATTGACTGAATGGGCAATCTGCAAATGAATTACGTGCCTTGGGAGGGACTCGCATTTTTTGTGTAGAGAGTTTAACATTTATGAAGTATCCATTGAGATAATTACTCTTAATTTTCAATGGTGAAATTGAGAATTGTATTTATTAGCTCGGAACGAGAGTCCTTTTTTACTCATCATCACGGAAATTTGTAAGCTGTGTGTTCGCGTTTTACTTACTTCACAAGTTTCACCCAAGTAACATAAAGAGGTGGGCCCGAGGTAGTCTAGTGGTAGCGCATCGGGCTTCTGACAGGGAGATGCTCTGTTCAAATTTCGGCTAACGTCATTAAATACCGTTATGTCAGGGTCAGATATGGGCACGTTAAATCCATTGACTGAAATCAGTGGGTGGGGTACGAGTCCTCCAGATGTCGTACCTTGGGGAGCTCGATCAAAACTGAGATGACACCACATCTATAGTGCTAACAGAAAAAAAGCAATTAACAATTTTCACGGTTCCATGTGAACGTGAAATCCACTTGCTCCGAGAAGATTCAGATATATATATATACTAGCTGTACCCGTCCCGGCGTTGCTCGGGTAATGTAATTACCAATTTTTTAGTAGCCTTAACCCTTTGTTAATAGGCGTCGCTGTCATCCTTTTCCTCACCACGATACATTATTTTACCCATATAAATTTAATCCTTTCTGGCACATTTTGGCAAAATTTTTGACATAGGATTACTAATCGAATATCACTGCAATAGTAATCGATTTCCTTGAAAGCGAATATATCACATCCTCCACATGCTGAAATTCTTTGAAATCTTCATAGATTTTTTCCACAAATACACCACAAATTATATGATATTAACTAAGTGCTGGCCAAAAAAATTACGGCATTACTAAATGTGATTTTTTAATCGATTATCACTGCAATAGTAATCGATTTTCTTTAACCACTCAATCCCTCATAGAAAACAAACGCCCCAACACATCACGTGCATTAAGTCGAAAAACTGGTTTTTCTCCTATTTTCACTCGCTGTACCTTCGTCCGGAAATGAAGAACGAAATCTCCAAAATGAGATTTCTCACAAGAGTTTCCGAATCATAAAATAAATTATTAAAAAATAACTACAATTTGTAAATTAATTTTGGTTCTGGCTTTCGAAACTGTGATGTCTAGGGTCTCTGAGATAAAAATTTCGTAAAAATGTAACGATATTTACGTATCGATTCGACAATTTGGAAAAAAGGGTCACGGACAAAATCCCGATTTTTTCCGAAAAACGGGTGCGTACAGGCGATCGAAAAAAAATCACAATTAATCGATAAATTAAGACAGACAATTTTAATTGTGATTTCCGTATAGTGTCATCTTTCCCGTATAGGCTCGTCCGAAAAAAAAAATTCTTGGACGGATACGTTAGGATTTACGGAGCTTTTACTCGTCCGGGAGCTCCAAATCGTGACTAAATATTTAATTACGGAAAATCTAATTAAAAAATCGAAAAAAGGGCTTCGAGGTGCATAATGAGACCTCGGGAGGCTTCTTCGTGTCGAATCTCAAGACTGTCCGACCTACCGTCTTTGCGCTGCGCCGCGAGCAGACAAAAACTCGGTCACACACACACAGACTTTGCCTTTTATATATAAAGATATATATATATATATATATATATATATATATATATATATATATATATATATATATATATATATATATATATATATACATATACATATATATATATATATATACATATACATATATATATATATATATATATATATATATATACATATATATATATATATATATATACATATACATATATATATATATATATATATATATATATATATATATATATATATATATATATATATATATATATATATATATATATATATATATATATATATATATATATATATATATAGATAGAGAGAGAGAGAGAGATATAAAGAAATCAAGAGTTCGATTTAAGATACCCGGTTTGAAACTTTATTTAAAAAAAATATTTAAACGTTTTTATCTCTCATGTTATGGATTTATTTGAAAAAGATTTATGATTGTATTACCTGGAATGCTTTAAAGGGGCTATCTACCATTTTTTGTCGCATTTTAGAAAGTGAAATCTGTCTCCGGAATAAATATGCATGTTTATAAAAAGACTGAGAAAAAGAGAAGGAGCTAAAAATATCTCAAAAGAGGAAAAAGGTTGCAAAGCTAAAAAAATGAAACAGGAAAAAAACATCACTGACGTAATAAAAAAAGTTATTGAACATTCCCCTGAACAGAAGAGTAACTTTAAAAAAATTTTGAAATTTTCAACGAAGATGAAAAACAAAATAGCTTAATGATAAAATGAACTTGAAATAAAGAAAAAAAATTAAGAGTGACATTTGATAAGGAGAAACAAAACTTTAATAAGTGAATAACTAAAGCAAAACATTTAAATGGAGAAAAAATTAAATAACGAAAAAGTGCGGAAAATATAAAAAAAATATTATTAAAATGCTTATAAAAGGCGTTGAGTGATATTTGTCCCCATCTATCTAAAATATTTGTACTTAGATATTTTCTTATTTATTTGTATCTTCATATTAACAGTAGGAAAAAGTAATTCTGCATTAAAAATATGAATAATGACTTAGCATAAATGAAAGTATAAAAATATAATATAATCGATGCATACAAGGTATTAATGGTAATGCATGAAAAGTAATTCTAGTTAGATTTTGCCGTCTGTTGAGAAAAAAAAAATCAATCTTAGCTGTAATATATAATACGACTAAACATTCCAATCCTGTTTCAAAAGCCAATCAAAATATGGAGCCAGGATAATATATCACTTGGTTTGAGAACTTAATTATCCAATTCATTACGAATATTACCGAAAGTGCACCTTTAACAACGTGTTGCAGGCGTCATCCCACCCTTCCCCACCGCTGTTCGCGTAATGAATAGCTGATACAACCATTGGTGTCTTTTGCAATAAAATGGAAAAACTTAAACGTGTAATATTATTTAATGCATAACTAGTTGGTACCCGTCAAAACATGACGGCTAGAGAGTAAATAAATGTACTAATGCACAAATTATACTCAATATATCATTGCCAAATGTTGAAAATTAGAATAATGCGCAGAAACAAATTAAAGTGTTTAAGCTGCCTCTTGCTTAGTGAGTATCTAAAGCAAGATATAAAAATGTCACTGAGCATGCGCAAAAAGCAATTTTTTTTTAAATTGTAAATTATCGCTAATTAAGCAGCGCGAAATAAACAACTTCCATGAGGTTTAATTTTATACTTCACAGACATAATTATCATAAAAATAAAAATGGATGAGAGAGATCTAGAGGGACTCCTCGGAATTAACGTGTTCATCATTAAAACATATCACTAAGCATGCGCAGAAACTGAGTTTCTAAAGCCAGATTTAAACATGCCACTGAGCATGCACAAAAACAGTGAGATTCTAGACATTTAAACATGCCACTGAGCATGCGCAGAAATCAATTTTTAATTATAAGTTATCGCTCATTAATAGAAATTGCGGTTACAAAAACCAAATTTGACAAATCCACAGATTACAATGTTTCGTTTAAGACCAAAATGAAGTAAATTGATGCAGTAGTTTTCTCTCACGGACTGCCCAAAAAGTTGGCTTAGCAACTTAAATATATAGATATACTCTGAAGTGCCACTGAATTAGGGATAGCAAAGCCTATGCAAATTGTGTAGCGCTGCGCATCATGTATGCGCAAGTGAGGGCGCTGTGGTAACTGCATATATAGCGCGTACGGTGGTTGTTCTGAATTAGTTGTTGGAATTGCCAGTATGGGTAAACTGCCTGATTTAGACGCCTTCGATCGCGGTCAAATCGTAGGTGCGCGACGCATGGGCCATTCAATTTCCGAAATCGTCAGACAGCTAGGATTTTCAAGGTCGACAGTGTCAAGAGTATACCAAGAATACATGGATGGTGGAAAAAAAAACTAGCGATCGGGCAAACTGCAAAGGAAAATTAGCCTTGACAGTGCGTGGTGAGAGACGGCTCAGGTGTATTGTACGTAGCCAGCGAAGCCAAACATTAGCTCAAATTACCATCCAGTTTAATGACGGTGCCAGTCGTACAGTCAGTAAACGGACTGTGCAACGCTCGCTTCACCGTATGGGGTTCGGGAACCGTCGACCTACGAGAGTACCATTGCTCTATACTCGTCATCGGGCTGCACGTCTTGCCTGGGCAAGAGAGCACAAAGACTGGAGTGTAGAGGACTGGAAACGACTAGCATGGAGTGATGAGTCTTGATTCCGACTTCTTAACGCCGAAGGGAGGCTGAGAATATGGCGTCAGGCTCATTGAGCCATGGATCCTGCATGCCTGGCTCGAACTATACAAGGGCATGGTGTCTCAATCATGGTCCGGGATGTTTTATCGTGGCACAGTTTGGGATCTATGGTGCGTGTACCATCCTCCCTTAATGCAATTCGGTACGTAGAGTTGCTAGGTGATCACCTCCATCCGTTTATGCTGTTCTGTTATCCGCACGGTAATGGAGTTTTCCAGCAAGACAACTGTACCTCTCACAAGTCCCGGTTGGCTACTAGCTGGTTGGATGAGCATTCCTCTGACTTCTCTGTCATGAATTGGCCACCTAGAAGCCCAGACTTAAATCCTATTGAGCATCTTTGGGATGTTTTGGAACAAGGCGTGAAAGGCCATCACACAGCACCAAAGAACCTTACTGAATTATGGACAGCTTTAGCCAATATTTGGCAAGCCATCCCGTAGAACGTTTCCAGAAACTTGTTGAATCTATGCCTCGTCTTGTGGCAGCCGTTATCAAGGCCAGAGGAGGCCCAACTCGTTACTAGGTAGGTATCCCTAATTCAGTGGCACTTCAGTGTATATTTTAGTTTTATAATAAAAGAAATTATTTGGTTATGTGAATAATTTAATATTGAAAGTTTAAAGGTCTTAAAATTTTAAATCTTGAAAAGACAAATCGGGGAGATGAAAAAAATGACAAAATTTAAATCATTAAAACATATAAATAGTAATGAAACTTGTTATAAAATAAGTTTCAAATGCCATCAGTGAGTTATCAAATGATTTTTGCTCCCTGAAATAACAATGCCGCAGTTGTTTTGAATCTTTATATTATGGGGACACATAAATTTCTTGCACGTATGTCTGGAGTGCTGCTTTGTCTCTCTTATCATGGAACCCTAAGAGCCAACTTCCAAGAGAAATATTAGATAGCACTGGGAATGTGTATCTGTGGGGAGGGGATGTCCAACAGTATCCGCATAAATTTTCAGAACAGACTGCACTTCTCTTCCCTTATCAAATCGTTTATCAGAAAGGAACGTTCTTTTCTTTATTCACTGAATTCTCAGACCCCCCCCCCCCCCCGCAAAAAAACAAACCCCTCTGTTGATTATCTCGGGACATCTTTGGTGAAAATCTTTAAGGTAAGGATATTCTGTTACATTGAATACATAAGGATTGTGCTAAGAGACCCAGGCAGAGGCCTTTGCCTTTATTTTTAAGCACATTATTAAGCAACCATGGTCTGAAATATGAAATTATGTCCTTTCAATTGTTATAATAAAGTTATTATTTTGGATTTTTAGTTCTAAAACGGATATTTGTTACAATCTTGTTGCTAAATAAATTGACGTTTTTTTTGCACGGTAGGAAATATATCAGTTTTATTAATTTAAAATTAAGACGACTTCAGTTTTTCAAGGTTTGGTAATTTTTGATTTAGGAAGCTCTCCAAATATCTCTGTTCCTCATCATACCTTATTCACGATTTAATATTGAAAGTTAAGTCAGAATAAGTAATTCATGAACGAAACCCCCTCAGAACAATTCACTTCAAATATTCTACTCTATTAAGTAAGTGGGGTTGATAATTCATACAAGAACATTATCATCCAAAGGGACGAGCGAACATATTTGAAGGAACTGTAGGACGCGTAAAATAAGGGGTATGCAAAAAAATTTTGTTAGCTCTTGGATTTACGACAAGTTAACTAACGATTTTGTCAAAATTTTACCTCCTCCCCCCAAAAAAAATTGAAAATTAAAATATGAGTAATCTGAACTTGAAAATAAACTTTCTGATTTAAAGATGCCTTTGAAGAGCTCGTAGGAATTCTGCTCTTTCCAAAGGAGGCTGATTTTTATATATATTGTTTCGAGAAATTTAGCATTTGAAATTTATCTAAAATATCTGTACTTAAATATATTTCTTACTTATTTGTATGTTTTCATATTAAGAGTATGAAAAAGTAATTCTGTCTGAAAAATAGAAATAATGACTTAGCAAAAATGAAATTATAAAAATATAATAAATAATTTATAAAAATATAATATGAAATTATAAAAATATAATATAATGAATACATACAAGATATTAATGGAAATGTAAGAAAAATAATTCTAGCTAGATATTGCAACCTGTTGAGAAAAGAAAAATTAGTCTTAACTGTAACATGTAATACAGCTAAACATTCCAATCCTGTTTCAAAAGCCAATCAAAAGGAGCCAGGAATATTTATCATGCGGTTTGAGAACTTAATTATCCAATTCATTACGAATATTACCGAATGTGAACCATTAACAACACTATACCGTGATCATTTATTCCCTGCCATTAGCGTAATGAATAACTAGTACCAGTCATTGACGTCAGTAGCAATAAAATGGAAAAACTTAATCGTGTAACATTATTTAAAACATATTATATATTAGGGTGGTTCGAAAAAAACTTTTTTTTAAATTTCAGATCGCTAGGGTGCAGAAAAGTTGCCATTGGTATAGACGTTAAAAAAGCACTAATTATTATTTTTTTATTAATTTGTCTTCCGGTCGCGCAATGCCATCGAAGTTAGCAAAAAATTGTGAAAAACCTTAATATTTCATAATTTTTTTAAGCACGCCAGATAGCTTTAATTGCGTTCTTATACCATAAATTAACTACTAAAAGTATGTAAAATCAATATATTTGCACTTATTATACATTTGTTTCATATCTTCCGGTCGCGCAACATAGTACAAAATGAGTAAAATTAGTAGTTTTTGCAAAATTTCAAAGTTTGACTGTTTAGTACATTTTAATCATACGACTTTTAGAGATGCTATAGTTTAATTCTATTAGAATATTATATTAAAAATCCAAGCATATAAGATAAACTTTAATATTCAAGTGGAATTCAGTCGCGCAGCTTCGTCAAAAACAGCAGAGTAGCCTACCTGGACAAAGAGGCGAGGCGTACGTGACGAATGCCAGCGATGCGCTCGCAGCCGGTAGCAGCCATTATCGGTGTCTGACAATTTTGTTGTTTGACAATGTTTCCTTTCAGATAATTTAGAAATTTTCTAATAGTAAATATTTGGTATTTTTTTGTTTCAATATTCAATTGTTGGTGCAGCTCTTCGCTCATTTTGTTTACAAAACGACCCAAAACTCACCACGGGGAGGTGGCTGCACTTCGAGTTCCACCCACACCCTACCCAACCAACCATCCAATGTAGGGTGTGTTATTTACAATATGTACAAATTCATTTCGCTTTCTCTCTTTATGTTTCCTTTCTAGTCTTTATCTATCGATAAACATCGAAATTCGGATTTGTGTAAAAAAGTTGGCATCGCTGAGCGTGACAGTAATGTGGTTCTAATATAGCCGTCTCTGGAACTGTGTCCACACACTTTACTTGAAGCTTCGGTCACTAGCTTAACGCATCTTTCAACTGCCTGTGTATGGCATGGGAAAGCATCTATAATTATAACAGGCTTGAAGTCATTGCTCACATACTGTTTTATCTCTTCATTAGTCAATGTTATTAACAGTGGGGGAAGAGTCAGTGTACTGGTGTTCCATTTGATAATTTCGGTATAGTCTTTAGCTTCAAAGTTTAGGTTTGGTGGTTTAAAGATTCTGATAAAGTCACTTTCAGATATTGCTTGCTTTGCCTTCATGATACGCCTAAAGCCCAGCTCTCGGATATGGTTTCTTTCATCAGCTACCATAGCCAAAAGTAAATTATCGGGATGGTCAAAGTAAGCATTCCGTTGTAAAACGGGATCAACAACTTGAAGCAGCTCTTCTGGTAAGTACCTTGTAGATCGAATAGTTTTGTAAACATGTCTAGGCACATCTGTGAATTTGCGGTTTATTTTTATGGCAAACCACATAGGCATATAACATTTGAGAATGAATGTGACAATTTCTCTCAGATTTTCAGAAGGGCTTGACACACTGATGTAAAGGCGCAAAACTCGGTTTGCAATAGTAAGCCATCTTGAATGTGACATTGGGCCAGGATCACGTACTACAAAGTCTTCTGAACAATGTCCTGACTTGATGACTTCTGATATCTCAAGCAAGTACAATTGGTCCTTGCTAAGAATACGCTTGTCAACTTTGGAATCTCACAATCAATAGGATTAAAATCAACAACTGGTAGTCTTTCACAATCAGGTAGGGCCTTTCCAATCGGTCCGGAATATCCTATTGGGCCTGTTGTATTTCCATCTAAGTGTTGGAAAAGGTGGCGGAATGGCAGTTCGTTGTAATGGAGAAGACAAATACTCCATTGTAGAGGTCTTCCCACATGTATCTCTATTTGTCGAATTACACCATTTCTTAAGCCCGTATTTATAATAGTACCGTCACATCCAACGACTTCCAATTTGTCAAGTAAAAAGCCATTTTCTGATAAATAAGACGTGATACTTTTGGCTATGTCGGTTGCTGAGCTTGAAGAAGGACAAGTGTGTCCTATGTAAGTGGAGCCTGGATCCTGAATTAAAGAGTAATGCTCCTCCTTATAGGTTCTGCGAAAGTGTTTTCTGCCAGTTTTTTCAATTGACAATGCATTGTCTTTTCGTCCATCAAAGTAAAGACCATAAATTTCTAAACTTATATCACTTTGCAAACTATCTCTCACACAAGTTTTTTCTCTTCGGACTTTACTCTTGTCTACAACATAAGAAGTATCTGATTCATTAATCAACCCAACATCTTGCAGTACACTTGCAGCAATAGCAGCCGTAGCGCGATCCGATACGCCATATCGGTCACTCGTCAGGGCGCGACATTCGCCACGTACGCCTCGCCTCTCGGTAGTAGGCTAGTCTGCTGTTTTTGACGAAGCTGCGCGACCGAATTCCACTTGAATATCAAAGTTTATCTGATATGCTTGGATTTTAAATATATTATTGTAATAGAATTAAACTATAGCATCTCTAAAAGTCGTATGATTAAAATGTACTAAACAGTCAAATTTTGAAAATTTGCAAAAACTACTAATTTTACTCATTTTGTACTATGTTGCGCGACCGGAAGATATGAAACAAATGTATAATAAGTGCATATATATTGATTTTATGTACTTTTAGTAGTTAATTCATGGTATAAGAACGCAATTAAAACCATCTGGCGTGCTTAAAAAAATTATGAAAAATTAAGGTTTTTCACAATTTTTTGCTACCTTCGATGGCATTGCGCGACCGGAAGACAAATTAATAAAAAAATAATAATTAGTGTTTTTTTAACGTCTATACCAATGGCAACTTTTCTGCCCTCTAGCGATCTGAAATAAACAAAAAAGTTTTTTTTGAACCACCCTATTATATATATTTTAGATTTATAATAAAAGAAATTATTTATCTAGAATTTCTTTTTATACTGAATAATTTAGTACTGAATTTTAAAAATGGCTTAAAATTTAAAATATTAGAATGACGATCTCTCCAGCGAACTTGCTAAGGAACCCATAACAAGGACAAAAATTAGGTCCAAGGTTGCTGAGTACGATGGAAAAGTAAATATTTGAATTAAGGACACACCCTCAAGGGCGTGTACCAAGCATTTTTAATGTTAAAGCAGTCCAAATTCTGCACTTCGTGATACAGACTATTTCTGGATGACAGCACATTGTCAGTCATCAAGAAAAATTAAGGGAGATTCCACATTTGAAACTGCATGCCCTTAGTTCCAGCTTAATTAATAGGATATGCCTTTTTTAGGATAGCATAACAAGAGTGAAACCAACTGGATTCAAGGCTGAGAGTAAAAATCTATGCGGAGTCATCTGTGTATGACCTATATAATTTTACCGTCATATGGATTATACATAATAATCGAACGGTATATAAGCGTTTTATGGTTACATCAGTGTGAAATTAAAAATATTAAATACAGTCGAACAGTCGAAAATATTAAATATATCGAACTTCCCTATATTGAAATTTTCTATATATCGAACTCTTAGCAAATCTCCATGTTCATTACATAGAAAAACTGTTTCCATATATCGAAAAAATCTCTATATATCGAAATTTTTTTTCAAGACATATTGGGAGATTTCATTCAAGTTTAGAATAAAATCTCCCAATTTTTGGCGTTTGAAACAATACGTCGTAGATTTCAATTCGCGGAAATGTCCCTGATGAAGTTTTTAGTGTACTGAATAAATGCGAACATTTCTATGATGAACTTTCTGCAAAACTGGCTGTTCAGCAGGATATTCGTAGTTTTTTTTAAAAGAATGTAACTGTGATCATTGTAACCACTGTCTGGATTATTGTTTTTTAAAGGGTATGTAGTACTCAATAAATCTTTCATATTAATTCATTTTTTTGTTATTAACTTTCATTTAATGTGATTCGCATATAAACTGGAAATGGAGGTTCGTATACGAAACTCCATTATGAGTTTTAGGAGAATTATGATAAAACTAAGATTATTTTTTTAGTTATTAACTTTCATTTAATGTGATTCGCATATAAATTGGAAATGGAGTCTCGTATACGAAAATTAGCTTTAATTTTAATGTTTTAGGAGAATTATGATAAAACTAAGATCAATTCTATATATCGAAATTTCTATATATCGAATTTTTTTCCGGCACTTTGCTACTTCGATATATGGAGGTTCGACTGTATATTTATTAGCAAAACTCTTTCTGTCAGGCATAATTTAATTCTGACGTTTAAAGTAAAATTACATATATTTCATAGCGACTTTGCTATTCCCAATTCAAACAGTCACCAAACTTACAGAAAAAAACCTGGAAATGTTATTGAAAACCAGATCCAGTTAAACTGAGTTACTGAGTTCGACGGAATTATTGACTCAATAACCAACATGCTGTCTCGAGATTTACAGTTCAGCCATAATGCAGAAAATACAAAATTTACAAGAAACCCGCATGTAACGGCGGTCGATAAACATCTTTTGAAAATTTTTGAATGACTAAATTTGAGATAATTTGAAATATAGTGAATATTTATCCAGTACTTAAGGAAACAAATGCTTGTCAGGAAACAGTTTTCGGGGCATTATTAGTAAAAATAGAACAAAAGAAATATTTGAATACTTTATGTCAAATAAGTGTTACATTTCTTTGGGAAGTTAAATTAAATTCTTTTAAATAATGCTAATATTAGATCAGATATTTTCCTTTCGTATTAATAAACTAGTAATAAACACGTAACGTAATAAATATTGATTAAAATTTTTGGTTAGTGGACAAAATAGCTTGATATTATTACCTCAGAAAAAAATGAACTGACAACTTTGTCATAAAAGATATTCCAAGAAAAAAGTTTGCTTTATAAATAATGCTTAGTTAGTTAATTATTGCGACCTGTAACACACCGCTGCACCAGTGCATAGTTGATATTATTGATAGATCTGTTTACGGTGAATTAAAAGTAGCATCCAGCTTATATCATATTTTATTTTTCCTTTTATTAAAATTCTGTCATTGCTCGTTTTGTTCCTTTTCAGGTTATTTGCATAAAATTTAAGACCCAAGGAACTAAAACACAAAACAAGTCATCGAGGGAAATTATTTACACGCTAAAATGTTCATTAAATTTCTGTACAGATTCCATTTTTACATCATTTGCAAAACCTTTAAATGCAGTGATATCCAGGAAATCCTCACTTTAAGCAGATTTTTCTTAATGGTATTCACAAGTATCTTTTAAGATCGACGAATAAAATATCAGTCAGACACATAGAAACGAGATCCATAAAATAACAAAAAGTAAATTGTACTTCTCTGTAGCAGTAGGTTTGTATCAATCTCGAATACTTCTAAAAATAACTCAGTCCATGGGATTAAACAAAATGTCCCCCAACAACCAATTAATTGATAAAATATTTACTCAAGGTGTTTTATTTTTTACTTAGAAACAATGCTGCATGACAGAAGAACTCCTAAAACCTCGATATTTATCCGATTAATTTATCTCTGTACTAAAAATTACGTTGCTTCATACAAATAAGATAATAAGCAGGTAAGCCTAGGTTCAGTAACTGACTTTGTTTGAGAAGGATTTAGAAAACGCGTAAGTTATCCAAATATTAAGCTGTGAAATTAAATTTGTAAGAAGCTTATTTATCGACGTATTATTTTGAAGCATCAGATATGTTTTTAAGAGAAAATATTTCTGAAAACTCAAAACATGAGGATTCGTATTAAGAACATATAACGTTCTAAACAGAAAAAAAAATTGACGTTTGAGTGTACTTCAAAAATTGCATATCCATTAAAATGTCATGTTTTATCATTTTCTTTCCCTGAATATAAGTCTCAGAAAAAAGTACAAGCATTTTTCAAAACACGAGTATTGCCTCGTCACGTGTACATCTGTGAAACACTGGGCATTTTTTCAAAGGTTTTCCTATAAAAAAGTAAAGGTTCATGTGTAAAAATTTTAAAGAATCTCATTTTAAACACAAATATCTAAAATGTAAAAAGTGTAATTTCACTAAAGTGTAAATGTTTTAGGTGTAATTTCACACACAATTATCTAAAAAGTAAAGTTTGTATACATGTTACATTATGTCAAAATATAATTTTTAATTACCATTCCTTTATGGCATAGGATTTAATTTAACCTTTTCACGTCCTCTTCTGTTATTTCTTTCAATGTTTAAGGTTTTATTATATTCCAAAGTTAATGCTTTCTATGTCTAATATAGAACCTCACAGGCTTGTTAATCTTTCCCTTATGCATTCATTTCTAGTGAGTTCATAAATAATTTTAAATACCCCTTTCTGTTCCACCTTTTCTTTATGTAAACCATTTTAATTTAATCCTTTCACCTCAAGTTCGTTTATTTGCTTCGGCTTTTTGACTTTTGTAACGTTCTCGTGCGTATTCTGTCTGTTTCTTGCAAAGGAACTTTATTATATTTTATTTTCTCTCTAAAGTTGGGATCTTCAACTAAGTGCCCAAATAAAATAAAGGGGAAATAAGCATGTTTCCCGTTAACAACATCGGGGAACTGTAGAATTTATAAACAAAGACCAACTCCAAGTATGCATCATATGTAAAGGAATTACATCTAATTAAATCTTCAAATATCCCCTCACATATGTTGAACATACAGGGGTGGGGTTTTGTTTATTAGGAGCTTAAATTCAACGTGAAAGGATTAGATTATGTGCAAGTATGTGAGACAGAGCTGTTCTGTAACTGGCTGGGCCTTACTTAATATGGGAGGTTACTTTGTTACACGACTTAAATTTTAGTGGTCTGGATTAATAAATTAAATTTGATTTTTTGGGGTAGTTATTTCGCAATTATGTTGTTTTTAAATAAAAATATCACTGCACATATTTATCACAGTTAAAGTATTTCCATAATACAAAAATGTTGTGATTTCTTTAAAATAAATTAACTGCCATGGGAAAAGACGTTAAAGACTTAAAACTATTTCTTCCATTATTTTCCAGGGAGAAAAATTCCAATATCATGGTTTACAAACCACTACCGTGTCTCATTGACCTTTCACATTATAAAAACAACATCGAAAAAGAAATTTCTAGAAGTTGATACCGCGTTAGCTATGTGAATATTTGCTACTAGCTTTCTCATAAAGGTAGCGAGTCTGGAAACTTAGGTTTTATTTTTAAAAAATATTCTATATTGGAAAACAAAAAGAAAAGCAAGAAACGACATGAGATGAAAAATCCATTTTATCGACTTGGGAATCAAATAGTGGACTGAAATAGGTTCCTGAAACGCAAACTTAGAAAGAAAGAACGCCATCTGCATTTCAACATTTTTTTTTTCATTTGCGGAAAGAGCTCTCAGAAGCTCGAAATGTCGATATTACAACAAATATTAAGAGGAAGAAATGCTTACAGAAGGCATGTCATGGCTTGCTGTCTAAAAATCCTAATTTAAATAATTTGTAGAGGTTTTGTTAACATACTTTGAATACATATTTTGAAAGAAGAATTCTTTTTTAAGTAAAATAAGATTTGGAGCTAAGATACAATGCTATAATTTTATTTTTAATTTAAGATTTTAAGAGGATTACGTATATTTAAATATCTGTAATAATTTTTGTACTAAATAAATATGGCAAAATATAATAAGAATTGCACTGTTAAAATGTATTATAAGTTGAACGATGGAAACTGATGAAAGAGAAGAAAAAATAACTTAAAACATATTAATGAGCATATATGTATAATTAAAATATATGAAGATGAAAAAACGATAACATAAATTTAGCGAGGCTGTGCATAAAAGAATTATTGATACCGATTGTTAGATATTCAATTGTAAAGTTTACAATTTTTAGAGGTTCATTTCGAAATACATCATTAGTAAGAATTACCTATTTAGAAGAGTTTTATTACTTGAGTCTCTCATTCGCATTCATGTTACATTGATTGTTATGCTTGAGCAAAGTTATGTGACTTACTTTTAAATGTGTTTTTGATTTTTTAAGGGTTCAATTGAGAAATTGAGAATTTATAACTGTTCATTGTGAAATACATCAAATTTAAGATAAACATATTTAGAAGTGTTATAGAGTTTCTCAGTTCACTTCTACCCAGACTTGGGTGTATATAATTTGAAGTGGCACTCTAAATGATTTTCATACAAACACAGTTTATACATGAAACAATGTTTATTGAATTCGTTGCACATATAGAATTTGCTTTTACAGTAATAAGCATACGTACTACTTGTACGGAATATATAAATACAGCTTTCAAGAACAATATATTTTCAATACTCACAAACAGTAAGTCAAACCAGCAATTCTGCCACGTAAACTTTGGGCCCCCTAAGCACTAGCTCAGGATAGTACTGGAGCTGCATACCTCGTAGCTCCCTATCGCTTATCTATCAATTTTAACAACCTTCTTCAACCCTAACCACCTTCTTCTTTTTTAATGACGCTGCATGGTATTTATACTAAGCGCGTATGCCAAAATTAGCATATCCCAAGCAGCTTCTTTAATTCATTCACTCAAAAGTTCGATTCTTGTGAATCGAATCTTGTGTATACCTTACAGTGTGAACTTTCATTAGTATTCCATTTACACTGATTTTTATGCCCAGGAAAATTTACGAGTATGTCACTTGTTTTTAAAAATGTTTTTGAGTATTTAAGGTTTGAAATTTTCAATTTAAGTTTTCACCACATCTTCCAGTATAATCTCTGTAGCAAGGCGACAGTTTGGGTACACAGCCACATGGTTTGAATTCTACTTCCTGCAGTGGGTATTGGTATGTCCACTTCAAATTTTCCTCTTCTTCGGGTTAGTCACATTGGAGTTTGTAGAGTTAGATAATCACACATCATCATAGTTATAACACACTAGTGTGGGCCAGGATCTTAATTAGAACATTCTCCCTTTCAGTCCTCTGTTGGGCTAGGGTTTTCCAGTTGGTTATACTGATGACTTTAATATCATTATCTACACAGTCATGCAATCTCACTTAGGTTCTACCCCCAGGTTTCGTGCCACATGACTTATGAGGGAAAATTTTATTAGTTACTGTAGAGGACTCTGTTTGGTATATGGAGGGTTCAGAGTTAAAGTGAACCAAGTCCACGAGAGTCTGTTCTGAGAGACTTTATCTAAATGTTGGTCGATTGTATTTAATTAACCATCGATATCTGTTTGCTTTTTTCTGCTTCTGTAACGTAGTACCATGTTTCATTTACGCTATTTTATTGATATTATCTTACAAACTACTGCTGATATTAAGCCCCCACACAGAATTTGAGTGGAAGCTGGACTTGGTTCCTTTTCCCCTGACGTTTCATGCTTTGGGATATTGTTGTCATTTAAAACACTTATGGTAAGCATTTAGTTTCAGCACGGGTCACTTTTACATTCTGTTTTCCCACGGCATGAGTCTGAAGATAAAATTATGAGTTCGTTAGTTCGTATGCTCGCAAACAAAAAAATAAAGATCCTCATAACACCTTCCTAGTAATGTCTAGTCCCAAACATACATCTAGCGTGTGTAGTAAATATTGTAGCAAGTGATAGATTTCATGTGGTCAACGTCATAAGAATCATCAATAATTATTTTTGAAATTGCCTTATCCCTGCTGCTCTCATATTATACTACCCTGTTGCCCTCATATATACTCCCCTCTCATATTTACTCCCCTGTTGCCCTCATATTATCAAAAGCATCTTTTTAATTAGGCGTCTATACAATCTTTCCTAACTTATTCTGAAGATTCTAGGGAAAATATCGTGTAAACTCTCATGTTTTCATCTCTATAAAATAGTAAAATACTTTGGTTTTAGGTGAACCATCCTTTTGACATGATATCATAATTATTTGAGCTCTGTGCTAACCCACGCAAGAAAATGTTCTGCTTAGAATAGTTTGACAATTTCCTAACTGATATAAGCAGTTTCTCCAAAACTGACAGTGGGGTAAGTTTAAAAAAATGTAATAATTTAAATCCCAGAATGCGTCTACTAAAGCACGTCCTTGTTCGCAACTCAGAAAATGGACCATAGCACTGAAAGGGAATCAGATGTTTTACAGTGGTACATAGAACAACTGCCAACTGATGGTTAACATTTATAAGACGAACTAGGTTCCCTATTGTATTCAAAAATATAATGCTTTTATTATGTCATGGCAGTATTAGTACGAAACTGTCAAAAAATGGAGTTGGTTAACTTTAATATTGAGCCCTCCATATATGTCCGGCTATCTCCATGCAATTGATTTTAATATATTTTAATATGTCGATATATTTGCATAATTTATATACCTCATTATGATATCTTTTCCCCGGAAACCATCAATATATCCTCCCCCAAAGATTAGTCTAAAACATTTTCTTTCAAATTCGGCAAGTTGGTTTTCGCTAGCAAAAGTAAGGGTCTCAGAATCATAGGTAAAACGATAACCGCTTAGTAGATCATAAAGACATCTTCAGAATAAATGGCATAATTTATCTGTAAGAAGATACTTATCCGTCAGCTATTAGAAATATCTTAAAGTTATGATTATTTGAATGATACAGAAATTATTGTTAGATTTTTTAATTTTAGAATGGGGTAAAACATACACATAGAGGAAATCTAAAAAAAAAACACTACGCTTAAGTAAATTTTGTTCCTGCTGATAAGAGAACTAATTTCACAAATATCCACAACTTTTATTTTTAAATCATTTATCGTACGGTCTGAAGGCTGTGCCTGATTGCGTTTTAAACTGTTTTGAAAGAATTAGCTCAAGGTGGAGACAAAATGAGAAACCGAAAAAGTTCCAAAAAGTTCTAATTGTAGACTCACATATTTGGAGCTTCAGTAACCTCAGTTGCAAAGTTATTGAGGGTGTGGAGAAGTACTGTTTCTAACTTCACGACAGAGTACAGCGATCGTAGTAAAACGTTGTCTGTGGGAATCAATTGTAGAAGGAAATGAAACTCACTGACAGAGATACGATGACATTAAAGGTGATTTTTATCTCAAACAGAAACACCAGTGGGACAGATATGATTTCAGTTCTTAATATGCATGTACAGAATATACTTTCGACTCAGACAATGAGAGGGGAAATGTATAGGCAGAATATTTACACCAGATCTGCTTTTTTTAAAATTCTTTATGTCGCAGATGGATGCAAAACATTTCCTAACAGTAGTGTTAGGAACGTAAGACATAGAATGCTGGTTAATGGAAACATGTATTGGTTTCTGATGAATCAACCTTCTCACTATTGCCCACCTCAGAACGCGTTTATGGGTGGCGAACACGGCAGAAGCGTACAACCTAAACTCTATCCTTTGAAAAATAAAGCATAGTCGAGGTTCCGTCAAGCCTCTGGTGGCCATATCGGGATTTTCAGCAGGTCCCATTATCATCTGACGAAATAGGATAACTAGCAGTGACAATTTTATCATTTTGGGCCACAATATCTATTCAATAGGGAAGAAATTGTATACGGAGGAAGATTACATCTTCCAATATGATAGCGCTCCTATTCACAGAGCTAGAACTGTTGAATCATGATTTGAAGCGAATGAGGAAGTTGGTCACCTTCCCTGGTCTAAACAGCCACCAGATTTAAACACCACTGAACCAATGTTGTTTTTATTGATAAATAAAAATGAGATCCTGCTATCCTCCTGCAGCATCTCTGAAGGAATTGAAGCAGTTTCTCCGAGATTGCGAACATACAACTTAACCCCACCCAGAACTTGTATGCGTCTATTTCAAGGAGGATTCAAACAACTTTAAATGTCAAATGGGCTCTAAAGCCACATTAGGAGTGTAATACCTGTCTCTGCAAGGACTTCCCTGGTTCGATGCCCGTAGCTGACAAATCCACTGCCGCGTACACTAAAGGCGGCAGGTGCACGAACAGTCTGTCGTGGCTTCAATGTACTCCAAGCTCTCAAATTTACCTCCGGAGGTGCGGGGTCAAGTGTTTCCGGTGTCATTACTTGACTCGGTTAAAAATTATGGATCCCTTGAACCGTTTCATAGGGAGCGAAGCTGGGCCACCTATATGGTACCACCATACGAAAAAGGCCAGTAATACCGCGGAAATCACAGGTGAAAGTCTAAGGACAAGGCCTTTGGAAAAAAATCCTATTTCTGCAAGGTATTTCTATTATTTTCACAACCCCTATATGTCTCAGAGAGATCTTACATGTCTCTGTCAATCATTTATCAGTTATGGTTTATCTTATGATGGTTAGTTTGTATACTAAACATATAAAGCAGTTGGTGGCAAATTTTTTCTGTAGGAAATTACATCATTACGTAGCAGCGTAAATGTATTATTATCATAATTCATTAATCCACACATCGTATTAAATTTTAATCTCTGGAGTGCTATAAATGTAACATCGTAAGTGAGACAGAGTAAGTTTGCAATATTTTTATTCGCTATGATAAATAAATAAAAAAACTATTATGACTATTATAAATAAACTTTGGTTCTTGATGTATTGCGTAATTAATGTAAAACCCCTCATTTTTCGAAGCAACCTATTGTTTTTTGTCACATAACCAAGACATTTTATCTTCGTAATATAGTTTACATGAGGAATTAAAAAAAGTAGTCTTATTATAATTCATCAGTCTGAAAATAAATGAGGATTCATATAAATAACATGAATATTTAACACTACCAAGATGAAAATTTAAAATTTTTCAATTGATAATTGTTAGATACTTTAAACGTGTACAATTTCCGTCATGCAATATAAGATGTAATTTTTTCTCATGCTGATTCATTTTGAAAGACTCGTAAAGCAAAACTGAAAAATAGATCCATTAATTAATTTGTTTCTGGAACACAAGGATTTAATTAATTTAATCTAATTTTAAAAAAGCTGATTCATGAAATAGGATTTCAGCTTTAATTGTATCCTTTACTGTTTTTAAGTCGTCAACAACTTACAAATTTTCAGTTATAATCGTTACAGGATCTCTAGAGATGCAAATCATTTCGATCTGAAATTCAATTCTCATGAAAAAGTATTTAAAAGATGTGACATTGATTGATGAATGTTCATTCACTAACTTTTTGCAGTTTTAAGATCCATTAAGATGTAATTACAGTGATTCTTCGAAAATCAGATCTACCCGGATTATAACATATTTCCAGAATCCTGAAACAAAATGGAAAAGACTATTATATATTATTTTAGTTCGCCTCAGTTTAGAAATAATTTAAATATTATAAAAAGACGAACAATTAAATATTAAACTTAATGAGACACGGAATTGCATACCAATTCTTTTTAAGAAAATAATAATTTAATTTAATAAAGATATAGTAGTTGTGTATTACATCTTCGAATTCTCATGATAAAGTTGGTGTACAAAGATAAAGTTTATGTAAAAATATCAAAAATACATAAAACGAAAATCAGGAAAAAACTTGAAAAATATAGAAACAGTCAAAAATGACAGTAGATTAATCTATCCATCTATCTATCTGTCTATATAGACACACACACACACACACACACACATATATATATATATATATATATATATATGTATGTGTGTGTATGTGCGTAAATGTGTATGTGTTGTCATTTATCAAACTATAATTGAATACTTGGATAATTGGACGAGCTTCACTCTCATCGGATATATATGTCCACCTTTATAACATCCTTTCTGAAAAAATCACATATGTATGTCAGTACTTAGCATATATATGTATAATAAAAACATTCATGCTGACAACACAACAGCTTACATATTTATACAACACTTAATATTTGCATAAATGCTTGAAGATGATCAATAAAAGACCGGAGTTTCACATAATTCATTAATTTTTGTTTCTGAGGCATTTTCTTTGCTTAACAAAAGAATAAATTTGAATAAATTTTAGGAGATTTAAGCCTTCTGTTCATTTTTCAGGGATTCTTAAATCGACCGCTAATTCCCTTTTGTATATTTACGCGGAATTTCCTTTCAGCTGGGCAGCGAAGTTAAACATAAAACTTTCCCAAACCACTGAAAGCATGGCAAATAATGTTGGTCACGAAGGAAAAAAAAATACGCTAAAACATATAGGCTTTCTTGAATCCTGAAACATTTGAGGATGTAAGCCTATTTTCTTTTGTGTTAGCATAATGTTTTATACATTGAAACATTAGAGAAAGCTCCCATTTCATGAAATGGAAACATAAGAGTGTAAAATCAACCCTTTCCCTTTCAAAGTAGCGGAAAATTGCATTTTGTTGAAAACTCAGATACCTAACTTTATTTGCATCTCATTGAAGATGTGTGTATGTGTCTAGTAATTTGATCGATTATGTTTTATTAAATAAACACGACACCTACTCAAAAGTCAATTTAAAGCTCAGGACATATTTTCGCAAAAATCAGAAATTGAAGTAAGAATATTTTTTCTTACTTCAAGAAGTCTTGTATTTTATTTTATGCAATTTTTGAGACATGATTTATTCCTTTATGCGCAATTGAAAAGAAAATAACTTAGATAATAATTTTTTTTACATGTACTTTTCATATTGTTAGGTTATTAGGAAAGATGACAAGCAGAGTTGTAACATCAAGCATTATTTGCAACAGCGGCTATATACATTTAGTAAAAGGTTTAAAACGAGGAGTGCCTAATTACTGACCCCTCATGTAAGCACATCCGCAAGCCAGTGAGACAACAGGTGAAGTGCAGACATAAGTCCGCCAACCTTGGCGGCGGCTGAGCTCTAGACAGACTTTGGCGACAGACGGGGAATGAGTATTGAATATCCCAGCAATGCCCCCTTTCAAGGCTCATTACATGTTTACACTAAATTATAGAATGATAGAACATCAAAATACAAATCAAAATGAGTAACATTTGAAAAATTTTAAAAATTCAAGAACACAGCTTAACATAAAAAAAAAGCTTGAGGAAAAACTAATGCACTAAACAACAGTTAATCCTATCAAGTTACAACAATTTTTATGCTTAATAGAAATCAAATTTTTCGTGAGCATATCTGCAGGCATGCTAATCCGAATATCGAAGCACAGTATTGCTAAATATTATACACAAATATCTTTGCGGTCCCATGAGAATAAGATAATTTGGTGATTCACTTTATTTTGCAACATTTATTGATGACAAATCACGTTTCATACATGTTGCCTTTCTCAAATCGAAAGACGAGGTCAAGGACACATTCCTGAAATTCAAAGCATCAGTTGAGAACAAGCTGAATTGCAAAATAAAACCCTCCGAACTGACAACGGTCTAGAATATATGGGGAAAGAATTCGATAATGATTTGAGATTAATGGGAATTAGAAGAGAGAGATCGACGCATTTTTGTCCTGAGCAAAACGGAACCGCGGAAAGGGTTAATCAAACCATCATTTCTCTGGGGAGTTGTTTGTTGATTCAAGCTAATTTGCCTCATAAAGTCTGGGCAGAAGTAGTAAACACTGCAGTTTACATAAAAATTCGTTGTCCCACTCGGAGCTTGAAAGAAGCGAAAACGCCATATGAAATGTTTATTGGCAGAAAGCCAAGTGTAAAACATTTACGTACTTTCGGTCAGAAAGCGTTTGCTGTAAACAAGAACCCACAAAACGGAAAATTTGACAATCGCTCGAAAGAGTGCATATTTATAGGATATTCTGATGAAGCAGAGATGTGAAGTTCATCGACCAATTCGAAAATTGCTCTAATTATGAGGATGATCAACTGGAAATTTTCTTTCCAGAAGAAAATAAGAATAACGAGACCAATAAAGGACTATAATCTTTAGGGAAGATGAATTTTCTGATGAGCAAAGTGGCAATGAAGACCTGAATACTATGGTCTTTCCATATCTTCCCCTAATCCTGAGACGGATGAAGAGAGAAGAGATTTTACCCTGCAACCTAAAAGGGGGCTCGGTCGCCCTAAGAAGATAAAGACTAGATTACCAGGAAGACCAAGAAAAGAATATCATTATAAAAATGTCAATGATGATAAAGAAACCAATTTAGTTCAAGAAGGTGACACGCATCTTTCTGTGGACGAAGCATTACATGAAAATAATGCCAAAGAGTGGAAGATAGCCATGAAAGAGAAATATGAAGCACTAGTGGAAAATGGAGCATGGAAATTAGTACAGCGACTATCAAATAAGAAAATTATTGGATGTCGTTGGGTTCTTCGAACCAAATACAAGGCTTATGAAACCGTGGAGAAACGCAAAGCTCGTCTCGTTGCCAAGGGGTGTGCTCAACAGCCTGGGGTCGACTTCAATGAGACTTTTGTTCCTGTTGCTAGACTAAGTTCTATAAGAACTGCTATAGCTTATGCTGTTGAAAATGGACTGAGTGCTTATCAACTAAATTTCGTCGTGGCATATATCACTGGTGATTTAGAGGAGGAAACTTATATGGAAATTTCTGAAGGTTTTCAAAGTGATGATAAAGTGTGTTTACTAAAGCTTTCACTGTATGGACTGAAACAATCAGGTCACCAGTGGTATAAGAAGCTTGATGAGAAATTACAATCTCTGGGCCCATAACCAATGTTAGGTTATTAGGAAATATGACTAGAAGAGTTGTAACATCAAGCTTTATTTACAGCAGCGACTATATACATTTAGTAAAAGGTTTAAAACGAGGAGCGCCTAATTACTGACCCCTCGGGTAAACACATCCGCAAGCCAGTGAGACAACAGGCGAAGTGCAGACATAAGTCCGCCTACCTTGGCGGTGGCTGAGCTCTATAGAAGCCTTTGGCGACAAACGGGGAATGAGTGTTGAATATCCCAACAGATATAGAGCAGGCTTTTGATTTTTCATGGTCTTATGAAATGTGTAAAAAAGTTTAAAAAACGCCTAAACCTTTGTACAAATATTGTCTTGCATTTGGATGTTTGATCACTAATACATATGGTAAACCCCAAAAGAAATATTCAAGATATTGTGCATAATCTCAATAAATGTGCTTCATTTAAAGGTTGGAAATAATCTCTTCATTTGATTACGACAAAATACAATTGTAAAGTGCCATCAACAATTTACTTGCATTTTCCCTCCCGGTATCATTAACCGGTTTTCAATTGTTTTGGCTTAACGAAGTTGGTAAATTCGAGAGTGTGTAACTAATTGTATAATGCATCAATACAATAAGGACTTAGTTATTTGAACTTTAGGGGGTCAAACTTGGACATTTGCAAAAGTTTCAGTTTATCCTTAAATTATTTTACCCAGAGTATTTTTCGTGGTTAATACCTTCCCAATATAGTAGTGATTAACGAAGTAACAGATATTTAAAGAGTCCCTGATAGAACAGCTATCAGCAAAAAGGGGATGTGAGACAATAGATTCTGGAAAAAGTTTGACGCTTAGGAACTGTTAACGTAAAACAGATCACAGACTGAAAAAATATTATGGAGAACTGAAATGGAAAAGATAAATGACTGTGATTCATTCGATCAGCAATTTGGAACTTGGATGACAGTTTCTCAACCTTCTAGGTAGAAAGGTATAACTCAAAAGGTAGCGCCACGGAGTATCAAAATGCCGAAACTTTTGTTTCCCACCCAGATGGTGCTTTGGACTAAATGTCAGTGCAACATCAACAGACGTACTAATGTGTCATCCACATGTGGAGAAATTTAGTAGCGTTATAACGCTTTTAGTTTCCGGCAAAATGGAGCTCTCAAAATATGGTTCTTGTTTACATAGTTATTAATTTTGTCAAGCTATGCATGCAATGTACTCAAAATGAATATAGAAATAAACATTTATACATTTCTTTCAAAATGAGAAAATAAACTTAAGATCTAGCTGAACTATATCGATGGTATTCATAATAGTCTGCATCAAGACTTAATGTGATATGTGTTGTCGTAATTCCTGAACGTTGAGCAATGTTACCCAAGATAGAGACAAATGTGGATTATAAAGATTTGAAACAAAAAAAAAAACCAGAATTATGTGGCTACTCACTAATATAGATATAAATTGAAGAAACTCAAAGGAAAAAAAATCCTTTACAAGATAAGGAAGTACATTTTACCCTTGAAAGCATCATCAGTTATTGAGATGAAGGAAGTTATATGTAGAGAAATTTATATCTCTTTCTTTATGACTTTAAACCTATTTTCTCAACGATAATGCATATATCGATTGGCTGCTCACCAAATAACTTAATGGGTCTTAGGAAGACACCAAATACATATATGCAAAGAAATCTATTTCAATATTCAAATATTCAAAGTACATTAAGATCTATTTTTTATACTTGTTTTTAACATATGTCTATGAACAGACCACGGTATCAATCCTAGCAAATATCTAAACTCTCATGAAATGTAGAAAAAAAGAATAGAATATTTGCTGCCATCTTTCATCGGTTAAAAAGAAAATAAATTCTCATATCAGAAGATTAAATTTATGTTGTGTGTAAGCTTGTTAAGAAGCCTGGTAATATTATGTTGGCTTTATATTACCACAGATGACAGAAAAAAAATCAACGCAAGAATCACTGACTTGTGATCAATATCGAAATAAACATTCGTCTGTTGTATAGCTCAGACTCTGAGAGAGTTTTATTTCATTTAAATTCTACACAGAGAGTCAGAGTAGGTATGGCATTTGTAAGCAGAAAAGAAAAATATGACTTTGTAATATATAACTTCAAAGAAACAGGCTTTTAGATGCAGCGCAGCTCTAGCTCTTTTCTGCATGATGAAACAAACTTTCATTTCAGTGATGAAGAAAAGTAAACAGAAAAGTTTTCCACCCATTGAAAGCTTTACAAATAGGATTGATCATGAATGTAGATAAAAGAGAATTTCAATACACCGATAACTTAAAATTTATGTTTCAAGGGAAAATATATTTAATGTTGTATTATTTGAAATATTGTTCGCTTATAAAAGGGTATGGAAGGGTACCTTGCTTGTAAAATTTATAGAGGTATCTCGCTTCCTATATTATACAACACAACTATTGTTATGACTGTTACTCAATGCCGTATACTGCGAACAAAATACGATATATAGTTAATAAGAATAAATTTAGTAAATGTAGGAATTGATATTTTGTTTGAAGGGAGGAAGAAATAATAGTTATTGGATATGTACATTTCTTCACAAAAATTCTCAAATTGGACTTTCTTGCAGAGAAATATTGCAATTTCCTTCTCAAGTATTGTAAAAGACTTATATGTTTTTAGGACTGAATTTTCCCCTCCACAACAGTAAAAGAACTGAAAAAAAATGTTGAAGTTAAGAAATGTGATGCTGATACGTATGAAATAATACCTTTAATATCTGGAATATTTCTTTTTAGTTAAGCTTATTAAATACCCACAACAAAACTCAGCTTAATTCATCAGTAACTAAACATATGAATCTATGGCCAATTTGAGCCAATGAAATATAAAATTTTCCTGTATAGCCAACTATTTTGGGATGGATAAAAATTGGATAGATTGCGTGGAATTGGTTATTTGGAGAACAACGTATGCCCCATTTGATTTTCAAAGAAATACTATAAAAAGTATTAAATTTTGGACTTTTGGTTCCTGACTATTATAATGAGTTATTGGTATGGCTATTTAGGGGTGAACGCTGTACTTTTAAATCCAGCAATTAGGTTATCAACCACTCAGGAAATATACTTTCAATATCATTATTTTCAAATGTTATCGCTGTTTAGTGTCTGCTGAAGATCTGCCTAGGATCAGTAGAAGGGTGATTTCCGTAGGAGGAGCCACACAATTGCATATCTTAATTTTAGTAGAGTCTAAATGAACAGCAACATATTTCTTATGAATCGGATATTTAAAATTAATAGCGATATTACTTGATTAAAAATGAACTAAATATAACTGTCGTTTGCGAGTTAGACATACAGAATTTAAATGCATTTTGTTATAAAGACCACAACATGAAAACGTTACTAATGGTGCTTGATAAGCTAGTTTACTATATTCTTCCCCAACATGTCTCCCTGCAGAATTCTAAAGAGTTGCATACAAACACGTATCGATTATTTGGAGTGAAATAAAGACTGTGAATAGCCTTTTACCCAAAAATGCTTCGGTGTTAAAACATCGAAACGCCAGTCTGATCAGAGGGCTAAGGACAAAGATGCACTTGACAGTTTTGCACCTAGCACACTAATGGAAGGTTAGCACAGGTTTGAGAAAGTTGTCAGTGCTATTGCCATACTAAAAAGCTTTCGACATCGTCTGTTACAAAAGAGGTTCATCGCTCTTCGCGGGGTTCGCCATTACCTTCCCGGTTTTACCATCGCTGTTAAAAATGCAATATTTCTGAAATTGTGCCTCGAATAATTGTTCCTCCGGTCATTGACTTCATTGGCTCAAATTGGCCATAGATTCATATGTTTAGTTACTGATGAATTAAGCTGAGTTTTGTTGTGGGTATTTAATATAATTGTGCCTCGAATTGTTATACGGCTGATTGACACCATCTCGTCTGACCATTCAATTTATCATATTAGAATCCTCTTTCTAATTCATTTTCATTAACAAACAAAAGAGAAAACTTATTTTAGTTGTGTAAGTAATTTTGTCTGATAAATACCGTGGAAAACTGGCGCATGTAGATGCGCTTTAGAACATACTGACATTTGTGCACATACAAATGTCAGCGTGGCACTTCTTCAACCACTTTTTTACAATATTAATCAAAATATATCATATTACTAGCTGAATACCCGTGCTTCGCTACGGAGTACATTATTCAAATTAAGTACAACGGCAATGTATGCAATTAAAGACAAAAAAAAACAAAAAAAAAATATTTATAATAAATACAGCGGTCAATGTATGCAATTAATGCCCCAAAAACAAACAAAATATATATTTTTAACAAAATCGTATTTATAGATAAAATAATGAAAATATTCAAATTAAATCTTATAGAACGTACTAAAGAATATAGTACAGTTAATATAGTGCAATTTGAGGAACATTACTTTTACTTTATTTTAATAATATTTTGGATAATGTCCAGTTTGGATAATGTCCCAATTATTTTTTTGTCAATTTATTTTGTTGTTATGCACATGACGCAAAATTAGTTTAAAGTATCACAAAAAGAAAAGAAACCACGTGATCAGCATTTAATAAATTAAATTCTAAAAATCAATCTTTAAAAATTCACTAAAAATCAGAAAATGGAGGTAAAGATTTAAAAAAGATTTCATTTTAAAGGAGTTTTTATGCTCTTTCTCGTTATGTAAATTTTATAACCCTCGGAGTATTATTTTAAATGAAAACTTAAAAGAATGTTACAAAAGCAACTTAAAAATTTAATTAAAAAAATAAGAATTTTACAAAAATTTTTCTTAGTGCACCCCTACACTGTAAGAAGAATCGCCATTCAAAATTTCAACCCTTTAGGTCCAGCGGTTTAGTCTGTGCGTCATTTGTCAGTCAGTCTGTTACGGAACTGTTTTATTTATTTAGATTAATTAATTATTCAAGGTAAATAATACCATCCAATTTATAAATTCATAATTTACTGCTGTGGCCATAAGAATTTCTGTCAAATTGAAAAATACTGATCTCAGTTTGGAAATTTTTAAGCACTCAAAATTCCCTACAGACATATACAAGGAAACTGTAATATCGCATAAATCATACATCCCAATTAAATGATTCAACTGAATTCGCCAATCAAGAATGTGCAATCTGTCACGCTGTTGACAGATCAATTTTATCGTACTCGTTTTTTAAGGAATATTATTAACACTCATTTTCCACAATATTTGCTTTAAAGGAAATAGTACTTTATAGTTATTTAGCAGCTGAAAACTTTCAATGGTGGAATGAAACAGGGCACCTATATTTGTATAAATCAGTAAAAGCTATCATCAGTAAGTCATTCTGAGGAGGTAAGGCAGTTCAGGGTTAACGCATGTAGAAATTCCGTTTGTGGCTCTAGACCAGTGGTTCTCAAACTGTGCGCCCGGGCGCACTGGTGCGCCCCAGAGCTTTCCCAGGTGCGCTCCGTAGTATTCCTAAAAAATCTATCCAGATATGAAAAGAAATGTATACTAAGTTACTATATTATACCATTTTTTTACGAACACTCGGCTTGTTTCGTTGCGATATTATTATGATAGTTTTAAGTTACTTTTCTTGCAACTAGCTTCTGATCCGCAAATTTTTTACACGTTTAAAACACGTAACAAACGTGACTGGAACGGCATGTTAACACCGGCACTAGATTTAATCTCGTGGCAACTGGCAGTGTTGCATAACAGGCGTTGGTGAGAGGGCGTGTCGTGTCTTGTGAGCTGCCGTCAAGAGTAAACGTATTGTGCCTTTTACAACTTTCAGAATAACTACCGTTGATATAATTGTCTTTGTTAAAAATAATTCACCCATAAAGATGAATAAGTTTCTTAACCAATTGCTTCTTACCAAGGCTCAGAACTGATCGCACAAAATAAGAAAGCTCATACTTTGGGTGAGTCACTTATTTTGTCTGCTTGCCAAAAGATTGTCAGTACGATGTTAGGAAATGAAGCAGCTATGAAAATAAGCTAGATACCTCTGTCCAATGATACTGTCAAAAGACGTATTTTGGAAATGTCTTCTGATATTGAAAAAAATGTGTGTGGTAATAAACTCCAATGTTCTGATTTTGCACTGCAAGTTGACGAGTCAACCGAGATTACCATCAATGCGCAACGCATATCATTCATTTGTTTCATTAACGAAAACCAAATAACAAATCAGTTTCTTTTTTGCAAAGAATTAAGCCTGACTACAAAAGGTGAGGACATTTTTTTCATCCTGAATAACTACCTTGATAAATGGCAGTTATCATGGAAATCGTGTGTAGGCATTTGCACAGATGGAGCTCCTTCTATGATAGGCTGCAACAAGGGTCTTGTATCTTTTATAAAGGTTCAAAACGAAAATGTTATTGTAACTCATTGCTTCCTTCATAGAGAGGTCTTGATGTTAAGAACATTAGGAGAGGTTTTAAGAGAGGTATTAAATCAAGTTGTTAAAATTGTAAACTTTATTAAAACAAGACCAGTTAAATCACGCCTATTTGAACAGATTTGCACCAAATTATAACATTTTAGTTCTATTTTGTATACAGTGCGCCAGCAAGTATCTGTAGTATTGTAAGTGCGCTCAGACTGTATAAAGTTTGAGAAACACTGCTCTAGACTATGTCATAAGATAGCTGATATACGAGAAAAAAATTTCAAAAGTAATGTAGCAGATAATACACAGAAACTTAGGTAATATAATATGAAAGTCTGTAGTGTAGACTATTTCAACTTTGATGGTTATTTCTCTATATTTCCATACAATAAGATGACGTTTTTTGTTTTGTACAATTGAATTGAAGTAGTTAATATTTTAAAGGCAAGTTCTACTGCAAACATTAATGTTTAATTAATTCTTAGGTAACATATGATATAAAAGTCTGTACCTATTGACTATTTTAATTTTGATGGCTATTTTTCCACATTTCCAAACAATAAAACGAATTTTTTTTTGTAGTAGAGTTGACTTGAAGTTGTTAACTTTTTAAATGTTAATTCTCTTGCAAACATTAATGTTTTTTTATTCTTATGTAATATACAATATAAATGTCTAGGCATTGACTATTTTGATTTTAATGGTTATTTTCTCACATTTATAAGCAATAAAACTTTTTTGTTTGTTTGTAGTATAGTTGAATTGAAGTACGTTAAGATTTTAATTACTAGTTATCTAGCAAACATTAATGTTTATTTAATTCCTAGGTAACGTACAATATAAATGTCTAGGTATTGACTATTTTGATTTTAATGGTTATTTCCTTACATTTCCAAGCAATAAAACTATTTTTCGCTTGTTTGTAGTGCAGTTGAATAGAAGTCGTTAACTTTTTAAATGCTAGATCTCTTGCAAACATTAATGTTTATATAATTCTTAGGTAACATACAATATAAAAGTCTAGGTATTGACTATTTTGATTGTAATTGTTATTTACTCACATTTCTAAGAAATAAAACGAATATCTTTTTGGTTTCTAGTGCAGTTGAATTGAAGTCGTTAACTTTTTAAATATTCTTGCAAACATTAATGTTTAATTAATTTTTAGGTAACATACAATATAAAAGTCTACGTATAGACTATTTCAATTTTTAATTGTTATTTCCCCACATTTCTACGAAATAAAACGAATTACTTTTTGTTTCTAGTGCAGTTGAATGGAAGTCAAATTTTTAAATGCTAGCTCTCTTGCAAACAATAATGTTTAAAAGAAGAATAAAAAAACGGGAATTCTTTATATATTTTAAAAAGAATATCGCATTCTAAGCGGGAATTATTCTCGCGTTGACGTTTTTTTTTTGGATTATCACCTTTAAATTTCACTTTAACCTTACGTTTATTAAAAAAATCTCTTTTTTGCAGTCAAAGTTGAAAATACATATTTACTTTTTAAAATAATCTATTTTTTTTCCTCTACGTGGATGGCAAGTATATATTTCAACTGTCACGAAAAATAAATATAATACTTTTTGTCCGCTGACAGCTTTGAAAATAGGTTTGGAGGCAAATAAAAAAAGGAATTTAAATACACACATCTCCAAAATATATACGCTTATGCGAAATGATTTTCGCATGAGAAACGGCATATCAAACGTGCCCAACATTCTTAATTCGGATGAAGCTGCATTCAGTTTAAAAATGATAATCTCTTCATATTTTTCTTTCTTTTGTTCGGGGTTTCGCTCTGAATACCGTATTTTGAGAAGCTTTATTTTTTCTTTTAGCTTCAAAACTTTTCTCCAGGACACGAAAATACGGTGTTTAATTTATCTTATAAATAAAAATTTCTTTTTAGTCAGAGCTATGCTGATTTCCAAATAACTAATTCACATCAATCTCCGTCACGTTTTGAAAGGTACATTTTTACACAATAGTAATGGCATTGCGTTAACACAACACAATTTTTCATAAGTTTGACTCGCTACATTTTTTTTAAGGGGGTGAGTGGGCACGATTACCAGAGATAAACTATAATCAATCAGATGATAAAATATTCTGTCTTCCGCTTTATGAATGGTATATATTTACATAATTATTCAAAGTTTTCCTTGGTAATGAGCAACATTTTATAATTCCGCATTTGTAAGCAGTAGAACGGTGACATTTTTTATACCTTGTTTTGTATTTAAAGTTTATTCTGAAAGAAGCATTAAAGCTAATGAAAAATCGTTGTCACATTTTAAAAATGGATGAACATCCAGTTAATGCTAGAGAAACTAATTCAGTCATGAAGTTTTATTTCAAATTAATTGGTTCTGTCAATCACCTTTATTTCACAAAAGCATTCTGAGTGTTTGAGTTGCCATGAAATAGAACTTATATTGATACTCATCGGGGCTTGGGATCAATCAGTGGAAGATCTGAAATTAATAATTACGACTAATTTATAATAGAATCTATAAATTATTGTGAATCCCCTGATTCTTTTATAGCTACTTTTATAAATAGCCGTGGTTTAAGCTTTTATCTTCAATTTATCAAAGCTATATTAACAGACATATTTGTATTCTATAAAACGTAAACAAAATCCTGTAAAATAACGTTAAGAAAAGTTCACATTAAGTTATTATAGTCCTCACAGAAATAAGATAAATATATTTGTATTCATCTTTAGTAGTGGTATGCAAATAATAAATGAGTTCATTTAGCATTTCATTAGAGACTAACATTAAGTACTTTAAAACAAAATTTAGAGTCATTAATTTTATATTTCTGAAGCTAAACAAAAAAGGCACTACTAAATATCTTATTTCATCACCTTTAGCATTTAACTGTTTATTAATATTTTATCTCATATATCTATCACTATCAAAGTTCTGTAAGATAGAATGTATTAACTCCTGCAACTTTTCATAGTGCATTTATCAATCATACTATTGAGATTACTATGCAAGATACTTTTACTAAACAAAATCTGCACTTTTACAAAATCTTAAACCTATGATGAAATACAGTTGTAGCTCGGTATTCGACGTTCTTTGTTTCCAGAAAGTACGACGATCACAACGAATTTTTTCCATAATGGGTAAGGTAATCTGAAATAATCCATTAATAAACCAAAGAAATTTCATATTTTGCTTGGCTATTTATAAATCAATTGTTTTTTTATAAATATCAAACGTAGAGAGACATAAATAAAAAAAAATTAATTAGACAAGATAAAATAAAATTTAACCTCGCTTAATCTTCGGAGAGGAGTTTATAACCTAATGGGAAGGTGTTGAGAAGTTTTTGCTTGGAAGGGGATTCCCCTTCAGAAAAATAAAGAAAGAAAGGGCAATTAAACAGGGGTTCTTTGTCTTGTCTGTTTACCACAGAACCCTGCTCTAGACTTATAATTAGGAAGTTTCACTACAAACCTATCAAGAGAAACTTTATTCTGCCTACGTTTCAAAGGTCTTTAGTGTCCATATTTCGGCTTGCTTGACCTTTCTAAGGGGGGTCCTTTTCAACAAATGTTTTTAATTCACTCCATTTAGAGCACTATTCTCATAGCAGTTTAGCGGGAGATTCCCCCCATCCTTTCACTTCACCTGACGAATGTTATTCAGCCACTATCCGTAGATGCTCTTATGAAATTCCTACAGCAATTTAATGCTGAGTTCTTCTCACTGTTCTTCCGCAAACTCTTCGATATTTTTTTCCGTGACTTTCAGACCCATGGACTTTTACACAGACACGATGTCCTCCGTTTTTGGTAAGGCCTCAAAGCCTGTAAAATCCCTCGGAGTTACCCCCATATTTGTTCTGCAGCGAAATCGGACACGCAGCTATCACACTCATTTTAAGCTACTGTCTCATCATGGTTCTCACTAATTTCTACCGTGTGCTATCACTAACCTTCTTAGAACTCCCTTCTATCCCTAACCTTCGATGTTTTAGCAAGTTTGACGAGTACCGAGCAACAGTCGAGTACCGAAGCATTTTTTCGAGTCGAAATACGTCAAGTGCCAAAGCTGATGAGTATACTGAGGTGTGACTGTATGCAGTTCAATTGTTTTTCTTTTACCTTACTTTGAGGTAATATATGTATATATTAAACACTGAAGTTCACCACAAACGTGATATACGACGAGGTTTCTTAAACTAAAATCCATTTATTTGCAATAAAAATTAGGCAGCATTATCACAGTACACTCTACTAGCAGGCAACGTGAAAATTAACTCGTTTGTTAATCCCAGTAGTTATCCGGCGAACATTACAGATATCCTGCCAGAGATCAGCGACGCCGATACTTGTAAATTCTCTCCACTAACCTTTCTGTCTTAACTTTCGACTACTTGAAAGGGGATCACCAGGTCACCGGAATAATTAATAACTCCAAAACTCATTCGATGAGCTTGGCAACGTCAAACTGCTGTAGTTGAACTGAACGACAGACCAATCTTTACTTCTTCAATTTTTCCGTTCCCACCGCACCTCTGTCTAGCCTCGCCTCGTGTCGATTTTCGTCTGACTGTCGCACAGGTTATCTACGGGGTTTTCAATCTAGTAGAAAAGCGCTGCTCATTTGTATTCACGTTTGTTTCTTCTTTGAATTGTTTAACTTAAATGACTATTTACTTTAACCGAAGGGTGGATAAATTGTATTCAATATCCCACAACTGTACTTGTATCTTATTCAATGGGCTTCCTACCTTGGAAGTTGAAAAATACTTAAAGCTCATTTTGCCTATAAATATATTTTTACAACAAAATTTTCTGTCAATAAAAAAAGAAAGTTCTCATATTTAAAAGATGTTTTAAAATGCTATGGCAAATTCTGTTGATAGATTAAGTTAATCTACAGGCTAACAAATTCACAAATTGCGCAAAGTATTATACGGTAAACCTTAATCAATCTTTTAATATTTTTTCAATGATTTCAAAGTAATATTAAAACATATTGTTTAACAACAAACAGTACACTTACAGCTGTTTATTACTAAAGAACTGTAATTACGACTTAAAACAATAATTTCTACCAAATCTTCTAGCAGTGGCTTGTTTTTAAAGGATTGAAACTTTTATTAAATTTCACGGCTAACTCTAAAGCTCACTCAATTTGTAGCCATTTGTTTCGGAGTGAGCATCACTTCCCCGAACATCTAATTCCAGCAAACGTTACAGGCAGTAAAGTCTGCTTTGCACTTTCTGGTTACGGACACATTCGTAAACAATATAGAGATGACACTAGTTCAAGTGTCTAGGTCAGTGGTTCTCAACCTGGGGGGCGTAGAAGAATTTCAAGGGAGGCGCAAGTTTAAAAAAAAGTAAAGTAAAAAGTTATACTAACTGTAATTTGCTGTACTCAATTTTACGGTCACAATGTAATCGTCACGTATTTTCGACATACGGACACGATAATTGTCGTAATTGTAAAAACACGATTATTGTCGTACGTCTGGACGTTGAAAGTGACCTGAGGTGTGCTTTGTCACAGTTACAACCAAATATTAAAAAACTTGTCAAGGACTTACAGTGACAGCCCTCTCATTAATGTTGTGAAAGTGACTGGTATTACATGCCAACCTCACGTAGATCCTTGATTACCTCAAATACATTTGATCTGCATTTAATTCTTTGATTTCATATGCTATAATAATAATAGGTTCCAAATTAAGATGTGTAGTAATATTAAATGTTGTGTATGAATCAATCTATTCTATATTTTCATTTAATAAGCAGCTTCAGTTTCAAATTATGATTGTACTACTTGTATTGACCACATATGGTTGTGGTGTGTGTGTGGGGGGGGGGGGAGGCGTGACCTCACACCAGTGTTCGAAGGGGGCACAGAGTCTGAAAGGTTGAGAACTCCTGGTCTAGGTGAAAAGTGCAAGAGACGCTGGGGGAGAGTTCTCAAGATTTGCTACAGGAAAGGGAACTAAAATAAATCGGGTAAGAAGCTGAGATAAAATGTAATAATCCTAGGATAAATTAATATATCTTAGGATATAAAGACGGTGGATATATTTTAAGCATCTGGGCTAATTTAGTCATTTCGATCTTACCGTTTTACATAAACTATCTGCGAACCTCAGATCGGTAAATCCCATTCGAACTCAAAAATAATTTTTACTCTCCAAACTCCGAAATACACGTAGAAATTCCTCACACATTCCTCACACATAGTCACTCATTCCTCAAAAATGGGGAACTATTGTCTATATGATAAATATTTATGCACTTTTATTGACTACTGCTGAAACCAACTAGACTTTTTGAAAAAACAAACAAACGAAGAACGAAATTCTACTCTCTGATTTGGAGCAAGGCTTGAACCCTGAAAATCGTCAAAAACACCAGATCATATTTGAAGTCCCTACAAAACTCACTCTGCTTCCCAGCGTTTTCCCATAACCCTACTTATTTTTTTCCCTCTCGCCAGAAATGTTTTCTCAGTAGTCCTACTTCTTGACTTCGAATTACATTCGGATACCCGTTTGGAATATTTTAGAACATTTGAAAAATTCGCTAGCAGATATAGAAGTACATGGTAAATTCAGATTCGAAAACAGCATCAGTGTCTGTTTTATTCTTTGAAGATTCACACAATTTTTTTTTATCTAAAGTGTTACACCCGAGCTCTGTACTGTATATGTGTTAAATGCACCATCAACGAATAGTTATTATAAACTATCTGAATACCCGTACTTCGCTACGGAGTACATTCAAATTAAATACAATGACCAATGTATGCAATTAATGTCAAAAAAACAAATAAATAAATAAATATATATATATATATATTTATAATAAATACGACGATCAATGTATGCAATAGATGTGAAAAAAAACAAAAAAATATATTTATAAAAAAATCGTAAGGGATATTTTTATAGACAAAATAATGTAAAAGAAAATATTCAAATTAAATCTAATAGGACATATTAAAGAATATAGTACAGTTAATATAGTACAGTTTAAGGAACATAATATTTTTTATTGTATTTTAATATTTTTTTGGATAATGTCCAATCGTCTGCCGCATTAGCAAGAAAAAAAATATTTTTTTTGTCTATTTAGTTGCTATGCACCAGGATAAATTTATTTAAATTACCAGAAAAAGAAATCACGTGATCAGCATTTAATAAATTAAATTCAAAAAATTAATCTTTAAAAATTCCCCAAAAATCAGCAAATGGAGGTAAAGATCTGAAAAAGATCTTATTTTAAGGGAATTTTTATGATCTTTCTCGTGATATAAATTTTATATCCCTCAAATTATTCTTTTAAATGCAAACTTAAAAAATTTACTAAAACAGCTTAAAAATTTAATTAAAAAAATTAAGAAGAATTTTAAAAAAATCTTTCTTAGTGCACCCCTACACCATAAGAAGAATCGCCATGCAAAATTTCAGCCCTTTAGGTCCAGCGGTTTGATCTGTGCGTTGTATGTCAGTCAGTCAGTCAGTTACGGAACTGTTATATATATATATATATATACTAGCTGAAAACCCGCGCTTCGCTACGGAGTACATTGAAATTAAATACAACGGTCAATGTATGCAATTAATTCAAAAAAAAAATAAATATATATATATATTTATAATAAATACGACGATCAATGTATACAATTGATGTAAAAAAAAACATATTTATAAAAAAAATCGTAAGGGATATTTTTATAGACAAAATAAAGTCTAATCGTCTGCCGCATTAGCAAGAAAAAAATATTTTTTTGTCTATTTTTTTTGCACGTGACGATAAATTTATTGAAAGTACCAGAAAAAGAAATCACGTGATCAGCATTTAATAAATTAAATTCTAAAAATTAATCTTTAAAAATTCACCAAAAATCAGGAAATGGAGGTAAAAATTCCAAAATATTTTCATTTTGAAGGAATTTTTATGATCTTTCTCGTGATATAAATTTTATAACCCTCAATGTATTATTTTAAATGCAAACGTAAAAAAAGTTTAAAAAACAGATTAAAAATTTAATTTAAAAAAATCTAAGAAGAATTTTTGAAAAATCTTTCTTAGTGCACCCCTACACTATTAGAAGAATCGCCATGCAAAATTTCAGCCCTTTAGGTCCAGCGGTTTGGTCTGTGCGTTGTATGTCAGTCAGTCAGTGAATGAATGAATGAATGAATGAATGAATGAGTCAGTTACGGAACTGTTTTATATATATAGATAGACTAGCTGAAAACCCGCACTTCGCTACGGAGTACATTCAAATTAAATACAACGGTCAATGTATGCAATTAATGCCAAAAAAAAAATTATATATATTTATAATAAATGCGACGATCAATGTATACAATTGATGTAAAAAATATATTTTATAAAAAAATCGTAAGGGATATTTATTTTTTTTGATAATATCTAATCGTCTGCTGCATTAGAGAGAAAAAAATTTTTTTTTGTCTATTTAGTTGTTACGCACGTGACGATAAATTTATTTAAAGTACCAGAAAAAGAAATCCCGTGATCAGCATTTAATAAATTAAATTCTAAAAATTAATCTTTAAAAATTCACCAAAAATCAGAAAATGGAGGTAAAAATTCGAAAAAAAATTCATTTTGAAGGAATTTTTATGATCTTTCTCGTGATAAAAATTTTATAACCCTTAATGTATTATTTTAAATGCAAACGTAAAAACAGTTTAAAAAACAGCTTAAAAATTTAATTTTAAAAAAATCTATGAAGAATTTTTGAAAAATCTTTCTTAGTGCACCCCTACACTATTAGAAGAATCGCCATGCAAAATTTCAGCCCTTTAGGTCCAGCTGTTTGGTCTGTGCGTTGTATGTCAGTCAGTCAGTCAGTCAGTGACTGAATGAGTCAGTTACGGAACTGTTTTATATATATACTAGCTGAAAACCCGCACTTCGCTACAGAGTATATTCAAAGTAAAAACATCGGTGAATGTATGCAATTAATGCCAATATATATATAATAAATACGACGATCAATGTATATAATTGATGTAAAATATATATATATATATATATATATATATTTATAAAAAAATCGTAAGGGATATTTTTATAGACAAAATAATGTAGAAGAAGATATTCAAATTAAATATAATATAAAGAATACTAAAGAATGTACAGTTAATATAGTACAGTTTCTAGAACATTTCTTTTACTGTATTTTAATATTTTTTTGGATAATGTCCAATCGTCTGCCGCATTAGCAAGAAAAAAAAATATTTTTTGTCTATTTAGTTTTTATGCACGTGACGATAAATTTATTTAAAGTACCAGAAAAAGAAGTCACGTGATTAGCATTTAATAAATTAAATTCGACAAGTGCCTCCGCATTGGATAAAAAAAAAAAAAAAAAAAAAAAAAAAAAAAATTAAATTCGAAAATTAATGTTTAAAAATTCACCAAAAATCAGGAAATGAAGGTAAAGATTGGAAAAAGATTTCATTTTAAAGGAATTTTTATGATCTTTCTCGTGATATAAATTTTATAACCCTCAAATTATTATTTTAAATGCAAACTTTAAAAAAGTAAAAAAAAACAGCTTAAAAATTTAATTTAAAAAAATCTAAGAAGAATTTTTTAAAAATCTCTCTTAGTGCACCCCTACACTATAAGAAGAATCGCCATGCAAAATTTCAGCCCTTTAGGTCCAGCGGTTTGGTCTGTGCGTTCTATGTCAGTCAGTCAGTGAATGAATGAATGAATGAATGAATGAATGAGTCAGTTACGGAACTGTTTTATATATATAGACTAGCTGAAAACCCGCGCTTCGCTACGGAGTACATTGAAATTAAATACAACGGTCAATGTATGCAATTAATTCCCCAAAAAAATAAATATATATATATATTTATAATAAATACGACGATCAATGTATACAATTGATGTAAAAAAAACATATTTATAAAAAAATCGTAAGGGATATTTTTATAGACAAAATGAAGTCCAATCGTCTGCCGCATTAGCAACAAAAAAATATTTTTTTGTCTATTTTTTTTTTTGCACGTGACGATAAATTTATTTAAAGTACCAGAAAAAGAAATCACGTGATCAGCATTTAATAAATTAAATTCTAAAAATTAATCTTTAAAAATTCACCAAAAATCAGGAAATGGAGGTAAAAATTCGAAAAAAATTTCATTTTGAAGGAAGTTTTATGATCTTTCTCGTGATATAAATTTTATAACCCTCAATGTATTATTTTAAATGCAAGCGTAAAAAAAAGTTTAAAAACAGCTTAAAAATTTAATTTAAAAAAATCTAAGAAGAATTTTTGAAAAATCTTTCTTAGTGCACCCCTACACTATTAGAAGAATCGCCATGCAAAATTTCAGCCCTTTAGGTCCAGCGGTTTGGTCTGTGCGTTGTATGTCAGTCAGTCAGTGAATCAATGAATGAATGAGTCAGTTACGGAACTGTTTTATATATATAGATAGATAATGTAATTGAACATTTAATGTAAATATGTAATAAAAAGTAAAACGTTAAATTAGAAACGAGAATGTAGCAGTCATGGGTGGATAGAATTTGAAAGAAACCTGCATTTTTTATTTAATGATGCAATTATACATGTATGTACGCATGCATGTAAAGTGTGTCCGAAAAATAATAGTAGGGATTTAAATGGTTATTGCAAACAAAGCATTGTAGAAAGAGGGAACAAAGTATTGTAGAGAGATGAAGTATACTTAAAATTGAAGAGAAAATTTTCAAGTTTCTTACCTGGGAAAAATGTCTGAAAAGTAATAGTGGTGATTTAAATGGTTATAGCAAACAAAGCATTGTATAAAGATGGAAGAAAGCATTGAAGAAAAATGGAACAAGGCATTGAAGAAAGGTGAAGTGTACTTCAAATTGAAGAGAATATCTCCAAGTTCTTACCTGGAAAAAATGTCCGAAAAATAATAGTGGGGATTTAAATGGTTATAAAAAAAAATGCGATGTAGAAAGATGAAGTATGCTTCAAATTGAAGACTAAATTTCCAAGTTTCTTATCTGCTCCGCAGACTTTGTTGATGGCTTCCTTTGTTGCCCTGCAGACGTAAAGGCGATATTCAGTCTCTAACTATACACGGCAGAGAACATTCATCGTCATAGACAAAACAGCTTCAGTGATCCTTTCTTTTAAATGGTCCAGATTTCGAACTTGAATGGAATACACTTATGATTTTACATAACCTCAAAAATAGAAATTCCTCGAGGTAAGATCTGGAGACCGTGTGGGCCAGGAAATCCACCCTTCTTGTCCGACACATTGCTGAGGAAATGCTTCGTTAAGAAATTCTTGCATGATTGGGGCAAAATGTGGAGGGGCTCCGTCTACGTGGAAAATGGGATTCAGTGGAATTTTCCGGTTTCTAGTCCCGAAGTCTGTTGCAGTCTGCACGTAAGCTTTCGCATACATAAACTTGATGTGTTTCAATTTCTTTTAACGTATGACTCGTGTCTGCAACATGGTTTATTGTATAACTATAACTATTTTTAACCCCACTATTATATTTGGGGACACACTATACAACCATGCATACATGTATTACAATGCATTATTTATATAACTATGGCTTATATTAACACTTGAATTATAAGCGATTAAAATATACCTATTTCTGACTGAGTTAAAAACTGTCGTTTTGATTGGTTTGGTAGTTTTAGAGTTATTAAAAGGTTTTAGGAAGAGCTGTCGACACATTTCAAAATGTAGAGATCAGTCAGATATTTCAGCAAAATACATTTCGATAGTATGTTAAAATGCTTTGAAACACCTTAGAATTTCGACTAACAGTGAGTGAGTTATAATACACATTTAAATATTTACTTCATCTGTGAAGAGCTAGTTTCGCGTTTCGTTGCACCCCAAGCATGCAGTGCAAAATAATCTGCCCTAATTCTTTAACGGGAAAACTTTTCATGAACAGATGTCACGGGAATAGTTCACCAAACTAATAAAGAGGATAATTGTTTTTCCTTAATTTTTACTCTTTGCCTTTTCCTCACGATATAATTTTAATTTTCTGCAAAGACAAAAACGCAGCCGCCAATTTTATACCGTTAATTGTACAAAGTTGATTATATTTAGCATAATGTGCATTAACCATATGTAAGTAATTAAATACTATTATACGTGATTTGTTACGAAAATATATGTAATCATAGGTAGTTATTAAGTGAACTTATTTTTTTTACGAATGAGAGGAAAGTTTAAAAAATAACTTATTTAGGTGTGGAAAAAATTTTGGAATGCTCTAGAGGATATAACCTAGGAAGAATCTAGTTGAAATTGATTAAAACGATATTCTTCCGTCATATTGAACGTGACTGTAAACGTGATGAGGGTTTAGGTGGGAGCTTAGTTATCACATAAAATAAAAATAAAAATATATCTAATAAATAAAAGAATACAAATCGAATATTTTCGCGATGAATAAGTATTTAATCTTTCCCGTCACATAACATTTTTTGTTACAGTTTCTAAATAATTTATGATGGCAGATAAAGCTAAATTACTTGAACTTTTTATTGTGTAGGTGGCTGAGCTGTCGAAAGTTGTAGGGACAAAAGTAAATTATTTGCATTTAACAAAGTTAATATTGAGTCAGGACTAACGAAGTCTGATGGGGATATTTTAATTTCTGTGGTGTCACATAAAAGTGGGTTTGTCTTGCACCATAGAATATTTTTTTGTCCGATGTGGAAATCAGCAGTAAACACGTAATTTAAGTTAAATTTTACAACGATGTTAAAATGAATTTAAACGCACTTCAGGGTGTATTATTTTTAAGTTAAAAGCAGTGAGTTAATGCTGTAAGAAAAATTAATATATGCTATATTTAACAACTTCTACCTTAGATTCAGGAATTATTATAATATAAAGAAATTAACAATAAAGAAATTATTCAAATTATTCTGCATACTAAAAAAACTTAAAAAACTTTATAAGTTAATATATTTAAGAGGAGTGACACAGAAATTATTCTACATATGCACACTGTATTATACAAACAACTTTTTTACCTGTTCAAATACTTATAAGGGTTAGAAAACTGAATTTTCGTTTAGGCTCTGTTTCCAGTTTTATACAATAAATCATATTAAATTGAAATTTTTTGTGACCTTAAAATATTTTTTCTTCTAATTTCTCTTTCTATTAAGATAATGTCAAGCTTAGTTCTTTGGGAAGTTATTCAAAGGAAATCGACACGCGATAGATTCGGTTTAACTACTTTATAAAATTCTTTTGTCAGCTCTCGACTGACAAAACTGAGTTCTTTTCCATTAAAGCTCAGTGTTGAGGCTCAAAGATCATATTTTAATAAGCTATAAATTAAATTCTTTAAGGGTCTGTATCCAATTTTATGCAGTAAATCATTCTGATTTGAAACTTGTTTTTTTTATATGCCACCTCAAAAAAAAAAAACTTTTTGAAATTCTTTCTCTTTTTAGAGAATCAAATACTTACTTTGGGAAACATTTCAGGTGAAATTGACGCACAACATAATCTTGTTAATTGCTTCATAATATTTTATCAGCTCAGTCCTTTTCTCCATAACTCTTTGGATCTTTTAAGACCATGTATCTTTTCTGCATGCCTCTGTTTTGTACCTCACTTCTCTGTCAAGAATTTACGCTTGTCTTCCATATTGCTGAATTGCAGTTCTCCGATGCATTAAGTTAGTCTACATCTGCTCGTTTATTGTTACGTAACAAAACGACAATGAACAGTTTCTTCATTAACTTGTCTTTGTTCAGGAAACCTTATCTTATGTGTTATTTTACAAACACGAAGACGCAAGCACCGAATTCTGCGGGAAATCGGTGACTTACATGGTATCGAAAGTACATTTTTTTCCACTACTGATATTAAAAAAAACGAAGCAGTCGGGACGATTCCGCGTCTCCTTTCTTTGTCGAGTGCTCCCCCCCCCCTCATGTATAGGCACACTCGAATGTGGTGACGTCATACGAGTATATCGTGTTGTCCGCATGCTAGGGGTAAAAAATAACGCTACAAACGCCCTTTCAAATGCTTCCCAAATCTCTATGATGTCCTGAGAACTACGGACGAGACAAGTATATCCCGAAAATAAACACGGGGTACAGGCTCCTAATTTTTCGTGAAAGCTGTGACATAATAGTATTGAAAATAACGACCTTTTATGATACTGATGTAAAGAAAAGGAGGAATCGGAAAGATTTCACGTTCCCTTTTGTGCTTCATTGGCAGGTGCCTCCTTGGCACCCGCGATGGAAGCACAAATTATGCACAAATTATGCACAAGGTATGCAAAAATTTCACCCATATTTAAAATCCCAGGCTGCAGGGGGTTCCTTCACATTCACGATGTCGATGGTGTCGTCGTCAGCCGGACGCGCTTGGTGTCTCCGATTGCCAGGGGCCTCCGAAAGTTATCAACTTCAGAGAGATACATTCTGAGAACCCGAGACAAAATTACTTCATCTGGACGACAAACGGCGTAGTACTACATAGTAAATTGACCACTAAATTTTTCTTTTCAACGTGGCATAATAACTTAAGCAATAAATAATATTTATTTAGTATGAAGAAGAAGGGGGCCTCCTAATGATTTATCTACCACTGCATATAGTATACCTATATCATTTACTGGGTAATCATTTTACTGGATAATCAGCGAGATGGTTACATTTGTTTACCCTTGCGCAGTTCATCAGTGGCTTAGAAAGTCTAGTCACTGATGAACTGTGCAATTTCAGGCAGCAGATATTAGATGACGTATGTGAACTCAAAAACTTTACACGGATCTTTAAAATTTATACTTGTTTCGGCTGAAAAACGTTGAAATGTTCTTCTCGGCTGATGTATCGGGATAATTCCAAAAAAAAAAATTCTTGGTACTTTTCAAAAATTTTTTTTATTACCAGAGGCTTGTTTTACCCCAAGTGCTAAAAATTTTCCGCAAACATCTCAAGAGTCCATTACTTACTCCAAGAGGTACGCATACTACAGGTTGAGAACTTCTGCAACACTCGTATCAGTTACCAAACAAACAGTGAAACAAGAAAATACAACGACATTTTTAACTCCTAAACCTTTTCCTATTTGGTATTTATAACGGTCACCGAATTACAGAATACATATCATTGATGGACTATATAAGTCGTTGTATACTTTAATATAATTTTAAATATCTGCTGACATGCAAGTGTCAAGTTTTGCTTAAGAAAGTGGAAGTTATGTGCTATTCTTCTTTTATAAGAATAAAATCTGCAAACTCTGAAAAATTGCGTTATTGACATTATGACCTAAAATTTTTCTTTATGCACTGGAAAATTTATCTTTTAAAAGAACATGTTGAAGGAGATAAAAAATACCTTTATTAAATTTTTATATTTCTCATGGATGGTTGGTTACTAAATTTAATCAATATAGCTTGATATAGAGAAGTAATAAATACTATAAATTCAATTTAATTATTTGGAGACTGAGTGAAATGCAATTAGAGTTATATTTTCGTTTAAATTGGAAAAGAGAATTGCTTGAAACTTTTCCTTACAGACATATCGAAGAGGTTTTATCATTTTCATTAATTGCCCGAGTTAATTTTAATTACCTCGATTAATTTAAATTACCGGAATTAATTAAAATACAATAAATTCCATAATAGGAAGAAAATATACATCTTACAGTTATCTTACAAGGGTAAAATTCATGTTATGAGCATGCATGTTGTTTTGAACATATACTACTGCTATCAATGACTTGATATCTCTCTAGCATTTTGTAAAGTAATTAAATATATTTTCTGTCGTTTATATTTAAGCATTTCACTCCTTCCCAATTTTTAAAATTACATTGGTAAGGAAAAACTTATGCAATAAAGGGTTTCAGGATATTAGAGTGCGTTTGATAATTCAATAGGTTTAGTTACAAAATTGATTTGTTTGCAACAAATAGCTATGCGTACTTAGGAATCACCATGCAAAGCCCTTCCGTTTAAAAGTTGCATGTCAAGTTACTCTTAGAATATCTAGAGGACCTTCTTAAAAGATTCGGCCACCATAAGTATTTAAATAGGAAAAATGGGTTGGCGGAAGACGGAAGAGAATATTTAAAAGAGAGTTTAATAACAGGCACAAATGGGCAGAGGAAATGTAGTTCCGACCCTAGGTCCTTGGAAAGGAAAGAGACGGAAAGAAATCGCGTAGTTACTATGAAGCTTATCATTTTAATTGCAATAGGTTTAGAACACAAAAAACATAAAAAAATTCTTATCCAAATTTAAAATGTTCACTGCCTTAATGATAAGCTAAGTACTTATCTCGTTTTGCAGAACACATTAGCAGGACAGGCACAATACTTTCCCGGGACATCAGGAGTCAGTTCTTTTAAAGTTCATAGAGCTGTAAAAAGTTCTTGGCATGATCACAAAACAAAATGTTCTTGGCAGAAATAGTCTCGACGACACATACACACTGAAAACAGGACTGCTTGCTTCCTCACAGGGTTTTACTTGATATTCAAATCTCAATTTCCAAAAGATCACACTCTCAAATCAATAAATAGTGATGGACTGCGTCCTCGGAAGGTTCCACTTGAGATTAAAATCTCGGTTTTCCGAGAAATCACACTCACAGAACGTTCAAAATTGAACCTTCTAAACAGGTAATGTTACGCGATTTATTCGATATCTCACCGATGCCTCCAAAATCACAAGCTGTAAGGTCCGCGTAGTTGAAAATATCCAAGCGAGAAAAAGAATTATTTTAAAACACAGCTTATATTAAAAATCCACGTATATACAATATGAAAAATGGCAAAGTGACTATTCTAGTCTGTATCTGAGAGATTTTTCTCAAACATTCACGAATACTCTTTCAGTCTTTAACCGTGAGATGAACCGCGAAGATCTAAACCTGGGACAACCCCCAATCCTTCGCCCCCAATCCTCTCGTTGTTCTCGTCGATTCCGGCTGCTGGCTCTATCTCTCTTATCCTGTTGTCAGGCGCCCCTATATATGGGATGGTTTTGGTGGCGGTTTTCCATGGTTTCTGCTGCTGTATACGCTGGTCAAACGAACGGTCATCATTTCATCTCCCCACGGGGTCGTCTTTATCTCGGCAGGGCGAGCGTCGACCAGTCTCGTGCTTTCTTCGTCAACCTAGGAGGCGAACGCCAGCCAGTCTCGCACTTTGTAACTTTCGTAGACGCAGATGCGAGGCAGGGTGTCTTCCTCCGCTCTCTTTTCGAGGCGTCAGTTGATTTCAGCGAGATATATGAAAGTTAACTTACATAGCAGTAGCCCAGAGGCTTGATTTTTCCCTGGTAATTAAGTTCGCCCCCCCTCAGCTCCTCGGAATAAGTTTTCTAAGAAAAGAGGGTTTTGGTTCGGGTGATCTCTTTTCAGGAAAAGGAATTCACAACGTTACAATATATATCAAATTTCCCCTAAGTAGTTTGTTCCTGATTTTACAATCTGCTCGATCTGGTGAGTCGTATTCCACTTGCTCTTTTAAGTTCCCTCAATATCCTTAATGTCCAGGTAGATATGTAGCCAGATATAGTATTCAGCTGTGCCTTACAAGCCCCATAAGGGTTTCGGCGATAATTGTATTTCGCTCTTATAAATATGCGAAGGTAAAGGAGAGCGCTGACACAGCTGACATTAAAAAAGATTTAACACATTTATTTTCTGAAAATATTTTAAAATAGACTATTTTTAGGCTTTTCAGCTCGTCTCCACAGGTGCTAAGTCCACAGGTGTTAGGGATAGTGTATATGGTGGTCTGTAAGTACTGCTTTTTTTTCAACTATTTAAAACTGTTGGATGGTCTTTTGAATATGCGTCAAGTTTTAAACGCCGGGCCGCTATCTTGTTGAAAGAACAGATCAGCAAATTTAGACCTGGTTACACATTAAGCATGCATGATTTTTCGCATCAAGATTTGGTAAATACCACCATTTGCAATCGTGTCGAAATAAAATTAAACACATTTCTCACACAGAATTGCTAATCAGGATAAGATACCTTACATATTCTTCTGTCGTGGCCTGCATGTACAGGACTTCTCTTAGCACGACACACATCATATTTAGAAAAGTGTTTGCGGCGGATATCATTCGCTATAATTAAAAAAAAGTGAGATAATAGAATGAATAAGCATTTTATAGTTGGTTCTACTCATTCAGATTAATTGATAGCTTCTGTTTGTTAAAATCTAGTGCTCTTAACCTAACAATTTCATTTTCCATTAAATTCTTTAAAATACATCCGATAGATCTCTTTTGAGAAAAAATTCCACCACAAAATTTTAGATAAAAAAGCATTATGTAATGTTCAAATAGACTTAATATAAGAAATAAAAATCCTTATTTTGATGCTGAATCTATGCGAGGTGAAATTAAATTAAGAAACATTTGCCATTATGTTGATTATTCTTTCTTCGAGTGTATACCGAAATGTACTCACTTAAAGTAATCTATTTTATTAAACTAAGAAAAAGACATAGTTTATTTTAGTTTAAAATTTTAAAGGACTTTCTCTTAAAATTTTTATGAATGTGTTTTGGAATACAATAAGTTGTATTTAAGAATCTCCGAGTTAAAAACATAGGGATATAGAAAATGAATAAGACTAAATCTATATTTCAGAGATCTTTTCAATAGTCTTCGCCTCATTCTTTACAAAAATAGATCATTACTGCACAAAGAATATCATTAATATGTAGCAATGATGATTCTACCATTATTCGTGCTCTAGGAAACATTTAAAAATAAATTGCAGCGATTCACAATTCGAAGGAAAAGAAATGTTGGGTTTTTGACTGATTTTTATAGGAGGAAATTTTGTAGATGAAAACTGTATTTGGAAAATTAGTAGTAAATAAATACCTTTTTCCAAACTCATTAAACTGTTTCTGGAGAGGATTGCGTGTACATATATCCATTTCTTTTGAAACGCTGTGAGGAAAGTTTTTAGGAAGATCAGATTGCAAGAGTAGCTTTCGAATTTATGACGAACTACTACAAATGGACGACAACGAAGATTGGGCTTTTTGGTTTATTGAAACAGAACAGATGTAAAACAAATATAGAAAGAAATGCTTCCACAGATAGGGATTCCAACGGGGGGTTACATGACCCTTTTTTATGAGGGCGAGGAGCGAACTGGGAAGCGAAAACTTGTCCCTCTCTACAGGCGTCGCAGCGCCCCCGCGATTCAATTTTCTACAGTAGCTTTCTTGGTTAAAGAATCCGCTCCTACAGAAAATCGTTTTCATGGCATCCCAACAGAGGAAAAGAACATAATGAAAGGTAAATCTAATAGATGACACTTTCAAGATGAAAAGCTAAGTGCTGTTAAGAAAAAAGTGTATACGGATCGCATCCTGAGCCATTGGTCTGCAGAAGATAAGATGAGTGTGTATCAGGAGTGTCATTCAAAATCAGACGTCTTCATATCCCTAATGTAATAAATTTCCAAAATAAAAACATTCATCTTCAGTTTAAAAAAATCGGTCGCCGTACAGACTCATTGTAAAGTGTTGGAAACCACGATACATTTTAAACCCTAACACCTCCAGGTAACACTCCTACAGACTTTAAAATTTCCGAAAGTGATAGGGGATATGTGAAACATTTTCAAATAATTTGCCTAAGATTTTCTCTACATTTTTCTCAACGAAAAAATAAAATAAAATGAAATAAAATTTTGAACGAGATGTTCAAGGGTATTTGAGCTAATAAGGAAAACCCAGACGGCGAAAGAGAAATGGTTCAGTACAAGATGAATCATGTTCCAATAAGGTCCTAGAGAGAGAGTAGTCAATAGTAACTCAATTTGTGTAATGCAGTTAGATATGTTGAAAGTTCTTGTCCGTCATCAATAAAACAAGTAATCATTGCTAAAGAATGCCTGTAGCTACTCTGCTGTAATTATCATCACCATCATTATAGCATAATGCATTTAGTTAGAGGATCTGGTGAAGATAGAAAATTTCTCTTTATACACTGGTGTACGTTTTACTTGAAAATTTACTAATTGACAAAACGGCTATAATTTTTTTTTTCAATTACATTTGGGAAACTTGTATATTAGGCTCAGAAATTTTTGGATTAGTTTTTCTTTAAAAAAAATTAAAATGAATTTTAAATGAGTTTGTAGGTATCCCATTATTAATATTTGTTGCGAAGAAAAACTCTCAACTAAGTTCACTTTCTTGTGTCCAATTATGTGATGGAAATTTTTTTCTGTTAAGCCTTCTACTCTTGCCTGTCACATCACGAGTCTTTAAAGATTAGAGAATATAACATAGATCTAGAATAAATTAATTATGGAAGAAAGTGGTTGTGGCTGAAAACAGAGAAATCTTGGTTTTTTATTTATATATTATTTTTAAGAATTTATCACAAACGAATTCCTACCATCCTATTTGACGCCATTGAAACAGGTTAATAACCTTAGAGTAGTGCTTTATTTATTTGATAATTTTTTTTTTGCTGATGACGAACTTTTTTTTCAAAACAAATGAAATTTTGTACCCTTAAGGACTCTAAAATGTTTTCTTGTACAGTGAAATTTCAGTGGTAAAATCAAACACGATGTATTTTCGATGCACAAAGGATGAACATTCATTACCATGTTTTTATTAACTCGCTTTCTTGTTTGTGTGTTTGTCCAGTACAAATCTTGCAATCGATTTTTAACTACCTTCCCGACTAGCTAGACATTTGAAACTTTTAGAATAGCTCAGAACACGATGACTATGCATGCTTTTCATACTTTTAGCCATCCTTCAACAGAATTGAATTTACTTTCAGTTAATTTTGTTGTTTGAAAATTTCATATAATTGCTCTCTTTATTACGCATTTGATCATCTTCTTTCAAGTTGATGGGATAATTCATCAAAAAATTTTTTAAAAAGTATTTATTAATACATAGAATTGTCAAGTTTATATGATTCCACAGAAAATTTAAAAGCGTGGTATATAAAAATTCTTTTTATCTTGTAATTATTTTTTTTTATCAATTAGACACCATGAATTTTTGCAGTATAATTGCGTAACGGCCATTATGTTTCTATCTTCATTGATGTCTGGAGCTGTAACAACTGTTTTTCAGAACGGTGATGAATTAGAATATCTTGTGTTACTGCTCAAACCTTCTGAACGTTCTTTGCAATGTGAGTAAATGCAATTTAATTTTAAATTCCATTACTCAGACACAACAAAGTCTCTACCATTAACACTATTGATAAAACAGGAAATTATCAATCAACCATCGTAATATAAATAAACAAATCGAATGACTTTTATTATCTTTCATATAATGTTTGTTTTTTGAGTAATATCTGTTTTCAAAAATATACTGAATGCATGTACAATAAAAAATCAAGTTGTTATTATTTATGATCATGTCTTGTATTAGTATAACTGTAACCCATAGACTGTAAAATCTTTCTGTAGGACTTAAAAATTCTACAAAAGGTAAAAAACACCCTAGAAGAAAGGCGGAAATATATGTTGCATAATGTGCGAAAAACTTTTTGAAACTAAAAGAAGCTTGGAAGTTTATTTTAATTACTTTTGAAGAAAAGGTTTCAAGAGAGTTTTTAGAGGGTTTTTTTTAAAGTTACGAAAATAACCTTTTACTTTAGACATGTCACAGCGAGAAATATTTTATTCCCTGCTCTAAATGGCCCAGACTTTTTCTGAAACTGCATTATATCGCTTGTTATTATCTGAGCTTAAAGATGTTAATAACACAACTTACATTTAGCTTAAGTTAATGAGTAAAAATTTTATACAAAGAAACGAAAAGCATTGTTAAACTTCCACTCTAGAGAAACTTAACCTAAGCTTTTGTCAGGCTGAACTTTGAAACAGTGATATTTTTCTGGTTAAAATGTGAAGATTGCGTTTCACATTTTAAATTGCTTGTTTAATCCGGTCACAAAAGTAGAAGATATTCTAAAAGGTGTTTGGTCATATAATGCTGGAGTCTCAATAACCTAGCATTATATCACAATGGCTAGAATTTCGTACGAAGCAAATAAACTTTAAAAATGTTATATTAAGCAATTTTTTTGTTTTACTAGTAATCATCTTTATGAAGGTAAAAGAATGACTAACTCAGCATACATCTATATTAAATAAATTTTGATAGTCTATTAGTTTTATTTAGCATAAAGCAAAAAAATTTTATGACTTAACAACATTTAAATAATGAAAATAAAACTATACATTTACTATCAAGTTTTAATTTATTTAAAGAGGTTGGTTATTTTAAGTTCTCTAATGAGAGATTTATTACACATGTTTAAAAAATTAATGTGGCGTACATTATCATCTGATATCAAGGTATATAGTATTTATTCTAAATAAAACTCTTAATGCAATTGAAATCCTAGATAATCTTTATAAGCAGGAGAGTAAGAAATTCCAGTTATTTATATTTAAATGGATCAATGGTTAATACATTTTTCTTTCATTTTAAATTGTACTTTAAAAGCTTTATAATACCACTATTAAATCATTTATCAAAGCCATTTCATATGAGCATAAATATGAACATAAAAAAACAAATTAAAAGGAAATCAAAATAAGCAAATCTCCCTTTTATTATTTATTTTAATTAATATAGAATTTTTATGTATAAGAAAAAAAGGCCATATTGTAAAAGAAAAAGAACGATCCTGCCTTCTGTGACATTAAAATTTCTGCTAGTTAATTATCCATTTTGCTTTATTTGAGTAGTTTCCAATAACTAATTAATATTAATTAGATAGTTAATCTATATAGATAAAATAATATGAATGAGAGACGGTAGGAAATTTTTGAAAAAAGGTTCCTTGTAAAAAGATAATTGAGGTATATAAACCTTATATGAAAATAGCTGATAGTAGTATTAAAATTTGTAGGATGAAAATGAGATAAAGATTCAATTACCAAAATTATTAGCAAATTACTTAAGGATGATTTTCTTCCTATGGGGAAGAATTTTCTTACTAAAATGTTACTATCACATTATGAAATTTTAGCTTCAGACTACTACTCTAAATTTGTAACATTTGCGATGTTAATGTCTTAATATGATTTTGAAAAGAAAGAAAAGCTTTGCATCATTTACAAATCCTTTTTCCATGTGTAATTCTATCGTGTCGTAAGAGTAGGAAACTATTTTTGTTGTTGAAAAACACAAAAATTAATATCTGGAATGATTGTGAAGCCAAGAAACCACTGATATCCCACTTGAGTGACAGAGGTCATGACCTTATCTTTCGAATAGTTAAGAATCCATGAACATAGTATTATGAAACATAATGAATGAAAAGACAGGGCACAAATGACTTTCAGACTGGGATCGTATGTCATTTTACTGAAACTTTGATCTTATTCCCTTTGACCTACTTCCTTATTTTATTACACACATGCAAATGTGGCATTTGATGAGGGAGTTGAAGCGGACTGGAGACCTTCACGCAAAGTTCGCGTTATCTCCTGAAAAAGGAAGAAGAAATAATGATTTGTACTCTGAAGAAAACGACTAAGAAGTTTGTTTTATGTATATAGAAACAGTTATTAGAATGAAAGATGCAAGAATTATCAGATTTTCTGCAATAACGGAATCACCTAAAATATGATTGTACGTCTACGCATAACTGTCGGTTATTCAATTAAGGCATCGGTGCATACGGAAAACTCGGACCTGGGATCACTTTTTTCACACGGCTCTTTGTGGCGACATGGCATAAAAACGGCCCTGTGGCTACAAAAAATAAAGCATTTATTAGTTGAAATGAAATGCATATCACGTTGTTGTTTTACATCGTATGCCCCTCCCCCATCAGATTCACTCCATACCAGGTTCCAGGTACGCGGTTTCGGTTTTATGGCACCACAAGTGTCAGAGTCCTACTTAGCTCTGTGGAACCATAGTTTTTCACATAGCATTCTCTGTGGTGACATCTTGTGGGATCATACACTCTTTCATCCACTACAAAAACATGGAAGGACTTTATGGCCTACAGATTTCATGTGCGTAGATCCGGTGTAGACACGAAACCATTCATTGGCGCTTGCCGGGATTCGAACGGAGTTACCCCAGTCCGCAATCCGAATCGCTAGCTACCAGGCTGCCTCGCGCCCAATCTACATACTATGATTAAAATAAGTTTAAATGGGAATAACAAGAAAATAGACAGATATTTAGTTTTTACTTCTGTAATGGAGTCTGTTATATTTCGGTCTTAACAAGTTATGTTGGAGTTTGCGCTTTATATCTCACTTTTTTTTTTTGGTGTAAAGATGACCAGATCAGATGCAATTAAGAGTTCAACCGAGTTACTGGTGAATTGCCAACACAATCGGATGAGGATAGAGATGATAAGATAGGTAAAATGTATTAGGCTATTCAAAGTCGGTTCCTAGATATTCAATTCAACCTAGTTTTTCCTTTCTAAAAAGATGGAGAAAGAGCATTATAAAATAGAACGGAGTTTGTGAGCGATTCTTCACACAAAAGAAAAAGACTTAAGATGGTCTTTTATGGCAAATTGGTAATCAGTGTTATATTCATTCTTTAACTGATCGTGTCTATAAATTCATTGATAATGTACGAGCCAAATGTCATACGTTTCCTGGTTCATTTAATTAAAATGTACTCTAAACTATTCAATGATATGATTAAATATCACAATATAACAAACAAAGTTTATTTCTGTATATTTACTGAACCATAACAGTATCGAAATTCTATTGTCGACCATACGAAACACGAGAAACAAGGTTTATACGATGTACCAGAGGTATATCTGTTCTATCAAACTCTTCTACCGCTGGGTGGCGCGTTTGGCGATCGCCAACTTTGACATTGGTTCCAACATATAAAGTATACAAATATTGGATTATAGCTTCAGTATACATCTTAGTTGGGTTAAAAATTTCTGAATTTTGTCTTATTATCCTCCCTCCCCTGCAAAATGAAAATGCTGGAGTTAATCTCAGAATAAAATAACGCTTAAAAAATTCTCTAAAATTCCTTTTTTTAATCACACCTTATGATCATCATAATTTGCTTGCATTTTGAATACACCCACGATCATTCTTACAAATCGAATGTGACAAAATGAAATAAAACTTGCGAAATGTTTTCCGAAGAGGCATTACATATTTTTGCTAGGAAATATAAAATGAAAGACAATTCTAATGCTACGACGAGAAATAAAAGAAAATTTTTAAGTTTTAAAACAGGGAAAAAAAAACCTTTATCTCGAAAAAGTTACTTTAATTTCCTTGGCATTTGCATTAATATTTCAAGTTTTCTCATTTGAATTTGAAAAAAAAAGGCTTAAAAGTTACAACATTTTCTTTTTTGTTTAATATGCTTTTAAGGAAGGGAATTCGCTGGAAGCAAATTATAGATAAACTTTTGTTCTTTTCGAAAGATTAGAATCCCATGTTTCCTGTTCGAAATTAAATTTTAAAGATGTTTCTTATTTTCCTTATGATTTTTTGGAAAAATGTGTTAAACAAATAAAATGTTCTTTTGACCCCAATTACCTCGAAAGTTTTGTATTATTAAATTACAACAAGGAACAAGTAGCCTTGTTCTTTGTAAAATATATGATAAAAGGATTTATTTTATAGTTCTTTTCGGATTTATGAGCACTGTTTTTAAGGGGAAGGTTCAAAGGATTAGAGGAATAATTTATGTCTTTTATGCATTTATGATGCCAGGATCACTGCATCTATTATTCCTAAGTGATAATGGTAAACAAATATTAATTTTTTAGGTCTAATAATACAATGTTTTTTTCAAATTTTTCAAGTTATACGGAGAAGTGAAAGAATAATATTTACATAGTTTAATGTTGCTAATTTTTCAAGAAAGTTTGGAGCCAAAATTAGATATCTCATTTACGTATGAAAGTGATTTCGTTTTAGTTGAATAAGGAATAAATTGATTCTTAGTTAAGTAAGAAAAACAATTACAATGCTGCTTTGTTATTTTTTTGTAGATTACCTTATTAATTTTTGTTTTATACAGGTATGTAATATTCAAATTTTTGATGAATATTTAAAAACATTTAGAAACAGTTTCAGTCATTACTTTTTTAATTTAAATCTACTTCGAGGTTTATAACAGCTGGTATAAGTTGCTAAAAATCAATATTTATTTTTTAAAACCATTTAAATTTATAAAATGTTTTATGGTTTTCACATTTTTTAAAAATTTTAGCCCAATTTGTAGCATTTTTGTTTTCAATTTGGCATGTTAAGAAGCTTTATTTTTAAAATTTTGCTAAAATTGTAGCATTTTATTTTCAAACTTCCTATGTTAAATACTTTTATTTTGGATAAGTTGTAATAACCACCTGAACAGAGCCAAAATTTGAGCTCACGTCTTTAAACCTTGCGGCTGTATTCCAGCATCATGAGGAAGTGTTAATTCCATTTAGTTTCTCACATTTGATCAATCTTTTCCATTTCAGATACCAAAACAAAATATATCATAATGACCAACTGCTAATGCAAAGATCCAAACTTCGAGGCCGGTGTTCTACCAAATTAGCCACTGCGACGATTTGAGAAAGTGTTTCTCCTGAGAGTTTTTCAAAATTTCCTGCATTATCTATTTTTTTTTAAATTAAGCAATGTTGTATATTGTATATGTGTTTTAACTTATTATGGTTTTTTTCACGATCCGACTTTTTTCACTCTAAATTTGTTACTATATTTAGCCGTACTGACTTAGAGCAGTTGTCGTACACAGCTATAAATACTATTTGTTGAGGGTAGGCCTCAGAACTGGAGCTCTTGCACGGATGAATTAATATTCTTACGGTTGAGAATATTCAATGTTCATTCCCCGTTTGTCGACAACGGCTGCAATAGATCTCAGCCACCGCCAAGGTTGGCGCACTAATGTCGGCAATTCGCCTAGTGTCTCACTGGCGTGCGGATGTGTTTGCGAAGAGGGCCCTGTAAAAGTAGGCGCTGCTCGTTTTAAACCTTTTACTAAATGTGTATAGTTGCTTGATGTTACAACTCTGCTAGTCATCTTTACTAATGACCTAACATTGGTTATGGGCCCAGGAAAGCATCTAGTGAGCTAAAAGGAAACTTTGGATATCTCTTCTGTTTTTCCAGTTCAAAGAAAAATTCCTGAATCGGAAACAAAAAGTCGCAAATGATAAACATCGGGAAGCTGTCAAAAAGCAACTACGACACCTGGAAGATGCAGATACAAGCTATACTTGTGAAGAACGATCACTGGGAGAACGATCATAGTGAGTGAAATTAAACAATGGCATGAACGATTTGGGCATTTAAATGAAGCTGATTTAAAGAAACTTCAGTCTAAAGATATAGTCAGGGGACTGTCTTTTAAACAAAATGACTGTATTTCTGATTGTAAAGTGTACATTCTTGGGAAACAGAAAGCTATCCCTTTTCCCAAGAACTCCGAATATCGAAGCACCGAATTATTGCATATTATACACTCAGATCTTTGCGGTCCCATGAGAATAAAATCATTTGGTGATTCACTTTATTTTGCAACAATTACTGACGACAAATCACGTTTCATACATGTTGCCTTTCTGAAATCGAAAGACGAGGCCAAGGACGCATTCCTGAAACTCAAAGCATCAGTTGAAAACATGCTGGATTGAAAAATAAAACGCCAAACTGAAAACGGTCTAGAATATATGGCGAAAGAATTCAATAACGATTTGAGATTAATGGGAATTAGAAGAGAGCAATCGGCGCCTTATAGTCCTGAGCAAAACGGAACCGCGGAAAGGGCTAATCAAACACTCATTTCTCTGGCGAGGTGTTTGTTGATTCAAGCTAATTTGCCTCATAAATTCTGGGCAGAAGCAGTAAACACTGCAGTCTACATAAAAATCGTTGTTCTACTCGGGACTTAAAAGAAGCGTAAACACCATATGAAATGTTTACTGGCACAAAGTCAAGTGTAAAACATTTACCTACTTACAGTCAGAAAGCGTTTGCTCGGAACAAGAAAACGTAAAAAGGAAAATTTGACAATCGCTCGAAAGAGTGCATATTTACAGGATATTCTGATGAAGCTTAAGCTTATAGACTCTGGGATCCTGAATCGAGTCAATTATTCGTCAGCAGAGCTGTTAAGTTCATCGACCAATTCGAAAATTGCTCTAATTATGAGGATGATCAACTTGAAATTTTCTTTCCAGAAGAAAATAAGGATAAGGAGCCCAATAAAGGGCTGGAATCTTTAGAAAAAGATGAATTTCCTGATGTAAGTGCCGATGAAGAGCTGAATACTGAAGCTAATCCTCAGACGGATGAAGAGAGAAGGAAATTTACTCTACAGCCTAAAAGGAAGCTCGGTCGCCTTAAGAAAATAAAGACTGGATTGCCAGGAAGACCAAGAAAAGAATATATTTAAACAATGTCAATGATGATGAAGAAACCAATTTAGTTCAAGAAAGTGACACGCATCTTTCTATGGACGAAGCATTACATGGAAATAATGCCAGAAAGTGGAAGATATCCATGAAAGACGAATATGAAGCACTAGTTAACAATGGAGCATGGGAGTTAGTACAGCGACCATCAAATAAGAAAATTATTGGATGTCGTTTTGTTCTTTGAACAAAATATAAGGCTGGTGGAACCGTGAAGAAACGCAAATGTCTTCTCGTTGCCAAAGAGTGTGCTCAACAGCTTGGTGTGGACTTCAATGAGACTTTTCCTCCTGTTGCTAGACTAAGTTCTATAAGAAATGGTATCGCTTATGCTGCTGAAAATGTACTGTGTGCTTAACAACTGGATTTCGTCATGGCATATATCAATGGTGATTTATAGGAGGAAATTTATATGGAAATTCCTGAAAGTTTTCAAAGGGAAGACGATGATAAAATGTCTTTACTAAAGCTTTCACGGTATGGACTGAAACAATCAGGTCACCAGTGGTATAAAAAGCTTGATGAGAAATTACAGTCTCTGGGTTTTTCATGTGTAAATGCTGACAAATGTGTTTATCATCTAAAGACTGAAACAATTATTCCTGTGAATGTTGATGATCTGATAGTACTCACTAATAGTAAGAAGAATTACGATTACATTCGAGACAAGTTAGCTGCTTCTTTTAAAATGAAGGATCTGGGCAAATTGCAGTATTGTTTGTGCACTGAATTTATGCAAAACGATAATAGTGTTATGATGCATCAAATAAAGTACGTTGAGGACTTGTTAAATTCCTACAACATGCAAGATGCAAAATCTGTTTCAACTCCTCTTGATAACAGTGTTAAACTCTCCAATGAAATGTGTCCAAAAATAATGAAGCAATGTGTGAAATGAAAATCATTCCTTACCGCTGTTTAATTCGTTCACTGATGTATCTTTCTGTGGCAACCCGACCTGATATTACCCACGCTGTTAATTTTTTGAGTCAGTTTAACAATAACCCTGACAAAGCTCATTGGAAAGCTGCAATAAGGATACTGATGTATCTGAAAGGAATTAAACACCGTGGTCTCCTGTTCCAGCACACTGGAAAAGCTCCTACAATTTTCGTCGATGCTGATTGGGCTTCAGATGTTAACGATAGAAAATCCTTTGCTGGACTGGTTTTCATTTTTGGAGGAGCTGCTGTGGGGTGGGAGTCAAGGAAACAAAAATGGGTTGCATTATCTACCACAGAAGATGAATACATGGATTTGGCCAATGCTGCGAAGGAAACTGTTCACATCAGACGTTTCCTGAATGAACTCTCAACAAAACTTGTTGATGAACCAACCATTATATTTTGGGACATCCAATCTGCTCAATAACTTGTGAGGAATCCTGTTTTTCCTGCTAAAACAAAACATATTGACATTAGATATCATGTTCTGCGTGAAATTTTTGAAAAAAACGAAACAGATATTTGTTATTTATGTTCTGATAGCATGCCATTTTTTATGTTAAGCTGTGTCCTTACTTGCATTTTTAAAAATTTTTCAAATGTTATTCATCTTGATTTGTATTTTGATGTTCTATAATTCTATGAATTAGTGTGAACATCTAATGGGCCTTGAAAGGGGGCACTGTTGGGAAATTCAATCTTCATTCCCCGCTTGTCGCCAAAGGCTGCGATAGAGCTCAGCCGCCGCCAAGGTTGGCGGACTTATGTCTGTACTTCGCCTGTTGTCTCATTGGCCTGCAGATGTGTTTACGAAGAGGGGCCTGTAAAAGTAGGCACTTCTCGTTTTAAAACTTTTACTAAATGTGTACAGTTGCTGATATAAATAAAGCTGGATGTTACAACTCTGCTAGTCATCTTTCCTAATAACCTAACACTTACACATTACATTATCTGGACAAACAATCTTCTTTTGAATAAAATTTCTCTGAAAAACTCTAAAAGAAGAGAGTAATGGACTGTCTTCAGAGAAAAATCATCTTGGAGAACATATATCTTTAGATAAAAAATTCCCCTGTTTTTAGCTTAGAAACATTATCTGATTCCTTCCGTGCTTCAGGGAATATAAAACAGTAATGATATGAAGCAAAGCATTATTTTCAATTAGGGATAATCAGAACGTCGGAAACCAACCACAAAGGATATTCATTGCACTAATCAGTCCTGTCAGGGAAATTGGTACAAAACCCCCCAGAGGGAATAGTGAGTTCAGTGGCGTGGGATCACACGTGCTGTTCTCAGTTGCACTGCAAAGGAAAACCTTACTGAAGAAAACGCATCTTTAAATCCTTACAGTCTTAATACATTTTAAGGTGGGTACCCCTTGGGCTGGTATTATTTTTGCACAAACAACGGGAGATTTAGGCACAATCAAATATTGCTGTGTTAAACCCATTAAATAAATAATTTCTCAAATAAATTTTCGCTATGGAAGGTAATGCTTCAGTCAAATTTTGCTATAATAATATTTTACATGTTTTCTCTTCTCGTGCTATTTTTCGATACCTGATATGATGTCCTGGTTTGGGGTATAAGTGTGGATATCCGTGGAAAAATTTATTTTCGTAAAATTCCTCTTTTCAGCTGTGATTCTCCAAAGACACTGACAACATTTTCATCTAAATCTGCCTTACACCTGTTCCAGACTTAAATATCACTCGATGTTTTTAATTGCACTAAACTTAGTCTTTTACAAAGTATGTTAGTAATTCTACCATAATCGGTGTCATATGCAGATTCATTGTCCATAAAGACCATGTAGAATAGGATAAACAAAATATATTTTTGATTTCCCTGTGGTTTTTTTCTCCCTTGTTATCTTTGTAGAAGTTTTAAACATTGAACACAATAATACTGCTTTTTTCGGCATGTGTATGAGTGCTACTTTGCTTTTACTTATATAAATAAATAAATAAATAAATAAATATATATATATATATATATATATATATGTATATATATATATATATATATTTATATAATATACATACACACACACACACACACACACATATATATATATATATATATATATATATATATATATATATATATATATATATATATATATATATATATATAATGTATGGCAGTTTCTTGATATTACCAAAGACTAGTTTAGAAGAAACTGGGAATTTTAACCATAGCTGTATAAAGACGCAGACGGTAGAAGCGAAGGTGCTCAGCAGGGTACGTGTGCATAATTAATAATAATAATAATAATAATACATAATTATAATGATAATAGTAATAATACTAATACTAGTAAAAAAAAATAATAATAATAATAATAAAGATATAACAGAAATAATATGACAGTAGCAAAAGTAAAACTTTTCCGACAAGACCCTTTCTATTGTTTGCTATACGAAGTGAAAAATACCACCTTATTACTCTCACAGTTCATTTCCTTTTACACACAAAGGGGTCAATTTTGATAGGTAAAAACACCAATGCGTCAGAGGTGTTTAGCCTGGCTATCATGACCAATCGCAAGTCTAAAACTCTCACTGAAGAAATCTGTTTGTCTAATTGGGCTGCGGTTCCTGAACGATTTCAAACCGGATATTGTAAATGATATCAATCTAATTTACTGATTGATAGTCCTGCGTCTGATATATGTAAAGATATTTCTGTGATAGGGAAATGGCTATCACCGTATTGAAGTCTCTCGCTTTTTCTATATAGCATTTATTAGTATTAATATAACTATTGAATATAACCGCAAACTGACAGATAGAAAGTAACACATTTATGTTATCCTATGCATAGATATATTTTATAAGGCAATCATCCATTTTCCATAGGAAGTGTTTCTATGAAGTCTTTTTAAATAAAGTTACCAAGAAATTTTGAAATGCGTTATTGCCGCGTAGGTATGAAAAAGTATTAGACATTTTTGATCATTTGATATGTTTAAGCATTGCAGGAGAACTACCGTTTTGTCTCCAACTGATATATTTGACAGCAGATGAATTATTTTATTCTAGGGACGAATATTTTAATATAGTCAATATTCAAAGAATGGTTCTGAAAAAACATTTCAAGTTTTAGTAAATGGATTGCATTTCATTCCAGGTTTTCAGATTTTAAGATGATTAATGACATTTGAACGAAACTTGTCGAGTATTAAGAATGATGGATTGTGATAAAATGAAATAAGATAACAGGAAACGTGTGTGGGCTGTTGAAGTATCATGAAATTGGTATATAAAATAACATAAAAAAGACAAAAGATATCAGGAAATGAAAAACTATTAATCACCCCAGCATTACCACCAAAGCAATCACTCTTCACGCAAAGTATTTGTTATATATTTTGTTTTGTGAAAAATTTGTACTGAAAATAAATCATTACAGGCATGATAATAAAGCAAAATGACTTGCTCGTTTTGAATATAAAATAATGCGGCAAATTTAGTATTATAAATCTTACCAAAACTTAAATTTCTGAAAACGCTAAAAATTGGGAAGGCCTCGTTAAAAAATAGAGCTAAGTGTTTTACGCGAATAACAATTTTACACATATTTGGAAAAATGAGTAAGGATAATCGGGGACCAAACTTTTGAATCCCTAGAGTGTTTAAATAATTTATATGCAGCACATTATGTTAAAAAAACAAAAATACTAAACATCTGGGAATCACCACCATGATGTAATAACTTGTTATATGCGTTAAGTAAAAAGAAACTCGAGAAAAACTTTAATAATATTTATTAAAGTCTTGAAATTAGAGTCTTGAGTGTTTTTTTAACCCCTCACGTAACTCTTAAGTAACTTGAGGGATAAACAGGAAGGAGTTACAGTTTTAAGTCGATTCCAAAGGGTTATTAAATATACATGCTGATTGTGAAATATACATTGATACTGGATACTCCCGGTCCATTGTCAGTTACCTAACGTCCAACTACCAGCTGAAACACAATGGGAAAGATGGGAAAAAACCCATATTACATACTTACTAGTTTTAATTTAGGACGGATTTTCAGGCTTTTAAACCCAAAAACATTCATATAAACTTGGTGCCTATTGAAACTCACTATAATGAAGCCTCCAGTAAGCTTCTCATGGCAGACTTTATGGTAAACGGCAATGATTTAAATATTCTTCTAATTCCTTAAAACTAGCCGCTGCGCGACCAGCATGGTCGCTTTTAGTTTTATATTTTCTTTTGCAAAACAACTCAACTGAAATTAACATATGTAAGGAATGTTACTATTACCTGTCATCATAAATATACGTTGTTAAGGGGTATTCTCTATCAGGCTGATTCTAAAACATCGTGATTAAAAAATGTCAATTTCCCTTACTGCAAAACAGATTAAAGATTAGACTGAGAAACCCAACACCAATGATTTTATAAATTACATCCCTCTCTGTATGTACTATTTTTCAAAATTAAAATATCTACACTTTATCTTAACATCAAGCAAAAACTTATTGGGGAAAAATTTTTTTCACTTAAAAAAATGGAATAAAAATTCAGCAAGTACTAATATATAGCGTGGATTACATCACTCTCTGTATGTACTATTGTTCCCGATTCAGATATCTACACCTCATCATATCAAATAATAAATTGTTTGGAAAATTTCTTCACTTATAAAATGTAGTAAAAATTCAGCAAGTATTGAAAAAAGTGTAGAAAATTAACTATTACTGGCTATCGGTTGCTATGTTGGCGACGGTTAAGCCTAACCTCGCGATCATTTATGTTCTCTCTTTCACGCCTTTCTCTCAATGAATTATTTCTTCTTTGCTTTCTTTCTTGAGACTGTTCCCAATTTTCACTTGTGCAGCTCGCTTTCGAGCATTCCTGATTTCAGTGCGCAAATCCTTGTTTACACGCGGTTTGCGGACGGCCGCTAATGATTACATCTGGTAGTTGCAGCCATTGCCATTCGGAGTGTAGAAATATCGTCGATTTTTCCGCATACCTACGTGTTTTAATATATAGATGTTCAATATTAAATTCTTAAAGATTATTAGAGCCTAACAGCAGCCCGTAACACCAAGGGGATAAGAAAAGAGATAACTGTACCACCAATAAAAACTCTCAGGGGAGAAATTTGATGAATAACTCAAGGGAGAGTTCCAAGATGGTTCTTATAAGGCGACGGTAACTCAAGGATAACAAGGACAATAAAGGAGTCACTAATATGTTAAATTTAAATAATTTGATAGGATTAAATATATAATTTAATAAATGTAGTAATTCAAAGATATCCCAGGGATAACAAATGAATGATAATAGAATAATACGTTTAAAAAGTTTTATTTATATGATTGTTCTGCAGTCTTACAACTTCCCCTTGGTCTGTGTACTAAGTATAAAAAATGTGAGAGAACTCAGGGATAACAAATAAAAGATAATAGAATAACACGTTTAAAATGTTTGACATATATGATTGTTCTGAATTCTTACAACTGCACCTTGGTTTGTGTAATGCACTAAGTGCTTTGAAAAATGTATAAATATTTACAACCTTTTGATTATTTCTTTTTAGTATTTGTATACCAGATAACCAAAGGCTTAACAAGTCTTAGTTCATCTACAAATTAGTGTAGTGCTTTTATTTTTAGGTGGGGACGTAGAACGGTTTTAAAATAATTTTTACGGAATATATTTTTATATTTACATGAAATAGTTCTAAATATATTTAAAACTATATTAGAAAGAATTTTGAAGGTTAATTTACTATGTATTCATTTAAAATTTCTTTTAATGTTTCATTAACTATGAAAGTCTTTTAATACATAAAATATTCTGAACTAATTGGTAAAAAGAATAAAGAAATTTGCTCAGAAAAAAAGACTTTACTTCGTACGTATGTAAAACAATGTATTCTTAAGTAATTAGCCAAGTTTATCAAAAAATAAACTTCTCTCATCGCTTTGACATGAGCAATTTCTCTGAAAACAATCGTTGTAACAATTTGTTAATTTTAGTAATGGTTCTTTTTTACATGTATTTTTCTATATCCATTTTTATGTGTCACGTTTCTTCCCTATGCATTCCGTGAACTACAGTAAAAGAGCCTTCAAAAGAAAAATTTTGAATAACAACAAAAAAAAACCTTTACACAGTTTTTATAAGCTTACAAAGTCTTAGAGAAATACGTGTTCTTCTTTTTCCCTAAAAAAAAATCATTATTACAAAATAAAAGCCTGCAAAACTTTTTTTCTTAAGTAACCGTGAAACTCTGAGCAAATTGGATAAAATTTTAAGTAGCAAAAATATTTTTGCTTGTTGTACAGAAAGGAGAATTTTGTCCTGCATTTTTGGCCGAATTTCATTTTCCAATGAACGATTTTTAATGTTTTTAAGGAGGAAATAAACTATGTAGCTGAAGGAAGCGTAGTTAATAAAAGAAAACAATGTTTGGAATACAAAAATTTGAGTTATTGGTGCTAAAAGAATGAATGCCAATTAAAAACTCAATTTTGATTTGATACAAAAGGAAGTAATAAATAAAATATGAAAACACCTTTAAAACAATATGTGAAGAGACTTTATAAAAAAGTATTGATTTTAAGCTATAAAGTCTCAGGGCAAAAAACCATAGATTAGAAAACATAACAATAGATTAGTATTAGTAATTTTAAGGAACTATAACCGATGTTTTAAAACGCACTCTTTAAATAGATTAAGAGTTTTGAAACTAATGCTTCATGAAAAAACTCTTAACTTTCTATAAAATATTTGGCTACTGTTTGTAGGCATACCATTGCCGGAAATACAGAAGTATTCCAATATAAATAGATATTAATGGTTACCAAGATAAATAAAAAGTATTTTAAAAATACTTTACATATTTATTTAAATTCTAAGATATTTCCTTGGACTCTCATTCCTGTTAATATAGAAAAAAGATATGAAAACAACATTTAAAGAGGATTAATAAATGTTATGGATTTTTAACTATAAAGTATCAGGGCAAAAAAAACCCGTAGATTAGTAAACCATAACAGTAGATTAGCATTAGTATTAGTAAATTTAGCATTAGTAAGTTTAAGGAACTATAATCAATGTTTAAAAATGTACATTTTAAATAGGTCAAGACTTTTGAAAGAAATGCTTCATAATAAACTCTTTAGTTTCTATAAAGTATTTGACTATTTTATGTAGACAACCATTGCCTGATACCCAGGAATATTCCAATATAAATAGATATTGATGGTTACCAAAATAAATAAAAATATGTTAATGATACTTTAGATATTTATTTAAATTCTATGATATTTCTTGGACTCTCATGTATGTTTATATGGGAAAAAAGATAATTTATTCTATGGAAGATTAATGCTTTGCTTGCAAAATCTGTATACCTACAAGTGTATCTTATGCGGCTTAAGAATAAAGGCTACTTTTGTTACAAAAAACCTTAGTTTTTTTGTATCTCCCTACAATTATAATACTTTTGGTTGTTACGTATAGGTTAGGTACTTGTGTGCTCAGCACGAGGTAGTAATGAGCAAAATTATCTTTTTTTCTAATGTTACAGGCATCTTTTGCTTTCCATTGTGATTAAAGAAATTACTTATCGATTACAAGCAGCTAAATTAAAACACCCTTTTGTTCCAATATCCATGCTTAAAACAGAAGATTGAATCTGAAAACTTTCGACGATTAATCACGCAATTACTATATGTTGTAGGCATTCCATATCATTAATATGTAGATTCATTTGGGCGAAAAACACTTCTCTACTATAGAAGAGTCATTTTCCTACGAAGACGTCAGGATATTTGCTGTGGGAAAATATACAGCAAATGACATGTATGCTCATAAGACCTTGTATATGAACATTGGTTAAAATATCCAGGATATAAATATTTTTTGCTTAAAAATTTTATGGCTAACATCATTTAAACTAAAAGATTTTTAATCTTTAAAGGTAACAGTTTTTACACATTTTTTGTCAATCAACATAAGAAATAATGTAAAACTACTTCCAGTCGTGCGTAAAATTTAATATCAAGCAGTTCGACATTTTATGACGGCCTCCAAATATGCCGGAAATTTTTTTGAGTATTTCGGTTGCTTCACAATTTTATTTAATCATAAAAGGGAACCATGAGACAAAAATCTGAGAGCCCCTGTCCTGTTTAAACATTCCTGATTATACAGGGAGAGGTCACTCGAAAGATGCCCTGAATAATATTTAATAACTCTCGCTAGTACGAAACAATCTGAACGAAGCAACGTACAATGTGCTTCTCAGTAGATGTCACAGGACATCACATAAGTTCTAGGATGAGGCGTGGTCCCATTTGTCGAGTTATGTTAACTTGCAAAACACCCGTATAAGGGACGCTGTAAATCCCTTTGGCACTCACCAAACACCGTTCCATGATCGTCAAACGCCACTACTTGTTGTGTGACGCTCTATGTGTCGGTGTGTGATTCGCGATGTGTTATGCGGGATATTGCGCATCATAGACCCATTTTTTTACACCGATATGTACCTGGCCATTTTTTAACAGTTCGTAAATCAAGTGGATGATCATCAACAAACAGATGTTACTTTCAGCAAGATAGAGCAACATGTAACACATGGTCAAGGATCATGACGTAAATTGAGTCTTTCTTCGGTAGCGGAGTAATTTCAGAAGGCTTTGGCCACCACGGACACCGGATCTGACATCACCAGACTTCTTCCTTTTGGACAAAGTTTATAGGAACAAGACTCGCACTGTGAAAGATTTGAAGGAAAACATCCAATGTTAAATTGCTTCTATTCCTCCCGATATCCTTTCAATACGTTCAGGAACATGGAGTGTCATGTCGAAATGTGTCTAGCAGGAAATGAGATTACTTCTAGCATCACATTAATGCAATCGATTACACATATATTAAGGAAGTGTTCCGTATTTTTTGGCTCAGATCGCTTCACCCTATTGAAAGATATTACAGAATTTTCGAGGCCTCTTTCAAGTGAATTACGCTGTATATGATGTACGTGTTAAAACACATATCTGGAAGGGTTTGCAAAACATTAATTTAGATACCCCATTGAACTCTTTCAATCATTTTTGTTGTTTCAAAACCAAACAAATCTTTCATGCGAAACATAAAAACCTTTTACCGTTCTATCATGATATTATTGGAATTAAAACGAGATAATTTTTTTGTTTAAATTTCCCCATTCGAAATTAAACTAGTTTTAGTGAAATGCTGTACATTTAAAATCCCACTCATATGTCAGCATCTGTCGCTATGTTTATTAGTCATCTTTTCTTATATAATGACGTGGGAGTTGAGTAAATTTTTCGTACAAAACTCCATTATGTTTGATATTTCAACGGGCATAACAGGAAAAAAAATCCCCCAAAAGCTGTTTAAAACTCTGGAGTATTTAATTATGGGATTAGAGTTTGCATATTAGTATAAAGGTTTTATTTATGATTCGGTTTCAATATGTTGAAATTTCACGTAAATGCTATAAAAGGGATATCAATAATTGTAAATAAACATAATGGAATGGAATGCCATTAAAACTTAAAGTAACAGAATAGTCTGTAATTCTTGCATCATGTATTTCATGGACTAGATTTGAAAATTAAATGTAATATTTTTAGCATTTATATTTTCTGTTCAGATAAAGAATGAAACGGAGAAGTATTGCAAATGCTGTCAAAAAATAACCAACATGGTCATAGCACCATTTTATCTATAAGATTGCGACACATCTATACAATAATTTCGTTTTGAAGTAGCGTAAGGCTGAACTCAAATTTCAAAGACTCGATTTTTTTTTATGTGTCTGTGTATCAATGACTTAAGAAAGAGGCCTTGGTTATAATTCTGTCTAAGTTTTAAAGTAAAAGCCAGCAGAGGCTATGCTGTGCTAATCACTATGCTTAACCCAATGATGACATCAGTGAAGGATGATGTCAGAACCTCTTCAACTTGATATAGTGCACAGGGATAGACTTGCGACTACCACATTATCGGCCCACTGAAAAAGGGATCACACGCTAACGATGCCGTTCATGCCAGGCGTCCACTGGCAACTTTTAATTTGGGCAACTAAACAGTTTAGTCACTTGAAAGTTGCCGGGTACCTTCGACAAGCGCCCACTGGCAACTAAATAGTTGCTTTGCACTCAGTTTGAAAATGGATTTCGTGGAAGCTGCATGTGTTTGTGCCCTCGCTCTACGGCGAAAACGTAAACAAAACCACAGAAGATTTTGGGTTCATCCAATAATAAGTAGGAGAATATTTGACGGGCAGTTTTATAAATTATTTGAAGATTTAAGAGCACACCCTACAAAATTTTTCAACTACTTTCGGATGAGCGATGAAAGTTTCGAGAACCTGTTGTTATTAGTGGGGCCCAGTATTTCTTACCAAAATACAAGATTACGTTTGGCTATACCACCGCAGGAAAGGTTAGCTGTGACTTTAAGGTAAGAAAAAAGATTTTCTTAAAAATTTGCAAGTTTATTGAAATAAAATACATATTACAAACATTCTTTTGTAAAAAAAATTTCGACTGTGCTTCTAGCAATAGTGGATTGCGATTACAAGTTCATTTATGTAGAAGTTGGAGCATACGGTTCATCAAGTGATTCTAATATTTTTAAACAGTCATCATTTTCAAGGTTGCTTGAAAGAAACAAATTGAAAATTCCAGAACAAAGTTGTCTCCCTAATGACGACAATGGAACGGCAATGCCATTTACTCTAGTGGGAGATGAGGAATTTGCTCTTTCACAGTTTGTATTACGACCATATCCCTGCAGAAATCTGTCCGTAAAACAACGTATCTTTAATTACAGATTAACAAGAGTCCGTAGACTGGTAGAATGTACATTTTGGAATTTTAGCAAACAAATGGAGAATATCTCACAGGCCTCTCGATACCAGTATTGAATTCAGTGAATCTGTTATTAAAGCATGCTGCATTCTACACAATTTTATTAGGAAACATGATGGAATACGTTTTGAAGACACTCTCTTTGACTCTTCAATGGAAAGAATCTCTTCAGTTGCAGTAAGAAGCAACAATCAAGGTTTTGCGATAAGAAATTATTTTACATATTGTTTCATTTCTCCTCAAAGAAGTGTTCCTTGGCAGTATCACAAAATTTAATATAAAAGCTGTATATGATAAATGAAAAGAGTTAATATTAAAAAAATATCAACTTACTCTTTTAGTTCTTTTGTTGTTCCTCCAACGTATCCCAATTGTTGACACAATTCCTCCCATAAAGTCTTCTTTAATTTTATTTCAGAATATTTTTTTTTGATTTTATGTTGTATAAAGCTGGCCGTTTTTAAATTTCACTTATAAATAATTCAGTGTCCAGCGACATGTTTACACCGAGTACTGAAGCAAACATGTAATCTTCAACTTTGCCAACTCCTCGTGAGTGGGACTAGCCAAACACGCCCTTGGTGATTTGCCTCGATCAGATCCATAGGCGTAGCGTCGGGGGTAACGTGCCCCCCCCCCAACTTAACTTGAAATAAATTAAAACGTTAATAAAAGTTCAGCTAAAATCAGAAAATTGTAGACAACTTTTTTAAAAAGTTGTTTTTTCCCACTTTTTCAAACTTTGAAACTAAAGATTCCGATTATGTCTTTTGCCTTAACATAGGTTTTAACAATATGTTCCATAACAAAAATTCGATGCTATTTTTTTCTCATTTTATTTATATTATATTTATTTTCCTCGTTGTATAACTTTTGAATACTACTCAAACATCAATTCCATTGTTATTCAATTTCAAAAATATCATATTTCATATTTTAAGGACCGTCTGGAAGTCAATGCGTGGAAGAGGACTCTAACTGAATTCAATTCGTGCAGCCCCCCCAAAAAAGTTAGAAGCATGCTACGCCTATGATCAGATGTATTGCAAGCAACTAAATAATCACCAGTGGGCGGAGTCCTATTTAAACCAACGTGATCTATTTTTCCCCGGCAACGGTTTCATCACCCAAAGAATCGAACATGTTGGAATTTTTTAGTTGCCGCAACTAAAAGATCGCCAGTGAGCGCATTACCAAGAGAATCAATGTGTTTCATTTTTGTGATTAAAAAGTTGCTTTGAAATAATCGCTAGTGGGCGCCAAGCCTCAAGGTTGGTTCCGCAGACGACCATGAACATTTTTCGCTCAAAGTATCCCATATCTAGAGATTCGTTGGGACCCTTTTTGAACCAACAATGCCATGATGTGTAGTGGATCCTATATGTTAAAATATTTTATCTATATGTTCAAATATTACAAGAAATAAACTATTACATAAAAAAGGCTCACTTTCATTTTTCCCAACACTTATACTATGGGGTGGTTGGTAAGGGAATATCACATTGCAGCGGTAAAATCAGATTAATGGTAAATGAACAATACATACGTATTTTAAGTTTTTTCCTGTGCCAGTCGATCAGTTTTAAAAGCAGCCGAAAACGAACAATTGAAAAACATTGGTACATAATTTTCTTACGTAGTAATGTTTAGCGCTAACCCGGATCTGTAATTACCATTGATAAATTAATGTGTCCAAAGTTGTCCCGCTGAGTGGGGCTACTTTGTGACATCTGTGTTTCCGCCTTGAAATCCCAGAGGAAAAATTTCTCTTCGTAGAGTGTAAATCGTTTATGAAGAGCTTGATACATAATTATATATACCTATTGCAAATATTGGATATCTTTATCTATATCTTTGACATCAAAGAGACCTCGGGTTCCCAGGACAGTCATTAGTTCTTAGAGAAGATGAGGAAATTCGTCTCTCGGCACATTTTGCTCCTTCGGGTAGTTTTTTTCCCAGATAGTCAATACTTCTTTCTCTCCAGTGGTATTTTAGAGGACGGAAAAATGCAACATCGAGTGGCTGGAGGAGGTGTGTTGTTGGGTTATATTGTGATAGTGTCAATGTGCCACAAAGTAACCCCGTCACTTTTCGACATTTAGGTTATGTTCTCATATCTCTCGGAAATATCACTGCACAAAAGTTATATTGCTCCAAAATCTAAACCAAGATATTGACAATAAAAAATAGTCACTTGTAGTAGTTGGTTATATAAGGTATTAGCCTTCAGAAAACAAAGTTTCCGAAGTTTGAGTCAATAGCTTGACAACAGGTTTGAACAAAACATTGGCTCGCGAAGACAAATGGCGAGCGGAAGCTTTGGATACTGACCACTAGGTGTCCCTGTATGTCGGAAAAGCTGTTTGTGCTGTTCTTTGTTTTCCTGTATCACGGGCGCGGAGCAAGATCAGAAATATGAAAAAATTACTATTTGTCCGAAGTAACACCCGTTTTACGTTATCCTAAAAGCCCGAATTCCATTGATTAATATTCCAGTTTGATAAAACGTTTTTAAAAAATAAGAAAAAAATTGGGTGCGTGGCAGCCACTTGTGTTAGAAGTGAAACTAGAGATAGAGGGATGGGGATAGAGGGACGTGGAATTTTTGGGGTAGTCAAGTGAAACACATGTAATTAGGAGTTGAAAACAGATCTTTGTTGACTATTGTCTATGTCTTTAGTGTAATCTAAGAATGAAATAATGGGTTTATGATAGCTAAAATAAGATACATAAATTCGGGATTGGAGCATATAAATATCTACAAAATATTGCGTCGATAGTTGTTCTGGATCTTATAATCGATATTGTTCTATCATTATTCATTTTCAGTTTCAATTTGTCATCTAAGAAGTCAATCAGCTGTTGTTCTTCTGGCTCAAACTAAAAAAAAGTTACAAAAACAGCTTAAAAATTTAATTTTAAAAAATCGAAGAAGAATTTTTCAAAAATCATTCTTAGTGCACCCCTACACTATAAGAAGAATCGCCATGCAAAATTTCAGCCCTTTAGGTCCACCTGTTTAATCTGAGCGTTGTATGTAAGTCAGTCAATCAATCAGTCAGTGAGTCAGTCAGTTACGGAACTGTTATATATATATATATATATAGATTCTATATGAAACAATATTTAAACATTTTTGTTGTTAAGACTCTTTAATTTATTTATTCCAAAATAGAAGTTGTCAGGGAATATGTTTTAATAACATTAGTATTCTAAATCCATAGTAATGCATGTATTTCTTACATTTCATTTGTTGCTAAATACACTGCTGGCCACTGTAAATGCAACACCCTGAAGGAAACATGCAAATAACATGAAATTTACAACATGCATTAGCGGAGGTGAGATATGCAAATGATTAGAATTTCAGCGCAGACGCACATCTTGCGCGCCTGTGGTGCCACTTCAAAGCGATATTTAAGGCTTGGAGATTTTGACGATTTCAAGTTCGGCAATTGTGTTTTTCTTGTAGTTTTTTAAAAAAAAAACGATCAATTCTGCCTCGTCGAAAACAGCGATCATCTTTTGATCAAGTATCCGAGTTCGACAGAGGAAGGATAGTGGCCTACCGAGATTGTGGATTATCTTTCAGGGAAATCGGTAGTCGTGTTGGACGAAACCAAACAACTGTAATGCGGATATGTGATCGTTGGATGCAGGAGGGTACGACGGACCGGCGTGTTCGATCGCATCCACCTCAGCGCACCACTTCACGTGATGACAAGCAAATTGTGCGCATGGCAGTGACGGATCGCTCAGGCATATCACGAACCATAGCACAGCACATGCAGTCTGTAACGCATCATCCAGTGTCTGCGCGTACTATTCGACGCCGTTTACAGCAGAGTGGTCTGTCCGCAAGACGTCCATTGCTTTGTCTACCCTTGACGCAGAACCACAGACGTCTCCGCCGCCAATGGTGCGATGACAGAAGGATGTGGACGGCAGAATGGAATGAAATGGTCTTTACTGACGAGTCACGCTTCGGTCTGCAACACCACGATGGTCGCATTCGAGTCTGGAGACACCGTGAAGAGAGGATGCTGAACAGCTGCGTTATGCACCGCCACACTGGTCCTGCACCGGGTATTATGGTATGGGGCGGTATTGGATATCACTCTTGCACACCTCTAGTACGCATTGCTGGTACTTTAAACAGCCAGCGCTACATCTCCGAGGTGTTGGAGCCAGTTGTCCTTCCTTAACTTCAGGGCTTGCCCACAACCATATTTCAACAGGATAATGCGCGACCACACGTGGCACGCATTGTCCAACGGTTCTTCGTCAATCGCCAGATTGAATTGCTTCCCTGGCTGCCTCGCTCTCCGGATCTTTCGCCGATAGAAAACATGTGGTCCATGGTTGCTCTACGATTGACCCAGATTCCATCCCCAGCTGCCACAGCAGATCAACTTTGGCAACGTGTGGAAGCTGCTTGGTCTGCTGTACCCCAAGAACTCATCCAAAGTCTCTTTGAATCAATGCCGAGGCGTGTGGCAGCGGTGATCTCCAACAATGGCGGCTACTCTGGCTACTGTTTTTGAAAGGAACCACACTTCACAGAAGTCTATAAATTAAATCATTTGATACTTGGTCAACATGTTATCTAAAAAATAAATTTTGTTGTGATATCTCTTGTCTTTCTTGGTGTTGCAATTTGGGTGGCCAGCAGTGCATTATTTATTCTCTTTATAGTATGCGTAATAGTATGCGTAATAGTCAACTTTATTATGATTTTAAAACATGACGATGAACACATAAATTATTCAAATGGGATTTAGTACTATGCTTTGAAAAATATTAAATGTATTTTTTTTTCTTAAAAATATTTTTTCTCTGAAGAGAAATTTTATACTCTTTGACGAATCCGAGGAAAAATGCATATTGAAAAAAATATTCTATTCAGAGATTTGTAATTGAAAAGTAATACAATTGATATGCGAATAATTTATATTTTATTCCTCATTGATTTTAGCTCTCATACCTTATATGAAAGACTGTAATAACGATATAAGGTCATAGGATTTTGTACTTGCACTTTCCTTATATGAAAGACTGTAATAACGATATAAGGTCATAGGATTTTGTACTTGCACTTTCCTTATATGAAAGACTGTAATAACGATATAAGGTCATAGGATTTTGTACTTGCACTTTTATTCATAGTTTGGAATGCACAATTTTATTGTTTATGTTAGAGAAGCTTTCACTATGACACGTTGTGTCCTGTTTTATATATATATATACACTGGTTATTAAAAATTAAGGAAAAGTCACAAAAATAGCGATTATTCAAAAAGATTCCCGTAGAATTTAAGGAAACTTATACACATTATACAACACATAGGTAGGTATAAAATAGCATAAAAAATCGCCAGACAATTATGGTGTTATAGAAACTAGCATATGTATACAATGAACAAATCGAATGTGTAAGTTTCGTATAGGAAAAGTACCTTTAATATGGTGCATGATCCCCCCGAGAAGCAATACAACACATACAGCGATGTGTGATGCTGTCAATTATGCGGTCTATGAGTTCAGCAGGAAGTGAGAGCCATTGCTCTTGCAAAGCAGTTGAAAGCTTGGCTAGGGTCCTAGGACTAGTATTGAGAGCAGCTATACGTCGTCCTAAAGCGTCCCAAACATGCTCGATAGGAATCAGGTAGGGTGATCGAGCTGGCCACTCCATGCGCTGAATTGTTTCCTGCTCAATATAAGTATCCACGATGCGTGCCCTGTCGAGTTTCGCGTTATCGTCGCGTAGCACGAAAAAATTACCTATTGCCCTGGAATAAGGGCTCACATAAGCATCAAGGATGTCATCTCTATAGGTGTGAGCATTCACATTTCCACGGGGAAAGACATGGAGTTCTGTGCGTCCACCCAAAGAGATACCACCCCAAACACAGACACTGCCTGATCCGTATTCATCTCTTTCACGCTTGTGTGATGGATGAAAATGAGTTCCAGGTTCTCTCCAAATCAAAATACACCTACTATTGCTTAGGTGGCTAAACCTGGACTCAGCCGTAAAGAGAACAGCCCTCCATTGGTCACGCGTACAGTGGACATGTTGGTGAGCCCACTGCAAACGTTCCCGCCTATGGCGTGACGTGAGAGGGACGAAAATGGCTGGTCTCCTCGCAAAAAGACCACCTTCATGAAGCCTTCTAAGCACAGCTGACGGTGATACCAACCTTCCGGAGCTTGCAGCGAGGGAGGATCTTTTCAGACGGAGTTCAGCCGGAGTTTAGACGGAGTTGCGATTCTATTCTTCGTGCGCATAATGACAAATATCGGTCGGTCAACGGCATTCGTCGCAGCGTATGGCCGTCCTTGGCTGAACCTCCTGGATGCCGAATCCATGATTAGAAATTCTTGCCAATATCTATGAACCACAGACGGACTCACATTTAGCCATCTGGCCACTTCTGTCTGACTTTGTCCTGCCTATAGTCTCCCAATAGATCGCCATCGCAGTTCTTCGGTCAAATAATGCCTGGACGTTATTGTAACAATTTGGCTATGCCAGATGTGTAATCTCAGCCTGGCGGTGACAATTGTCGCCTTGCTCTGGGTCATGCACTTTTATGCTCCTGGCAATTGACGTATTCCATGCCGCGTGACTAATTTGCATAATGTAGTATTGTTCAGCATCATTTACATAACAACATATCAAAATTTAAACAAATTGGCCTAGTTTTGAGCATGTTATCCCTCTTTTTAAGATTTTTCTTTAATTTTTGATAACCAGTGTATATATATATATATATATATATAAATATATATATATATATATATATTTATATATATATATATATATATATATATATATATATATATATATATATATATATATATATATATATATATATATATATATATCACAAAAAATACTGTCACAAAAAATATATGCACCCAGAACAAATCGAGCTACTATCACGAAAGTTGGCAGGAATGTAGTTTGGTATGAGATATGCAAATGATTAAAATTTCGACACCAATGAGACAAGCTTATGCGCGCTATGCGCATAGGAGATGCGCATGCGGGAGAGTTTAAAAGCATGATAGCTCATGCCATAGGGTTATTCAAACAAATCCGTCGACATGGATGGACGGTATTTTGATTAGAGATGCCTCTGAGACGTAACCGGCGGTAATACGAACAATTGTCGGAATTTCAGAGGGGGCATATAGTAGGCCTCAAAGTAGCAGGTTGGTCGAACAGGCTTACCGGCCACCACCTCGGTCGGAGAGATATGGTAGTTGCTCGGTGTTGGCAACAATGGATCACGGAAGGCATTGTCTACTGTCGCGGATGGTCAGGGTGTCCCAGAAACAAAAATGCGTGCGAGTATCGCGCAATCATAAGAGCCCCCACCAACAATGCCGCACCAACAATGTCACTAGAATCGGTTCGACGCAATTTACCACCTTCCAGACATCCGGTGGTATCAGGGGAAATTATTCGGAGACGACTGGCTGACGCAAATATAAGGAGCCAACATCCATTAAGACGTCTACCACATGAACCCACATCATAGGCAGTGTTTCGATTGGATTCTTGCTGACCTATGGCAAGCTGGAGTGTGACCGACTGGAGTCATGTGGTCCTCAGCGATCAATCCCGATTGAGTCCCAATGCTGATGACCAGCGCATACGCGTGTGGAGGCGGCCAGGCCACCGGTCGGATTCGGCACTTGTTGTCGCGAGGTATACGGCGATTACACAAAGTGTGACTGTGTGGGGAGCAATTTGTTGGGACACACGATCCGCTCTAGTCGTCCTTCAACGCACTTTGACGTCTCGCAGTTACGTGGGCGAGATTTTAACGCCAGTTGTACTTCCTATGATATCAAGTCACCCAGATGCCATTTACCAGCAAGACAACGCTAGTCGACATACTGCGCGACACTCCCAACAATATCTTCAATGATATGACCTACTCCTATGGCCTGACAGGTCACAAAACCTCTCACCAATAGAGCACGCCTGAGACGTGCTTGGAAGGCAAATGCAGCTGACCCGGTGCACACTGATTTGATGTCAGGCCGAGTTTCGGCTGATATATTTGACAGAGGTGGATTTACTACATACTCATTTCTTCCATTTTTCATGCCATATGTTCTTAATAAAACGGTCTGTTCTTCTGAATTTGTAATCATTTGCTTATTTCCTCATACACTACATACATGATAAGTTTCGTGATAGTAGCTCGTTTTCATCTGGGTGCATATATTTTTCTGCGACAGAGTGCATATATATATATTGTGACGTATTCATCAAGGTAGCGATCGACTCAACTAATGTTACAGACAAGTAATTTAAAAGAGTTACTGTATTTAAAATAATAGTTGAAGAAAAATTTATGAGTGATGCACCGCAAAAAGGTTTCACGAACAAGGAAGAGTTAGATAGTCTCTGAGTCCTTTAGGATGAGCTGTCAGAGGAGTTAGCTCACTTCTAACATCAATATAGAGTCCGGCAGGGCCCTTGGTTACTTTATCGGCAGATCGGAAGACTGCGAAGTAAGTCTCTATAGCCAGGACGGTTGGGACATATATCTCGTCTTGAGCTACCTTCCAAGAAATAGAAAACCAAGCTTCCTAACTGAAGCCGAAAAATCTCGTCTTGAGATTAAGACCGCTGACTTCACAAATCCGCATTATAGCTATCTCGACCCAGGGACGGTCGGAGTAGTGCTCTCCGCTCAGCAGATCGCTAACTAACGGTTTTTAGCTCTGTCGTTTAATTTCGGACTTGGCTCTTCATCCACAGAACTCGTCTCTCATTGGTTCTTCAACAGTGATGTCATTTTTGAGCCTTTTTATTTGCTGAATCGCAAGCTGCGATCATTTCGAATTTCCGGTCTTGGGGCTGTCTCGTGTCAACAAACTGGCGAGCTGTGGCGAATTCTTATTTTAATTGTTGGAATTATTTTAATTCGTCACAACCCCCCCCCCTTAAGGAGATTTTGGAAACAAGGGTCTGGAAACAAGAAGTCTGGAAACAAGGGTTAAACATGGCTCACCTGATAACATAATTAGAGGCAATCGTAATTTAATCTTTAAAATTACAAAATTAAGTACTCAAAAAATTTTCAAAAAAAAATTTATTTACAACACTACTATACAACTACACACTACTAAACTATTTAGTTAATTACAAAATATTAAATTACTCTTTTATTCTGACAGCATCCTGCTCAGACAGTCTGCATGTTCAATTTCCTTTCCAGAGAACTATAACAAAATACACATCCCACATCTCCTGAGTGCCCAAGAAAACTTCTCACTGAGTCTCGGTAAGTCAACCTTTATCTTAGCAAGTTTCCTCAACTTACTCTTTTGCCTAAGTCTTAGACAAATTTGCGTCTTCTTGGCTAATTTACCTTCATTTTTAACCTTTGAGCTCTCATAAGCCCAGAACAATTTTTTTCGCGCATTCCGCGTCGCCCCCGAGTTCTTAATAATAGGTTATTGAGTTCCTCTTTCGGTTTCACATTTACCCCTTGGGACTCAACATTTTGGGTGGTCTCAGTCTTATGCAACTTCCCTTTCAGAACGTCACTACAGAAACATCTGGTCATTCCATTCTCCTGGGGGGATATACCACGCTCAACCCTATTATTCGCGCTCCCGTTAAACTCCGTCGAAACCTGACAACCCAGGCTGGGCGGGTCTGTGCTCCTCCTCTGGATTGGAGTATCAACAATGTCTTTTCCTAAACCTCCCACTTGGAAAGAATTGCCCACAAAAGACTCCGAACTCGCCTTCGCCAAATGTGTGTGCGGTGTAACGAAATCAGTATCCCTCGGAGTTTCGGATCCTTTGAATTCCCTAACGATACCCTCTTTAAACTTTGTCTCTTGACAAGTTTCTTTTTGCGTCGAATTTCTAGCGTCACTACCACATTAATTTTCTGCGAATTATTTTGACGGGAGTCAATTAATTTTTGGGTGGAATTCCCCAATAAATAATGATTCCTCTCCACGGATTTCCCTACGATCGTTGCTTTGGTCAAAATGGTTCCAAATTCGGGACTCTCTAACTTTATCTGAGCTATCGGTAAACACCTCAAATCATTTTCTAGGGGCTGCCTTACCCATACTTTTTCCTCTGTAAAATCTTTGGGTTTAGTTACGTGTAATGGAGCTAAATCAAGACTACTATTCTTATCTCTTAAAACTGTCATTTCCGTAGAATTTACTTTGGCCTGGCTTAAATAGGGTTTAAAAGAAGGATCAAATTTTTTAGTCACGGCCAGATAATTTATAATTTCCATCTCTTTCCTGGGTTCGGGACAATTTGGCTTAATGTGATCTGGCTTATTACGATTATAACATTTGACTTCCCTCTTTCGTTCAAACTCTTTGGTTCAAACTCTTTCGTTCGCCAATCAGGATCAGTATTCCTAGCACTATGCCCATTGTTTTGCCCGCTCTCGCTAGTTTCAACCCTTTTCTCAACTTGAGGTTTTCAGTTTTCGGGCGGTCTACGACTCTCTTTTCCGTAAGTTTAAAACTTTGGGATTTTTTTAAGAAGTGTCTAGATGCTTCGTAATGGTCTAGTTTCTTTGCATAACCATCCGGATCATTTAAGTTTCCCCAGTTATCTATGATGTTCTTTCACTTCATTAGAGGCATGTTTTTTCAACTCATCCGCTATCATCAGGTCTTTCAAAGTCTCATAATCTATGACCTCGATTCCCTCTTACCAAACTTCTAGGTAGCTACGCAACTCAAAGATGAAATCTTGCCATAGCGTCCCTTCTTGTTTCCCGTGTGTCTGAAATTTCGTTCTAAAGGCCTCTGAGATAAGCTTAAATCTTTCTAACAACACGGATTTAAAATGCTCTTAATCATCCCTATTATCATCCGGTACCTTAACAATTATCTGCGCAATATCCAGAGGTATTAGTTCAATTAATTCGGTTACCCAATCAACCTGATCAATATTCTTTTTTCGAGCCTGATGCTCAAATAATGTAAGAAATAAAGCCATAACGGACTTTTCTGGGTCGAATTTTTGCATTCTAAGGGTTTTGTGGGGTCTCGCGCTGTCATTGCTCATAGAGGCTACACTAGTGGTTTCGGCACGTTGCGTTAACCATAACTTTTCAAGTTCGAAATCTCACTCCTCTCTTAGTCTCTGTAATTCTAATTCTCGTTTCTCCCTTAACTTTTGTGATTCAAATTCTCTAGCCTCAACTTTTAGCCTATCCCCAGTTTTGGTTTCCAACATTCATTTGGCACTTTCTTCATCATAATCTTCACTCCCTAGGATTTTCTTAGAGAGGTCTATTATTGTCTCTTCATCCTCAACCTCCAATCGAAATTCCCTAGCGAGGTTTAGAAGAACGGCTTTTCTGTGCCTTTTTAAGAAAACCATATTAATATCCTACAATTTTACTGCACACAAGTTTACTAGACAATTTTACTGGATTCTATCACAAGTTCAATTTTAACACACCTATCTTCCCTTTCTAAAATTTCACAAAATACAGTACACACAGAAATACAATAATACACAATTCTCTTATCGACTTAGCAGAAGAAAGGAACTGTTTTTCCAGTCAATCACAACTGCTCTTGAGTAGCAGTAGAAAAGCTTAACCTGCTAACATCGTAGTTTACTTTCCAGTTACAACATACAATATAGAATCAATAATACGATTACTAGCAATAATAATATAATTTAAACATCAATATAACACTTAGTTGCAATAAACACTTTTCATATACGACACTATACTCAGTTCTTTCACTGGCAAATTTAATTCGTAATATACCCGATTAAAAAATACACTCAGAATTTTTGAAATTAAGACCACTTAAAATTTTACCCAATTAATTTTATAATTCAGACTTGCATACTGTTTGAACAGTTACTGATGCTTGTGCATAACTTTTGCTCTACACATAAAAAATCACAATTCTACCAAATTTTCACTGCTCTAATATTTTCCACATATTCAAACACAATTACTTTTCGATTAGAATCACGAGCATTTACTAATTTATCTTACAGCACAGTTCAACAATTATACTTGCAAAAGTAAAAATTGTCTTTAATTTAAATTTAGCAGATATTACTTTTAAAACACAAATTCATTGCCTCTAAGAATGAGCCAGCCTTACCTTTTCTGACGACCCTTGTTCTGCAATCGATATCGGTCAGCTCAATGTTGCAGTTCCTCTGTCGTATTTTTGTCGGCAAGGCGACTGATATCAATACAAGGCGGTTTCCATCGGCTGAGGCTCCCGGTACTTTCTTCTACTTTCCAGAATGGGGTGTCCCATAACTATCTTCGTCGATAATGTGCACAAGATCGTGGTGGGTCGCTGTTGATTTAACGACAATTTCAGATCCCACAACGGGCCACCAATATGAAGGATGTGACGTATTGATCGAGGTAGCGATCGGCTCAACTAATGTTACAGCCAAGAAATTTTGAAGAGTTACTCTATTTAAAATAATAGTTGAAGAAAAATTTATGAGTGATGCACCGCAAATAGGTTCCACGAACAAGGAACAGTTAGATAGTCTCTGAGTCCTTTAGGATGAGCTGTCAGAGGGGTTAGCTCACTTCTCACATCAATATTGAGTCCGGCAGGGCCCTCGATTACTTTTATCGGCAGAGCGGATGACAGCGAGGTAAGTGTCTATAACCAAGACGGTCGGGACAGATATCTCGTCTTGAGATACCTTCCAAAAATAGAAAACCAAGCTTCCTAACTGAAGCCGAAAAATCTGGTCTTGATATTAAGACCGCTGACTTCACAAATCCGCATTATAGCTATCTCCACCCAGGGACGGTCGGAGTAGTTCTCTCCGCTCAGCAGATCGCTAACTAACGGTTTTTAGCTCTGTCGTTTATTTTTAAACTTGGAGTTTCATCCACAGAACTCGTCTCTCATTGGTTCTTCAACGGTGATGTCATTTTTTAGCCTTTTTACACTGAAATGCCACTGAATTAGGGATACCTACCTAGTAACGAGTTGGGCCTCCTCTGGCCTTGATAACGGCTGCCACACAATGAGGCATAGATTCAACAAGTTTCTGGAAACGTTCCACGGGAATGGCTTGCCAAATATTGGCTAAAACTGTCCATGATTCAGTAAGGTTCTTTGGTGCTGTGTGACGGCCTTTCACGCCTTGTTCCAAAACATCCCAAAGATGCTCAATAGGATTTAAGTCTGGGCTTCTAGGTGGCCAATTCATGACAGAGAAATCAGAGGAAATGCTCATCCAACCAGCCAGTAGCCAACCGGGACTTGTGAGAGGTACAGTTGTCTCGCTGGAAAACTCCATTACCGTGTGGATAACAGAACAGCATAAACGGATGGAGGTGATCACCCAGCAACTCTACGTACCGCATTGCATTGAGGGAGGTACACGAGGTTGGTACACGCACCAAAGATCCCAAACTGTGCCACGAAAAAACACCACAGATCATGATTGAGCCACCATGCCCTTGTACAGTTCCAGCCAGGCATGCAGGATCCATGGCTTCATGAGCCTGACGCCATATTCTCAGCCTCCCGTCGGCGTTAAGTAGTCGGAATCTAGACTCATCACTCCATGCTACTCTTTTCCAGTCCTCGAAGTACTCCAGGCGAGTATAGAGCAATGGTACTCTCGTAGGTCGACGGCTCCCGAAACCCATACGGTGAAGCGATCGTTGCAGAGTCCGTTTACTGACTGTACGACTGGCACCTTCATTAAACTGGGTGGTAATTTGAGCGAATGTTTGGCTTCGCTGGCTACGTACAATACGCCTGAGCCGTCTCTCACCACGCACTGTCAAGGCTAATTGTCCTTTGCAGTTTGCCCGATCTCTAGTTTTTTTCCACCATTCATGTATTCTTGGTATACTCTTGACACTGTCGACCTTGAAAATTCTAGCTGTCTGACGATTTCGGAAATTGAATGGCCCATGCGTCGCGCACCTACGATTTGTCCGCGATCGAAGACGTCTAAATCAGGCAGTTTACCCATACTGGCAATTCCAACAACTAATTCAGAACAACCACAGTACGCGCTATATATGCAGTTACCACAGAGCCCTCACTTGCGCATACATGATGCGTAGCGCTACACGATTTGCATAGGCTTTCCTATCCCTAATTCAGTGGCACTTCAGTGTATTTGCTGAACCGCAAGCTGCGATTATTTCGAATTTCCGGTCTTGAGGCTGTCTCGTGTCATCAAATTGGTGAGTCCTGGCGAATTCCTATTTTAATTGTGCGAATTATTTTAATTCGTTACAATATATATATATATATATATATATATATATATATATATATATATATATATATATATATATATATATATATATATATATATATTGTAACGAACGTACTGTTGTAGATCCCCCCCCGCAGCACAACCTAGGAGACCAGCTTACACCACATGTATGTCACGTACCTGCATTACCTCAGAGCGAATGCGCTCCAAAACTCGTCTGAATAACAGAGCTACAACCATCACACGTCTGCTTAGTGGCAGGTTTAACACAGCGATTTTTTAGTTACAGATCTATCGTAGAATTAATATTCTGAATCAAACTGATGGAAAGAAAATCATTGTGCGGACACTTTGGCTGATGTGTTTACTCGCTGGGTTTGGGAAGTGCTCTAACATAACCCATATTTCCTGGACTTAAGTCCTTGTGAAATTGATCTCATTCCCGGAAGGAAGGAACCACTCCGTGTATTCCACGAGCGATTCTGCAGGCTGTAGACCGCTCCATTAGAAGGATCAACAGACCAGGCTCTACTCGATGTTACAACTTAGAACGTCATCTATCAGCAAATTTTGGAATGAGCGTGTTATCTCAAAATCGGTACGAGATACAGGAAAAATGTCACTTAGAAAGTTGTTTAGTGTCATCGATTTAGTAAGAAAAGACACCTTGAAGATATTAAAACTCAAAACTGAATGTAAAAAATGAACATTTGTTTGGTCGTGATTTTCAACACTATGCCGTCGTGAAACGCGAGCGAAGCTCGAAAAGACCTCACGGACTAAATAATCCAGTCCAGAGTGCAAATGTGTATAGTGGCTAATGAAGAGCATTTTCAGCAACATAAATATATGATCTTGAAATAGGGAAGTGCCTCAGTTTCTTTCTTCCTCTCTTCATGACATGACAATTTTGAAAATCGTGACCAAACAAATGTTCGTTTTCTACAATCTGTTTTACGTATTAATATGTGCAAGGTGTCTTTTCTTACTAAATCGATGATGCGGAACAACTTTGTAGCTGACTTTTTTCTCGGATCTCGCACCGATTTTGAGATAAAAATGCTCATTCAAAAATTTGCTGATAGATGACACTGTAAGTTGTCTCATCGAGTATCGCATAGCCCTTTTACTATACTTGGAGACCAACTTTATGGCCTAAGCTGTCACCGTTTGAAGATAAGGAAGAGGGGTTGTAACGGGTATAGGTGAGAACCCTGCATGTGTGTGTGTGTGTGAGAGCGAAGATAGAACTTGCATAACCTTAATTGTACAAAATGTTTTTAAATGAGCAGTTATTATTTCAATAAAGTATAAATAGTTATTAAATTAAGTATTTTCTTATTTTTAATTAAGTAAACTTTATCCTGTTTTATTTACATTTTTATTGTATGAGTTTTCTTCATATTTGAGCCACTATGGAGAGCTATGCATTTTTCTTTATTAAATTAACAACATCATATATTTTGAATTGATATGTGACTGAAGAGAGATATTTAAGCGTAAAATATGTCCTAATACTTCTATGTTAAACTTCTCCGTAAGGAACACTGGAATTACGTCCTAGAAACATCCGAAATGCCTGTCGTTTATTCGCTGTAGAACATTCACAGGAAAGCTAATGGAGGTAATTAAAAGTTATGACGACCGTTTACCTTTGGGAAAACGAAAATGCAAGTAAATGTAATTCCTTTAGCTTCTACACATATTTCAAGCATTCAATGTCACACAAAATAGTTTCTTTCCTTTTACCTTTGGACCTTCTACTTTAAATATTCACCTGTCCGTTTCTGTAGTTAGTCAAACATTATGTCTCAGCAACGCTTTACAAATTTTTAGTTGAATTCTCTAGGGAAAATCGAAAGAACTTAGTGGAATTACCTTCGAAAACTAATTGTAACATTCTGGCATGAGGAATCGTTCTCAAGAAAGTACGAAGGTAGGAAGACATTTCTCAGAACAATGTTTGAATACAAATGGGGGACAAGAGTTTAAATTAGGGAAAAGCTAATACGTTTAAGAAGTGCTTAAATAATTGGTGATAGAAGAACCAGATTGTTTAGATATTCACTTAGATAGTTAGGCACAAAAAGCTCGAAACTTAAAAAGAAAAAGCACTAAGAGGAAAAATTAAGAAATAAATACACATATATTATGCTAGAGACATTTTGGGTTGATATTAATATTGGAATATAGTTTTATGGATATGAAACTCATGGTAGAAATAATTGCTCTGAAACGAATAATGGCATAATACTTTTCTTGAGTATGAACAATGGATGAATAAAGTTATTGATCGATGAATATGGCTTGTTTTAAAAAATAAATTATGAATGATCAGAGTACCATTTGCTTTCAGTGGTATTTAATATCATGTATATGTTTCATAAAAATGTTCTTTGGTACGTAATCATTCCCACTCAATAATAAATATTATTAAAAAAACTAATTTGAAGGCCTGTGTATGTTTGAAATCACTAAATTCTCCTCGAACTATGTCCTGCAAACTTTATTTTTCACTCACAATGCATTCAATGATAAAACTTTAGTCATAATAATGTAAGGATTAATTCAATAAGTATCTAGAATTCAAGTACAACATTTTGTTGCAAGTTTTTCACAAATATTCGTATAAAGAGGGCATTTCTCACTCAAAGTATTAACATGTTATCAACATGAGAAGAACAGCCTAAGTTAGCAAAATAGCATGTTGCATACGCATCTTTAAAAAAAAAATATTTTCCTCTAATGAATTGATAGTTTTCAGGTACTGAAACTAAGTTGTTCAATATAAGTCATCTTAAAAAAAAGGTGCTCGATACAAGAGCCAACTACTGCTGGCCATTAGAATTGAAACACCATGAAGGAGGAATGATACAACGTCAAATTAACATTAAAGGAAGAAGATGCTGGAATATGCAAATGATTAGCAGTTAAGCGCAATCGAATGACGCAGGAGGGAGAAACGGCATCTCAAACTCTGTATAAAGGGAAAGTTACGATGCGGTTTCCTCATTCGGCAATTGCATTTGAATGTTGGTTGTTTGTGAGAAGATTGTGTTATGCCTAGTAAAAGAATGAACAGAAGGAAAAGAACTACGACATGGCTACCAGCACATGTCGGAGTTCGATAGCGGCAAGATTGTGGCCTACCGACAGTGCGGTTTATCGTACCGTGATTTTGCTACCCACATTTGTCGGAGTTAGATATCGGCAAGATCGTAGCCTTCCGACAGTGCGGTTTATCATTCCGCGATTTTGCTACCCACATTTGTCGAAATCCAATGACTATCATGCGAATATAGAATCGATGGGTTCAGGAGGGTCATACTAAACGTCATGCAGGATCTCAATGGCCTCCCACCACTAACGCCCGAGAGGACAGACATGTTGTCAGGTCGGCCTTGAAGGATCGTAAGTCACTTCACAGACCTTGAGTCAGGTAATGGGCTTGTTTGCATAACGTCAAGTATCCGCACGGACAGTGCGATGACGTCTGAAGCAGCATGGACTGTCTGCACAGCGACCACTATTTCGGATTCCCTTGACACTGCAGCATACAGACGCGAGGTGACAATAGTGCACCCATCGACAAAACAGGATACAAGAGTGGCACTACGTCGTCTCTTCAGACGAGTCCCGTTGATGCGTGTAGCATCATGATGGACGTATTCGTGTCTGGAGGCACCGAGGAGAATGCACGTGGCCTGCTAGAATTCGATATCGTCATACGGGCCCTGCACCTGGTGTGGTGGTATGGGCAGTCAATGGGTACATGACGCGAACACCTCTTGCTTGTTTTGTTGGTATTCTGAACAGCCAGCGTTACATTTATCAGATTTTAAGGCCGGTGGCTGTGCCGTATCTTCAAGGCCTCAGATACATCATCTTTCAAAAAGATAGCGCAGTACCGCATGTTGCCCGTAGTGTCCTGACCTACCTCGACAGAGAAGGTGTTCAACTGTTGCCATGGCCAGCACGTTCTCCAGATCTCCCACCCATTGAAAATATCTGGTCATGGGTTGCTGAGAAACTGGGCCGCCACCGCTTTCCAGCCACTGTTATTTATGATCGTAATCACAGAGTCAAGTCACAGTATCAAGTCTATCAAGTGTGGTATGTACTTGAAGGAGCATGGAATGACTTGCCATTATCTGTCATACAAGCCCAGGTCGAATCCATGTCTAAGCGGGTTAGAGCTGCCAGAGGCGGCAGGTGATTCTACTAATTTCGGACACTCTATACCCCCTAATTGCCTATGAATTTTATCATGTTTTCTTCCTACTATTCTGTATACGTTCAATACGTAAAATTTTGTTATTTGCTTTCCTTCCTGGAGTTGCAATTTTAATGGCCAGCAGTGTACTTATAAAAGAAATGGCAAAAAACAGAAATAGGAAAACAATCCCAATTTATAGTATTACATGTTTAAATCTAGGGCTAACTTTTAGCCTTTTCAACCAAAAACATTCTGATAAGCTCGCCACCTATGGAATTCGCACCATAAGGAAGTGTCCTGTAGGTTTCTCATTGCATGTCTTTGTAGCATACAGCAATGATTTCAATATTATTCTGATTACTTAACATTGTAATTTTTAAATAATTAAAGATGATTTTAGCCTAAAATTAGCATGTTGTAGTAAATAGATATTTATGAGAATGCCGAGAGTGAAAAGAATTTATTAATTGCTGGGATGCATAGTACCTTGAAATACCATTACTTAAGTTAAGAATATTGTAATATATTTATACCGGTCATTAATAAAACTTATAAACATGAAAAATCATAAATAGAGATTATATATTAATTTGTATTCTGAAAAACTCCCTTGAAATATAACAAAAACCGTATTTCAATTTGTAAATACTTCCACACGTATGAAGTGCCCTTTAGGTACGAGGAGGAAAAGGGAATTCTGTTATGTAGAGAACTGATTGATTGCCCGTATTCATAGAATCTGAAGATACCAGTGTACCAAGCTTAGATTAGACTATTGTAATAACTTTTTGACAGAAATTAATTAAAAGTGTTCATGCTAAACATGAGATCATATCATAATTAGACTATGTGTATGTCACACGCAAAGCAATTCATTGAAATACATAACTGAATTGTCATTTGTAATCATTGCCACAAGAAGTCTGTTTTGAAAATGAGAATAAAAGGACAATTTACGAAGAGCATTGTTTGATTGCCAGGATACATAGCAGCTGAAGATACTAGCAAATAAACTTTGCTCAGATTGCTGTAATAACTTTATGCCAGGAATTAATTAAAATTTTTTGTGACAAACATGAAATCCTATCATAATTACGGCTTATTTACATATTTGTCGTACGAAACAATTAATTACAATAGGTAAATTAATTGCCATTTATAATTATTATCATATATAAGAAAGCCTTTTTAAGTATGGAAATTCTCATAGGAATTCTTTTGAATAGCATGATACTTGAAATTACTAAGTATATGTGTTAGTAGAAAGCATGATATTCGTTCTAGTACAGCCTCTATGAATAGCTAAATATTTCGTAAAATTTCGTAGAACCTTTCCATAAAATTAAATGTTAGACTTTTAGATCCGTTTCAGATGTAAAGAAGCACATAGAATCCATTAAAGTCTGGCATACCTTAAATTATAGAGCTATAAGATACTTCTATAAAACTAGCTTGCAATCTCGTTCTAGATTTCTTTCAAATGAAGAAAAGGGAGTGGAACTTATTTTAAATGTAGTCTTAAGTTTTAGGTTAGTAGAATACTTTAATAAAACTAACTTGCTGAAATTTGCGAGGTCATTTCTAAATGGAAAGAAAGGCTTAAAATGCAATTCAGAGACAGGTAAGCTATAAATCATAGGGTAATAAAATTCAAAAGCATTTAAACTACTTTGTACAATATATTCGATCAAAGACACCATCAAATAATATTACTCTGCACGATAGAAATTTTAGCATCTTCATTTTTATTTTATTTCATAAGATTTGTACATATGTCTTTGCTTTTAATTATAAAAACAGTATCATTAATGGGTGATAGCCCTTAAAGCTCAGGTAAATCAGGTAAAATCAAGAAATTTCTTGTAACTGTAAGCAGCGTAAAATTGAAGCACAAAATTAAGTAAAAATTAGTAAAACGTTACATTTTGTGTGTACATCATATAAGTTTTGCTTATATGCTTCAAAGGTATTATATATTTGTACGTAGATATGTTTCATTTGAAAGAAATTTTAAATTTTTAACAACTTAACTGAAATACAAGAGAATTCTGAGTATTCAATGGTTTCAAATATTTGAGAATTCATAGAAAATAATTGCTATAATTTTAAATTATAGTAACTGTAATTGTAAATTATGATAAACGTAATTATTAAATATATGATTAACATAATTAATAGTTATATTTTTAACATAATTCATAATTATTTAATTAAATTTATGTCTAATAATAATTCTGCTTGTGGTACAAGAGATTATCTGCATAATTGCTAAATGCATAATGATTACACTAATAATTGTATTAAATGAAATTTTTATTGTATTAGAATATAATTAAAAAAAAAGAGAATACTGAAAACCTGATGAGTTCAAATATTTCAGAAGCTTGTAGCACGAGAAATTATCTACATGATCATTAATTATATAATAATTATATGTACAATTATATTGCCTGTTAGTACTCTGCTGAGAGATTAAATGTTAGGTATTGCATTCCATATTAAGGGGCAAACGTTGTTGCAAGATAGAATATATAGTTTGTGGTAAATATGGCTCCAAAATCTACACCTTCAAGTAAGATTGTCACTGTGCATTTGAGAGAAAAATGAATATTCCATTGCTCTTCAAAATATCTCTTTAATATCCTCTTTCAAAAACATACTTTTGTCGGAGAACTGAATTACAGTACATGGGATTGTAAACACCGCCATAAAAAAAAATATGTATTTCTTTGTAAATGAAGTACATACAGATTTCCAATAATAAAGAAAGTATATTTCAAAAGCATCAGGATTGAAATTTATTTAAACATATGACTATTTGCTCATAGAATTTTTAAATTTGATATATTTAGAATCACCTTCAAAACTAATCAAAATCTTTTGAGTACATTCTAAATAAACTTATTTCTAAAAAGCATAAAATAGGAAAAAAGAGTACTGAAGCTATAAATATAGACTTATAAAGAAACTTTGTATGTATTGCAGAGCGATTTCAATGCATTAAAAGTAGGAAGAGATGAAAATTTTTCATAATTTTTTGTCGTTGAAAATATAACTGTTTTTAGATTGAGAGTTATATATTGTTTTTTGCGATACATTCCTGAAAAAGTAATTTTCTTTCTAATCAAACTGTTATATTTTAGTTCTTTATAAACCTTAAATTTCTACCCCAAGTCTTTTATTATTTGAATTTTGTTCTTTCTTTCGTTTATAAGGAAAGATTTTATAAGATGAATTTTGTAAAAGTTTGCATTTCATTATAATTTAGTACTTAACAGAGAAATTATATTCATTTCATGTGGAGAATGGATCGTGAAAAATAAGAGACAAACTTTGTTTTAATTGCTTTTATTACAAAATTGTAATTTATATTATATGATTTATGTTTGAACATTGTTTATTACATCCTCACTTTATAGAAGTGTTCAAAATGAGAGTTACTTTGAAAGAATCAAATGTATATTTGATGTTATCTATCTAAGAAATTCACAAAATTTAATTTTAAATATTTGTCGGTACTGTTTACAGTTTCCTGTATTATTTTTTATTACTTTCTTGAGTTTATAATAGTTGTAGATTCTATATAAGTTATACCAAGAATTTTTCAAGAATTATTCTGATTTTGTAAAGTGTAAATTTGACTTTAGGAAACTTAACACTTAATCTTTCTTTTAAGCCTTTTATTTATTGCGTTTGTTCTTAGAAATAATTGAACAGCTGAAGTGAAAATGATAAACACAGTGTGAGATTTTTCGATGACAAAGAAGAGTGTTCTTATGATGCAGGTTCATTTTCGAGATTTTTAAGTACTCATTCTGGAAAAGACATAGTCAGTGTCACGAAAAGGTCAGTGCTATGCGAAGGCATGTCCACTGCAATAATCGGTTGGGTACGGTTCTTCCGAATTTCTCTGGAGAAGATAAAGACCGCACCCGTCGGTCTTTATCTCCCAGTTTCGTGGGTCTGTCGACTCGGGGCACATTCCAACAATCACCACCGCTCACCTTCCTTTTGTGAATCACATAGGCCACTGTCGATTTTGGGTAATTCAGCTCGCTAGATATGTCCCTTAAGGATCGACCATTTCTGTAATACCCGAAGATTACACCTTTCTCGAAATCAGATAACTCTGCACTTCATGGCATCTTGAGTCCGACTAATACCAATGTTGTTTCCTACATGATATTTAACAGTGGAGGGCTTGACGTATATAAGGACCGCAAATATCGTCATTTGCATGAGTGTCCGATTACTTATTGGTAAATAGTGTATGATTAACCACCTACATTTTCTCATTTATAAGCAGGGATAAACTACCCATGATTTTACAGAGCACTTTACACAGAATAAGGAAAATATTGTAAGTATTTTGATTAATTTACTCTTTATTCGATTAAGTGAGAAATCTATTTCACCAATATATGTCAGTGTTTTTTTATGATTTTATTGGTTCTTTCACCATTAGTTTTTCTTGTTAAGTATCAACAATATACACTCATGGACAAAAAAATTAGCGCACCAAGAAATAATTGCGGGATCATAACGAAACTTGCAATGAAGGTACATGTCGGGGAGATATGCAAATGATTAGAAATTCAGCATGATTGCGCATTACGTATAGCCGGTAGAGGGCGTTGAACATCGTACTCTGTGGAGCATTCAACAGGTAACCAAAGCTTTTTTGAATGTGCTGAATCATTTACAAAGGAAGACCTGAGATAGACATACCATTACGCCGTGTTCGAAGACAATATAAGCAGTTGTCGCAGTTTGAGAGGGGGAGAATCGTCGGGATGATGGAAGCTGGGTGGTCAGCTAGGCGAGTAGCTCGTCAATTAGGCCGCTCTGATTGTGTTGTGAGGAGGTGTTGGGACCAGTGGACCCGAGAGATGTCATGTATACGAAGACCAGGCTCAGGACGCCCTCGACAGACTAGTCGTCGAGAAGACCGCCACATCGTAAGAAATGCACGCGTACAGCCAACTGCTTCATCGGCCGCCATCCAGGCACAGGTAGCACCTTCACTAAGGGCCTCTGTGTCTTCTCGAACCATACGAAGGCGCCTGGCTGAAGGACAGTTGGTATCGCGGCGCCTATTACGTGTGCTGCCCTTGACGCCCACCCATCGACGCCTCCGTTTGGAGTTTTGCCGCGCACGAGGAAACTGGGCAGCAGCGGAATGGAACCAGGTCGTCTTTAGCAACGAATCCAGATTCAATCTCGGCAGTGATGACAATAGTGTTCGTGTGTGGAGAGCCCGTGGTGAACGCTTCAATCCTGCCTTTGCTGTACAGCGACACATCGCTCCCACAGCTGGTGTGATGGTATGGGGTGCCATTGCCTACAATACACGGTCACCCCTAATATTGTTCCGTGGCATCATGACAGCCCAGCGGTATGTTCATGAAATCCTGCAACCACATGTGTTGCCACTCATGCAACGGCTCCCAGAAGCCATTTTTCAACAAGACAATGCTCGGCCTCATACGGCAAGGGTGTCACAAGACTGTCTCCGCACTGTTACTACCCTTCCTTGGCTTGCCCGATCCCCAGATTTGTCTCCAATCGAGCATATCTGGGATCATTTGGGACGACGATTTGGGCATCCCACGAGTTTGAACGAACTAGAGGCAAGGTTACAGCAAATATGGAACGAAATGTCTCAAGACATCATACAGAACTTGTATGACTCAATGCCCGATCGTATCGCATCGTGCATTCGCGCTAGAGGGTGTCCAACGGAGTATTAACTCCTCCGTTCTTTTGCCTTTTTCTCTGAAATAAATTATCCTTTTTCTTTGATTTTCTTATCATTTACTTATATCAAAGTAGTCATTACGTATGTAAAATTTCGTTTCATTTTGAAGACTCCTTCTTGGTGCGCTAATTTTTTTGTCCATGAGTGTATTCTAAAAGAAGTTTTATAAACTTTACACAAAGTTTGTCAATTTGTATATATATATATATATATATATATATATATATATATATATATATATATTGAACTAGTGCAACGTCAATATAAATATAATTCAGTTTAACGTTTATATACATCTAAGAAATATCTAGTAAAAACTTATAAATGGAAATTTATCTTTTTGCTTAAAGTTTCAAATTTAAATAAAAACTGCTCTAAAATTTCCTGCATAATTATTTCTTTTGGGCTTGGAATCAAGTTGCGTTAAAAATCTTCTTGAGATTTAATTTGAAGTTTGAGAAAATTATTACTCTTAAGAATATGTTATGAAATTGCATACGACAACATTCGTAAATATCCTGATATTTTAATTCAAAATGTAAACTGAGAGGGAATTTTAACAATATAGTCACAGGATTTTATCCTAAAACTGTTTTTAAACCAGAATACAATGGCGTAGCTGACTATATTTGTGATTGAAATAAAATGAATGAATAAATGAAACTATTCTGAAAACAATTCATAAAATTTTTTTGAGAAATTCTCTATTTATTTTAAGAATTATTTTGTTGAAGGTTGGTTTGAGATTGTTGATGCGTTGGTGTGTTAGATGCGTCAGAAAGTTGTTTGATATGCTTTGAATTCTTTTTACAGTCAATATAAAATAAAAGATAAATGTTTTATCAAAATTTTCTGGCCAAGTTCCTATGGGATGAAACTTGGCTACTCCGAATCCCACGTAGATTGGAAAATAGCAATAAAGCCAAAAAGCAACAGATTGGAACGAAAGCATGTTTGTAGCTTTTGAAACCAGCTTAAAAAGTACAAAATATCTACCAAAAATTTTAAAAAAAGAATAATTAGGACGGAAATACAATCGAATGCATCATGTCTTATAGCATTTATGAAAATGTTCATCTCTTCGACCTCTTGGGTGAAACATTTTTCTCCTGTTTTTAAAGAGAAAATAATGTCTTAGAATCAGTCTTTTAATATATTTGAGACTGCTTATGTTATAACAGTCTTGCTAAATAAATTTGCCGTTGTAAAAGAAAGCCTTAAATATTCTGAAATTTAAGCGAGGAATTCCATATTTCGAAATTTCTATTCTGTGAAATGAAACATCTAGAAAACTAACCTTATATCACCTGAAGGGGATTTGAAGAAAATTCTTAATACGGATGATGCTGTTAAAAGTGTTAATGAATGGGACAAATACACTGGTTATCAAAAATTAAGGAAAAGTCACAAAAATAGCGATTACTCAAAAAGTTACTCGTAGAATTTAATGAAACTTATACACATTATACAACACATAGGTATATATAATATAGCATAAAAAGAAATAACCAGACAATTATGGTGTTATAGAAACTAGCATATGTATACAATGAACAAATCGGATGTGTAAGTTTGGTATAGGAAAAGTACCTTTAACATGGCGTATGATATCCCCGAGAAGCAATACAGCACATACAGTTATGTGTGATGCTGTCGATAATGCGGTCTATGAGTTCAGCAGGAAGTGAGAGCCATTGCTCTTGCAAAGCAGTTGAAAGCGTGGCTAGGGTCCTAGGACGAGGATTGAGAGCTGGTTTACGTCGTCCTAAAGCGTCCCAAACAGGCTCGATAAGATTCAGGTCCGGTGATCGAGTTGGCCACTCGATGCGCTGAATTGTTTCCTTCTCAAGATAAGCATCTACGATGCGAGCCCTGTGCGGTCTCGTGTTATCGTCCTGCAGCACGAAAGCATCACCTATTGCCCCGGCATAAGGGCGCACATAAGCACCAAGACTGTCATCTCTATAGGTGTGAGTATTCACAATTTCACGGGGAAATACATGGAGGTCTGTGCGTCCACCCAAAGAGATACCACCCCAAACACAGACACTGCGTGATCCGTATGCATCTCTCTCATGGATGTGTGATGGATGAAAACGAGTTCCAGGTTCTCTCCAAATCAAAATACGCCTACTATAACTTTGGAGGCTAAACCTGGACTCCGTAAAGAGAACTAACCTCCATTATCACACGTCCAGTGGACATGTTGACGTGTCCACTGCAAACGTTCTGCCTATGGTGTGACGTGAGCGGAACGCAAATGTCTGGTCTTCTTGACAAAAGACCACCTTCGTGAAGCCTTCTACGCACGGTTGACGTTGATACCAATCTTCCGGAGCTTGCAACGAGGGAGTATCTGTTCAGACGGAGTCGCGGTTTTATTCCTTCGTGTGCACAATGACAAATATCGGTCATCGGCATTCGTCATAGTGAATGGCCATACTTGGCTGAACCTCCTAGGTGCCGAATCCATGGTTAGAAATTGTTGCCAAAATCTATGAACCACATACGGACTCCCATTTAGCCATCTGGCCACTTCTGTAGGACTTTGTCCTGTCGCTAGTCTCCCAATAACTCGCCATAGCAGTTCTTTGGTCAAATGATGCCTGGAGGTCATTGTTACAATTTGACTATCCCATATATCTAATCTCAGCCTCGCAGCGACATTTCTCGCCTTACTCCGAAACATGCACTTTTATGCTCCTCTCAAATGATGTATTCCGACTGCAGCGCCACTATTTTGCGCAATGTAGTGTTGTTTAGCACCTTTTACGTAACAACATATTCAAATTTTAAACAGATTGACCTAGTTTTTAACGTGTTATCCCTCTTTTTGTGATTTTTCCTTAACTTTTGATAACTAGTGTATATCAGTCGAAGAATTGTAGGATGATTATAACAATGTGAAAATGAAAGGCAAGTGTGTGTTTAAATAGTCATCTTTCCCAAGTCTACCCCGGAAGAAACGTGTAGCAGCAATGGAATCTCTATTCCGAGAAATGAAACTTCTAGGAAACTAACCGTATATCACCTCAAGGAGATTTGAGGAAACTTCTAAATACGGATGATGTTGTTAAAAATGCTATTGAATTGGAGCATAAATATCAGTCGAATAATTGCAAGATGATTACAACAATGTGAAAATGAAAGGCAAATGTGTGTTTAAGTAGTCTTCTTTCCCAAGTCTACCCGGAGAAAACGTATAGCAGCAATGGAATATCTATTCCGATAAATGAAACGTCTGGGAAAATAACCGTATATCACCTCAAGGGGATTTGAGGAAACTTCTAAATACAGATGATGTTGTTAAAAGGGCTATTGAATTGGAACAAGAATATCAGTTGAAGAATTGCAGAATGATTACAACTATTTAAAAATGAAAGGCAAGCATGTGTTTAAGTTATGTCTTCTTTGCCCAAGTCAACCCCGGAAGAAACGTACAGCGGCGAATTGTATCATAGTTCTGTAGATTAATAAATAGGCCGTTTTCATTTACCTACCAAATTACGATTGCTAAAATTAGTTTTATATAGAGCCATTAACAATATCGTGAAGAGATAGAAGTTTCTTCAGTCCTTGGTAAAATTTGGGTCACTGATGCAATAACATTTACAAAATAATATGAAATTAAAATCGTACTAGAAAATTCTCACAATTAATGGAAAGAACGATTAAAGACGTATACTGCTTACACTTAAATTGATAAATTCTATAACATGATACAGTATTTACCTGCAGATTATTTCATTATGCACTTTTATATTGCAATTTTTTCAAAAGGAATAGATTCGTGTTTTGTGATATTCGGTTGAAAAATTAGAGGTCAGAATGTCTAATATAGTGTGTTCAGTAAAAAGATCGAAAGGGTTTTTCACAAGAAGTAGCTGAATACTCATAACTTACCGATATACGAACTTGCTATGGGAGAAATTAAAATTAATCAGTCATTGCTTTGCATACCATGCAAGTGTTTTACCGTGCAGGAGGGTTTTATCTTGTCTGAACTTCCCTTGCAGGCAAAAAATTTTGTTTAAGATACGAATATTCCTTTCTCACTCATGTGTAAAGCTCTCTTAAATGAAATATAAAATACTCAACAGCTCTTGACTTAGTTAAACGCATGACTCGATTTAAATGTACAAACTTTTCATTTGTTTTTAGAGAAGAATGGCAAAAAAACTGAAATTTTTAGGTGGTAGAAGAAATTGTGTAGACAATTAATAAATAGGCAATAATTTCGCAGAATTATGGGGTTACGCGTTTGATAGATGACAATAGCTTTATGTAATGGATTGCATCGGTTCTTGTACTAATTGAGAAACCACTGGATAAATTAATCTCATAGTGCAGACCACAGGAATTCTAACTGAGTGTCGAATCTATTGTACGTCATTGGTTAGGACATATTCTGGGTATAAGACGAAACTCTGGTATTGTTGTAAAATAAAATACGGTAATACGCTTGATTTTTTTAGGACGTAGCTTAGTTCATTAGATAGAACATTTTGCGAAATCTATGCGAAATCTATTTAAGAGAGCTTTACACTCATGTGTAAAGCTCTCTTAAATGAAATATAAAATACTCAACAGCTCTTGACTTAGTTAAACGCATGACTCGATTTAAATGTACAAACTTTTCATTTGTTTTTAGAGAAGAATGGCAAAAAAAACATGAAATTTTTAGGTGGTAGAAGAAATTGTGTAGACAATTAATAAATAGGCAATAATTTCGCAGAATTATGGGGTTACGTCGTTTGATAGATGACAATAGCTTTATGTAATGGAATGCATCGGTTCTTGTACTAATTGAGAAACCACTGGATAAATTAATCTCATAGTGCAGACCACAGGAATTCTAACTGAGTGTCGAATCTATTGTACGTCATTGGTTAGGACATATTCTGGGTATAAGACGAAACTCTGGTATTGTTGTAAAATAAAATACGTTAATACGCTTGATTTTTTTAGGGCGTAGCTTAGTTCATTAGATAGAACATTTTGCGAAATCTATGCTGTCTAGTTTTTTCGCATCGGAAAGAGCTCGCTGTAATAAAAATTAATTGCACTTGTAGTAGGGCACAATCTTCTCATTTCTTTAGTCGAACTTCAATCAAAGACATGAGAATATAAGATGACTGTGTTTCAAAAATATTTGTTAAAGAGCATTTCTATTATACTAGAAAGCAAAATAACGTTGGTCGTTATACATCTTGACATCTAACATCATGTAGCATGAAGATGCTAATAATATGATTCATAGAATGCTAACATAAAATCAAATTATAGCATTTAACTACTGGTGGTTCCATATTTGTACTTATTTCAAGAATTCGTGGGATTTTGGGGGGAATAGAGTAAAGTAATATAAAACGCAATGAAAAAATAATATTTTAAAAATTTAACTGCCCTCAAATCTAGTTGTTAATAGAAAATATGTGTCTCCCCTCCAAGATAACCCAAATTTCTGTCAACCGTCCCCTGATAGTTCATACTATTTGAGATATTATAATTAACTAAACTCAAGGCGCAACAGTCCGATGTGGACCAAGGCCGGCGGTACCCATCTCCGCTTTCTTGACCGTGGGCTTGGGGTGCCATACAGCATATGGTCAGGTGGTCAACCTGACGTGGGACCCTCAGAGTTTAGTTCCCTAGCATGCTTGGTCCTCCTTTTATCGACCCAATCAAGGGATGAAAGGCTGAGTCAAACTTGCCCAGTCGCAGGGTCGAATCCTGGACTTGTGGGATGGCAGCTTGACGCTTTTAACCACTACGCCACCGGGCTTCATTTTAATTAACTATTGAACGAAAATATACCTCTCATTTTCTTAGTTTGGGCGGTTTAACCGTGATGTTTAGGAGTACTCTGTCCACCATTTTTCCTTGAAAATCTCTCCAAAACACAAAACTTTAAATTTGGTACCAATTGTTTCGGAATACCAAAAACTACGTAAGTGCTTCAATGTTTGACATTTTATCATATAAGTCATTTTTGCATTTCTGATGGTATGCGGGATTTGGATTAATTATAGTATGTTTATAGCAAGTTTAAAAAAATAGTTTAATTACTAAATTAGATGCACAACTATTTCTTAATTTTTACTCTAAATTTCACCTTTTGAAGATAACAACACTCACATAAAAGGTATAAAGTTTAAACTTCCTGTATTCACATTTATGTGAATGACACTTTTTTTTTGCGAAATTTAACAATAGAAGTACATTATAACGCGTTTAAAAGCTTTCTTGAGAATGAATGAACTTCAATTTACACGCGGACTGTATGAATAAGTTTTTTAAAATAAATTTAATTTGCAAATGCTGCAGATCAAACGCAAGTTTTCATAAAAATTTTGATGCTTGATCCATACTCCATTACTCCTTTTACTCCATTATGCCGCGCATTTTTATGCTAATCGCTCTCTTCATTTAGAGGTTTTCTGGGCTTTTATAAAAGCCTCTACTTTTCATGTGAAGCAAAAGTGCCACTTTAGCATGACAAAGAGACTAGCAAAAATAGTGGGAAATAATGAAGAACCATAATATTAAAGGAAAAGCCTCGCTTCGGAAGAAGCAGAAGTTCGTGAATAAGATACATTTTGGTCACATTTTCTCTTAAGTTTTAAAGGAGATGAAAGAAAGGAATTAAAGATAATTAAATAATAGTGATATTTTTTTCTGAGTATCTAAGATTAATCCTAATACTTTACTTGAGACGTGTCCCTCAAGGGTTATATAGGCTAATTTTATATTTATCATACTGGTTGAGAGTTAATTATAATTATAAATTTTTTTTCCAAAATTAGATTAAATAAATGTTAGAAATAATAATTATATGTTCCGGTCATAAATATAGCAAAACTTATTTGTGTATCGCAAAACTTATTATAGCAAAACTTATTTGAGTATCTATTGTGTACGATTCATTATTACAGAATCTATGTAAAAATTATTTAATGATCTTTTTTAACGTAGGATTATGTTCCTCCATAACGGTCCTTCGGAAAGCAAAATTTCAGACGTTAAAACCATCCATCCATCCGTCCTCGCGAGTTATGATTTTGGAAGCGTGCCAAACCCAGTCTGTATCGCTTCGACAACAAGTAAATAGTTAAACAGAAAAGTTCCAAGAAAGGTTGAAATTTTGACATACATTTATGTATGTATATACACACGTCCATATATATAGATGCATATGTACGTACAAAAGAGGTAAGCAACGATAAGTAATGCTACGTTAATAACCCGTGGTAGTTTCATTAGAAGAGTCTACCTGAAATTTCCTTTTGTTTTTTCCTTAGCATATGCAGACAAATACATTTTTAAAATAAAATTAAATGTTGTTTGCTAAGCATAATGTGAGTTTTAGATATTGCAGACTCTAGTTTCGGAAAAACATTTAACTTTTGTTATCCAGTTATTATTTTTGTTTCGTATGTGCACTTTATTAAATGCCAACAGTACACACATAGGTATACTACTTGTATTTGTATCGATTAATTCTGCAGTATGATACAGTATATAACTGCAGATTATTTCAAAATTCCATCTTAAAGTACACTGTAATTTTCCAAAAGAAATAAATCCATGTTTAGAGCAGTTCTTTTGGATAATTAGAGATCAACATTTTTACAGTGTAGTATTTTTAGTATAAGATCAAAGGGATATTTCAAATATTAAATAAGTATGTATTTTTTATGTGTAAATCATTTCCTCCTTACTTTACATCAGGACAGAAGGATTAAATATAGCACAATCTGAACATTCTGAACGAGTTGAACATTCATATTTGAACATGATTACTCATTTCTATAAGATTTTAGGAGTGTGCATTCAGTTGAAATTTTTCATACGTGTTCTGTAAAACTAGGCATTGCATTGCAGTTTAAAGTCTACGAAACTTAATTAAAATCGCTTTTAAATTTATCAGCCATATTCTCCTGTATAATGAACAAATTTGTAAGACTGAAAATAGAGCCGACATCTGTTACAAAGTTAAATTTTTTTAATCTCTAAACCAAAAGATCAGTTTTTTCAGTAAATTCATTTTCGAAGTGTTCCCTCAAGTGGTTTATCTGCCTTTGATAAATCCCTTTCTCTTCGGGTGACACAAATGTGTCAGTTCAGCATGACAGAGCGGGAGCCGAAAAAATAATTCAGGATAATGGAAGATCTGATTAATTTGCAAAAGTAATTTTGTAACATGTAGGGGTTTTCGAGGAGAACACACGCCATGTTTAAGTTAAATTTTGCCTTAAATTTTAAAATATCTCAAAAAGGTACTCGCACGTGCCAAAAAATAGTTATAGATTAAATATTAATATTATTTTTTGAAAACAGCATTTTTGCTCTTGGCGTTTCCTCCGCAGTCGGAGCGTGGGTTGTATTTAAATTTTTTTTATCTCACTTTTAAAAAGGAAATTAGAATAATTTTATATGAATGAAAATTAATTAGAATTTTATTATATACAACCTGCTATCTTGAATAATAAAAATACTTGTCGAATTGAGAATAGTCTGTCAGATTCTACGCAAAATGTACAGTATTATTCCTTACGTAACCATAAAGAAAATTAATTATTATATCCATTGTATATATATATATATATATATATATATATATATATATATATATATATATATATATATATATATATACATGCACGGAAGTGCCAGAATAAATGGGATAGACGATCTCGTTTGAAATACGTAGGAGTACACACTTTCTTGAAAATAGTTTTAACCTAAAGTATTGTATATAGAAATATAAACATTTTAGAAGCTTAAAGAGCTGTTTACGCAGGAAACATAGCAGAAAATCGTGATTAAAGCGGCTTTTAATGATGTATTATGGTTGCTGCTCATGTGATGGGTCACATGGACATTTCGGAGATCAGGAAAAGTGTAGATTTTCCCTTTCGACTATTTCAAAGGTGCGTCTTGAATAGAAGAATTCTATTAAAACATCGAACCAACGGCAACAGTGTGGCCGTCGAAAGACTGTGGAGGTTCTTGACCGCATTTTCTGTTCAGGATCATATCAAGCGAAAGGAGTACACCATTGGTATGGCACCAATGGTATGTAGTGTGTTGAACTGGCACGAATTTGAACCCCTCATAGTCTGTAATTTCTCTTACAGATGAATACTACGCTAACATCCTTTCAGTTGTGTTACAACCATTTATGCCATGCATTCAGTCTAGTGGGTTTGGGCGTCCTCCAACAAGATAATGCGTCACCACACATATAGGCAGCCACCAAATTATTTTTTGAGGAGCTTTCATCTGAGTTTTGGAACATGAAATATCTCCGTTATCACGCAGATTTCAAAGTTATTGGACGTATTTGGGACGTCATACAATGTTCCGTTAAAACCGGAGATTTACCATCTAGGAATATTATAAAATTGTGGGCCCATTTTCGGGAGGCATGGTGTACATTGTTTTGGGACTTCCATAGGAGCTCGTAGAGTCAAAGTTCCATGGTGTTTCTGCAGTTCAATCATACACAAGTGGATTTACGAGGAATTATATAGGTACCCAAGTTTTTCTGGCTCTTCTGTGTGTGTATATATATATATATATATATATATATATATAGTGAGAGAGAGAGAGAGGAGAAGGTGGGATTATGGACCCCCTTAATATCTGCCCTATGCGCTGGTGCAGCCGCTAATTATAGATGTGATCTAGAGTCCCTAGTTGGCTGCAATGGATAGTCAAGGTCATTGACCTAAGTTCACTCGCGAATGATGTCCTTTGGCCAATTGTTTGTTTTACGAGTTTTGAAACTTTTTCTGGGGAAAGTAAAAGTGAATATTTTACATATCTACTACTATGTTTTGTAAAAACTGATTCCTGTGCCTTATTCTACACGGTATGAAGTTACTTTTGAGCTAGTTCGAAATTAAATTCGATGTAACTCATAATGGGAAAAACGAGTTTGTTTCCAAGATGGCGTTGTTTGAAATATGGACCCCATGAGTGCTGGTATTATGGACGTGGGTCCATATTACCAACAACCGGTTTCGATAATGTAATAATAATGTTTCCGTGAGAAAATGCAACTCCACAGATGATTTCGTGGTGATACTTTTTATTTTCATGTTTTGTAATCCTTTTCGGTTATTCTAGAAGCTAATAATGCAAGTTGAGAAGACATGTCCCGCTAGCAAGGACGCTGTAGTGCGCACAAGAAGTTGGGATAGGGTGAAGATGGCTGAAGCTATCCAGAAGCTAAGATGCAGAGAAATGGGACTAAAGGAGGCTGCCAGAGTGCTTGGTGTATCAAGAATAACTTTGAGATTATTGTCTTCACAAGTGGATAAGCCAGCAGCAGATTTGGTTATACAAAAACTAGAATTTGGATTTGGTTTGGAGCGCTACGGTCAACTTTTGTTACACAAGGACAAATTAGACCGAGACCTACAGTTTAAAGCCGATTCTGAACGGCTGCAAACATCCATGCCATAAGTGGCACTCGAACCTACAGGAACTGAGCCAAATGCCAGTGTCCCAGCCATTTGGTCATTACATGGCACAAAAACTAGGAAGGCCGCCTATTTTACCAGATTACACTGAAAAAGAATTAGTGGCCTATTTGATAGAGATGGAGTCAGTAATTCAAGGTCTCACTGGACAAGATGTGAGGAAATTGGCGTTCCAATTGGCTGAACTCAATAATATCTCCCAAACTTTTATAAACGAAGCAGCAGGGAGAGACTGGCTACACCGATTCCTCATTCGTCAGACAAATTTCGATCCGAAAACCTACAGGGACGTCATATACACATGCAGAAGGATTCACATGTGAGCAGGTGGCTGGGTTATTTTTATTTGCTGGAAGGCTTGTGTTCTGGGAATCATTTCGAGAATCTTCAATGTAAATGAGACTGTGTGTGGTTCTTAAGTGTGGACTTAAGTGTGGATTTAAGTGTGGTTTAGTCAAAAGTTTCCCAAGTCATCGGGTTGAAGAGAAAACGTCTGATGTGTGCTCTGACTACAGCTGAACGTGGTTCTCTGGTAACTGTGGTTTGCTGCATGAGTGCTGAGGGAACATATTTTCCACCAACGATAATATTTCCTCGTAAAATCTTAATGGATTAGCTTACGAATGGAGCCCCATCCGGAGCAATTGGAAGAGCTCATCCCTCT
>OU015492.1:149370373-149725373 GCA_907164885.2 Dolomedes plantarius
AACATGAAATTTACAACATGCATTAGCGGAGGTGAGATATGCAAATGATTAGAATTTCAGCGCAGACGCACATCACGCGCGCCTGTGGCGCAACTTCAAAGCACTATTTAAGGCTTGGAGATTTCGACGATTTCAAGTTCGGCAATTGTGATTTTCTTGTGTTTTTTTCAAAAAAGTGATCAATTATGCCTCGTCGAAAACAGCGATCATCTTTTGATCAAGTATCCGAGTTCGATAGAGGAAGGATAGTGGCCGAGATTGTGGATTAACTTTCAGGGAAATAGGTAGTCGTGTTGGACGAATTGGATGCAGGAGGGTACGACGGACCGGCGTGTTCGATCGCATCAACCTCAGCGCACCACTTCACGTGATGACAGGCAAATTGTGCGCATGGCAGTGACGGATCGCTCAGTCACATCACTAACCATAGCACAGCACATGCAGTCTGTAACGCATCATCCAGTGTCTGCGCGTACCATTTGACGCCGTTTACAGCAGAGTGGTCTGCCCGCAAGACGTCCATTGCTTGGTCTACCCTTGACGCAGAAACACAGACGTCTCCGTCGCCTATGGTGCGATGACAGAAGGATGTGGACGGCAGAATGGAATGAAATTGTCTTTACTGACGAATCACGCTTCTGTCTGCAACACCACGATGGTCGCATTCGAGTCTGGAGACACCGTGAAGAGAGGATGCTGAACAGCTGCGTTATGCACCGCCACACTGGTCCTGCACCGGGTATTATGGTATGGGGCGGTATTCGATATTACTCTCGCACACCTCTAGTACGCATTGCCGGTACTTTAAGAAGCCAGCGCTACATCTCCTAGGTGTTGGAGCCAGTTGGCCTTCCTTACCTTCAGGGCTTGCCCACAGCCATATTTCAACAGGATAATGCGCGACCACACGTGGCAAACATTGTCCAACTGTTCTTCGTCAATCGCCAGATTGAATTGCTTCCCTGGCCGCCTCGCTCTCCGGATCTTTCGCCGATAGAAAACATGTGGTCTGTGGTTGCTCTACGATTGACCCAGATTCCATCCCCAGCTACCACAGCAGATCGACGTTGGCAACGTGTGGGAGCTGCTTGGTCTGCTGTACCCCAAGAACTCACCCAAAGTCTTTGAATCAATGCGAGGCGTGTGGCAGCGGTGATCTCCAACAATGGCGGCTACTTTGGCTACTGATTTTGGCAGGAACCACACTTCACAGAAGTCTATAAATTTGATCATTTGATACTTGGTCAACATGTTATCTACAAATTAAATTTTGTTGTGATATCTCTTGTATTTCTTGGTGTTGCAATTTGGGTGGCCAGCAGTGTATTAACATTCAATAGTAATACACATTGCAAATACTCACAAACCAGCAGAGAGTCAAACCAGCAGTACTGGCACGTAAACTTTGGACCCCCTAAGCAACAGCGCAGGATAGCACCTAGAACTGCTTACCTCGTAGCTCCCTCTCGCTTATCTATCAACCTTAACAAAACTTTCTCTAACCGCTGTATTAATCAAGCTGCATGGTATTTATACCCAGAGCGTATGCCGGAATTGGCATATCTCAAGCACTTCTTTAATTCATTCACTCAAAAGCTCGACTCTTGTGAATCGAATCTTATGTATATATTTCACTGGCCTCCCTCGAAAAAAAAATTAGGTAACTGAGGTCTGAACGGCTTCAGTTAACTAATTGAAAACGCGTGCTGGTCTGACTTTTTACATAATGGGTGGCAAAGCCAAAAAAACCTTCCACACGTTGTGAGGGAGAAAAACGCCACTCCCAATTTACAAAACTAACCCCGAAGGGTCCAGGTGACACCATCAAACAGTGAATTTGCAGAGTTGCGGATACTGGGATTGTCAACTGTGCCCTAGAAAGTTTGTTTTAGTTAAAAGTGTCAACACAAGTGCACAACATGACATTTCTTGACTGTTTGTATCTGCTCTTCCCCAATTCATAATGCACATGTGTTATGTTTTGTGAAGTTAGTACATTGAGTTAATTATTATATTATGCAGTATGCATTTTTTTCTAGTCACTACATGTCCCCTTTAAAAATTTATAAAACAACAGTATGCCGTTTTTTTTCAGTGGCTCACAACTTCCCCTCAAAATGTTTACACATTATATACACTGGGGAACTTCAAACCAATTTGGTTCGGTTTTATTAAAGGGTGGGAGTTAGAATAAGAGAATTTATACAAGACTTGTTCATGAAAGCGGCAACTTCCCTGCACCAGTTTGTCCATTCCTTGTAACCTCTCTTAATGGTCGCAGTCCTAGTAAAGGGGTTCGTTGACCGAGTGGGCATCCTTCGTGCAGCACTTCTTTGGTCCTGAGGCGCTGGTCCGGCTTGACGATGGTCAGGATGTTTCTTGGGAGTAGGCCAACCTCGCTGGGAGGCAGAAATCTTCCGCTTCCTGTACTTCTGCAAAGGACCTTTAGAATTGTCATCTATCCTTTTCATAACCTTGTGTACCTTATCAGCGACACATTCATCCTTTGATGGAGGTTTTGTAGTGCACACTTTACTTTTCTCCGTACTTTTTAGAGTATAGGCATTATATTTTAATGCAGACTTTATTTTTTCAAACTTATACGCCGCACCAACGTATTTAGTTACTGGCTTTATATCTCCCTTTATGATACTTTTACAATTTAGTTCGCTGCTTGTATCATGTTTTTCAACAACCTGACTCTGTTTTTCGTATTTGTGCTTATATGACCTATTGTTTACCGACTTAATTACTTCAGTATTAGCAGTTTTAATGCTGGAACCTGAACACGTTTTTTCTCGTTTTTTATCACTCCTAACCTTAGTTTTATCCTCTTTTGACGAAAAAGTCTCTTTGAAACTTGCTTCTTCAGAATCGGTATCATTTAAATTCTTTAAAACTGCTTCAGTTTTGGGAAGATTAAGTTTTTCGTACTCGTGCGTTTTAATGCAAACTACATCTATAACTTCCGAAGCATCAGCTAATCTACTTACAGTATAACTCTGTGTCAACTTTTCATCCTGATTCTCAGTCTGGTTTTCATATACTTTATTTAAAGCCATATTATCAACCTTACCGACAGCATCCTCATTCGGCTGGGAACTTGAAATAATATTATCATTACCTAGCGAGTTCCTAATTTCATTTAAAGAATTTTTATTGTCGTCAACTAATAAGTATTCACTAATTTCCGTAACACACACTTCGTCATCTACTAAATTTTCTTCATTAACAGATGTGTGAATATCATTTAAAATATCGGGTATAGCATTAATAGAAGTTCCGGATAGTTTATTTTCTAAACCACTAGTATTAGTATCGGCACTACTTTCAGAAATTTGTACTGGAATTACCGCATTATTCCCGCTAGACTCACTTTCATTATAAGCCACAAAAATACCCCGACTTTCACTATTCTCAAAATAATGATTACTGCTCGGACAAGTTAATACATTTGACCACACAGTTTCAACAGGTTGAACCATATCATGTGAATCAACTTGCCAGTGCACGTAAGGTGCTTGCATATTATTTACTTTAAGTGCATTAATTTCATTGTAACGCCGTGAGCTTCTATTCTTTTTCCCGCGATACTGGTTTCGCCGTTGGTTTGAAACTCGCGAAAAATTTAGGCGGGGGTGAATAAAACTTCTTATACCTGAGTGAGGGTAAGGGGTAGCGAAGAAATGCCTATTGTCATGTTTAGCTAAAGCTTCTTGAAGGAAGGTAACCTTGCTTGTAATATTTTGACTGTCTAAAAAATCTTCAACACTTGGCTTCAAACGTTGGATAACTATTTTTAAGATTACCGCTTCCGTCACCGCTTCTAGATATTCCTCACACTTGGAAATCTTTTCTATAGCAAAATCTAACGCAGACTGACTTTCACGTTGCCTTAGCGAATAAATTTCCGCTTCAATTTGACTTTGATTAAAGGTGTTTGGAAGAACGCTAAGAAACTGTTGCTTGAATGACAAATAGTCAAAAATCAGATTACTACTTTGCATACACGTGTACCACTAATATGCACTACTTCTTAAAGCGGCTAGAGCAATTTTAAGTTTCTCCCCCTCTGTGGTGCATTGTTGCTGAAAGTAATGCTCAATTTTCTTTAGGAATTGGCTTGAGGAGCCGCCATTGAAGGTGGCTTCGAATGGCGAAATTTGCTGACCCATAATTACCCGAGGAAAATTTCCAGCGGAGTTTTGTTCTACAACACACATTTTAAAATAGAATATAAGTATAATAACAAGATACTTTCACAATTTAGTTTTATCAATATCAGAGTATACCACAGTATAAAGTTCAAACTTCAAATATGTTGTTGTTTATAAATGTAACGAGAACAACCAGGGTATATATAAACTTTCGGGCACCAGTATAGAGAATTCTTGAGGGGGCACTCTATTTTCAGAAATTTGATACAAACACAGTTTATACATGAAACAATGTTTATTGAATTCGTTGCACATACAGAATTTGCTTTTACAGCAATAAGCATACGTACTACTTGTACGGAATATATATTAACATTCAACAGAAATACACATTGCAAATACTCACAAACCAGCAGAGAGTCAAACCAGCAGTACTGCCACGTAAACTTTGGGCCCCCTAAGCAATAGCGCAGGATAGCACCTAGAACTGCTTACCTCGTAGCTCCCTCTCGCTTATCTATCAACCTTAACAAAACCTTCTCTAACCCCTGTATTAATCAAGCTGCATGGTATTTATACCAAGCGCGTATGCCGAAATTAGCATATCTCAAGCAGATTCTTTAATTCATTCACTCAAAAGTTCGATTTTTGTGAATCGAATCTTATGTGTACCTTACATAGTCTATGGAAGTATATTTAATATGAACACATGAAAATGTCCCAATATCCATTCGTTTTGTGTTTTGAATGGGAATTTGCTGTATTTAAAAAGGCGCAAATGTATCCATTACAGCTACGTAAGTGCACTATTTAAAGCTACGTAAATGCTCTATTTGCAGCTATATAAATGCTGATAATCAAATAGAAATGATATTTTCAGAAAGCCTGAACTTTTCTGCACATTGCGGCAGGATTCATTTTATAAATGTTGTCCACCAAAGGAATTTATGAACGTTTAGAACACACTATAAAAATTTTCTCCCCCGAATAATTTAAATCTTAAAATATCATTTGCATTTTTTTTTAAACGAAAAGTGCCACGAGGTGAAAAATTTCCTTCTCTATTACGGAGTACAGTTTGTTTTGAAAAAAAATCTTTAAATCCTATCAGCAATCCTTGGGCAAATTTTCTGCATAGGTAAACATTAAGGTGAGTTAATCGAATAGGGTTAGTACACAGCCGCTTTAAGAACCACTTCCTTCCATGGAGCAGATAGAGATTTTCGAGGGCAGTGAGTGAAAAGTAGATGCCCTCTTATTACATATTTTTATAAATCCCTTCCAGTGGCGTGAACCATTACCTTATACTGGACTCAATGATACTCAATGACTAAGATATCCGAGCTTAAATGTGTTCCATATTGTTGTCTGTCCTTTAAACCAGATTCATTGCTCTTAGTCCTCTTTACAGAGGAATTGTTACGTTAAAAATAGCATCAAAAGGTTTCGTGATGGGATATATAGTCTCCCTCAGCGACATTGAAACCAATAAAGAAGTATTACCTTAGATATAAAAATAACATATGTTTGAAAAGTATGTAGTTGTTATATTTATTAATAAAATATTTCTGGCTGCTTGCGAATTACTGACTGTAGAATGGTCAGTATTAAGCGATGTGATATTTAGTAAAATATATATAAGGTGATAAATATATCATGGAAAATTTTTCATTTCGCTATTCTTTAATATTATACAGAAACTTATCCTATATAACGTTACCTTGCATAAAGTTTTAAGAAGTTTTTACTGTTCTAAACAGTGAATTTTCTTGAACGTTATGTGGCACCATACAGAAAATTCATTAGAAACAGAGAATTTATATCTTTGCCAGAATGTGCTGCTGCAGTTGAAAAATAGGTCTATGTGAGATAAAAACAAAGAATTCTCTGAAATCTGCATTGCTTTTATTTCAAAACACAGCGGGTGATCGAAACTTCAAATTAAAATTTTTACATGACTTGGGCTTCTTTACGTAAATAGTTAAATTTTTACTGACCATGTATTTATATAAAGAACTCAGTTTATCAAAATTGTAGTTTCTACAGAAATTGCCTTAGAACTGTTTACTTTATCATTATATAAATCGTTATTTTAATAATTGAAATAATTTACTTTAATCTCTATTTCATGCTTGCATCAGCTTGATTTCATGTTTTGTTTACGCTAACAGTTCAATTAAACGAGCTCTATGGGATAAATAATAAAAAAAAAACTTCCTATGTTTCCCATTTGATATTTTATAACATTAATAGTGAAGAAAACGATTTAATAATGGAATATCAGTATATTATGTAAAATTTTGTTTTGATTTTAATACGACAAAGGAAAAAAACAAATTCCAATAAGCAATGTCATTTTTAAGGTTGAAAGGAAGAGAAGGGTAAATAACTAAATGAAACACTCCAGGCATATTTTATGTGTGCATATATTTTATAGTACAGTATAGTTTAGAGAAGTCTTTTTAATATAAGTATTGAAATGTTATTATTTAAAAAGTTATGTTACAAGACAAATAACAAACCAAGTTTCCATTAATATTTAGTAATAAAATGTTTATGTTGAAATTAAGCAAGGCTTTATTAATAATAATAAAAGTGTAAACAGAACAACGATATAAAGAGGACTAATTGTCATACTATAGACACACTTTAGACATATTGAAGAAAAATTCACGCTAATTTTGATATCCCACCTCTTCATCAGTTAATCAGACGCTATAAAAAGGATCAGTTTTATGCCCGTTTGATTGATTTCTTTCAATAGTGCTGCAAGATGTGTCTGCACTAAGGTACGTTAGCATTGAACACGCAAATAGTGAATTGCAACATAGGACTAACAACACACTGTAGGTTTTAAAGAGAACAAAAACAACTTTAATTTTCCCTCGAATCCATCGTCATTTCTTTATAGACTATCTGGCCAAAATTATCCGGAAAGCCCCCTAAAGAAGTGGATCTGGCAGGTGACGTAATTTGATGCGTAACCGAAAGCTATAAAAGTGTTGGTAATGGTTTGTCAGGTCATATTTATGCGTGAGACAATGAGTAAGTAAAAGGAGCTCCGTGACTTTGGTCGTGGCATTATAGTGGGATGCCACCTTTGTGGGGAATCAGTTCGTGAAATTTCGGACATTCTACAGAAGCAAAACTCCACTGGGAGTGATGTGATTGTGAAGTAGAAACGTTAAGGCAGTGAAACTGCAGAAAACGAAGTGGCAGGCAGAAGAAAATTAGTGAAAGGATCAGTAGAACTCTAAAAAGGGTAGTGAAACAAAATCGCAAGTCCTCGTTGATTGAAATCACTCAGGAGTTCCAAAGTTCATCAGGCGTTAGTGCTAGCAACAGGACTGTTCGTCGAGAGTTAAAAAATCTGGGATTCTATGGTCGTTTATCCGCTCACAAGCCGAACATCAAACCCAGAAGGCGAAGCGTCGATTGCAATGGTGCAAAGCTCGTCGTCATTGGACTGTGGACATGTTGAAAAAATGTTCTTTGAAGTGATGAATCTCGCTTTACAATCTGGCAGTCCATTGGACGCGTCTCGGTTTGTCGGATGCCCGGCGAGCGCTTCTTATGTGACTGCATTGTGCGGACTGTTAAGTTTGGTGGTGGCAGCATCATGGTGAAGGGGTGGTTTTCATGGTTTGGCATGGGTTCCTTAGTTCCTGTGGTAGGAAACAGGAACTCTATGATGTATGTGGATATTCTGGGTAATGCTACTCTCCCAACTGTATGGCAATATTTCGGGGAAGGCCCACTTCTCTTCCAGCAGGATAACTGCTCCATTCACACATTGAGACTTGCGCAGGCATGGTTTGACGAAATGGGTGTTGAAAAACTGGACTAGCTTTCTCAGAGCCCCGATGTAAATCCTATTGAACACCTTTGGGATGAATTAGAACGCAGATTACGTGGCCAGCTAAATCGACCATCCTCGCTGCCAGCACTCACTTCAGCTATGATGGACGCCTGGAAGTCAATTCCTATGGACACCTATCAAAAACTGGTGGAAAGTCTCCCCAGATGTGTGCAGATTGTCATCGATGCAAAAGGAGGACCAACATCATCTATATATATAAAACAGTTCCGTAACTGACTCATTCATTCACTGACTGACGGACATACAACGCACATACCAAACCGCTGGACCTAAAGGGCTGAAATTTTGCATGGCGATTCTTCTAATAGTGTAGGGGTGCACTAAGAAAGATTTTTCAAAAATTCTTCTTAGATTTTTTTAAATTAAATTTTTAAGCTTTTTTTTAAAATTTTTTTACGTTTGCATTTAAAATAATACATTGAGGGTTATAAAATTTATATCACGAGAAATATCATAAAAATGCCTTCAAAATGAAATTTTTTTTCGAATTTTTACCTCCATTTCCTGATTTTTGGTGAATTTTTAAAGATTAATTTTTAGAATTTAATTTATTAAATGCTGATCACGTGATTTCTTTTTCTGGTACTTTCAATAAATTTATCGTCACGTCCGTAACAACTAAATAGACAAAAAAAATATTTTTTTCTCTTTCTAATGCAGCAGACGATTGTATATTATAAAAAAAAATGCATATCCCTTACGATTTTTTTATAAATATATATATATATATAGATAGATATATATTTTACATCAATTATATACATTGATCATCGCATTTATTATAAATATATATATTTATTTTTTGGCATAAATTGCATACGTTGACCGTTGTATTTAATTTGAATGTACTCCGTAGCGAAGCGCGGGTTTTCAGCTAGTATTAATATATGCCTCAGGTTCTCCGAGTCCGTACCACTGGGCGTCCGGATACTTTTGACCAGATAGTGTATCTTAAAGGTGATTTATTCCAAAGATGATGATTACTTACAATGAAAAATTTTTTTTGTTTAAAAAGAAACAAAAAATTACTATCTTTAACAAATGATTTTACAATAACAAATGATTTGAGTTAAACTACTCAGTGTTTAATTGTTGGTAATCTCAAATGATTTCACATTAAAATACGCTTTAATATCCCTTTATATCCTTAATTTTTAGGTATTTTTGAAGTGCAGATTTGCATATTATCCATTTGTCCATAAACTAACTGTATGTACTAAGTATATAATAAAATTTATATAGCTAAGGATTTACAGAATTTCGTTATGGATCCGGAGTTACAAATCTCCTAAAGCCGATGTTAAAAAATTGATTATCATAAATATATCTAGATGTAAATAATGGAAATATGTTATAAAAACTTTTATGTTTCCAATAGCTTGAAATGTTTCTGTTATATTTAATTATAGACTTTCGTCTATATTCATCTATATGATATTTAATTATGGACAAAAATCTTTAAGTGGGCAAGGAATCTGCAACCTCATTTTTTTTAAATTTTAAATATTTTTCTCTGTATATAAAATGAGAATAGTAATATTTTTTTTTCTACATTTAAGTCACATAGAATTCACAAATAAATATTCTGTGGAAGAATGAGACCCGCTTTTCAAAAAATTCTTCAAAATTGTTAGAAATTTTTAAAATGTTACATGCGCATTCATTTTCTGATTTTCTCCCAAACTTCTCAGAAATATTAACAGAAGTGTTTGTCACTAAACTGTGCCGCATTCTTTGAAACCCCGCATAGTTTCCAAATTTATAAACCATGAAATGAATTAAAAACATGGAAAGCATAAAAAAACAGTAAAGGCAGATTAAAAAAAAAATTATTTATGGCTTTTGATTCATGCAATAAAAAGCAAATCAGTGTACAATTATGTTTATGTATACACTGTTGGAAATTGATTTATGAAAACACGGTTTTTTAACAAAAACGTCTTTCATATTTTTTAAAAATGAATGAAATTTCATACATTATACATGCTATGTATAACAAATGATTTACAAAAATGAAATTTCATACATAATGATAAACAAAATCATAAGGAAAAATTAGACTCTCGTTACTTACAAACATGGAAATTGATTTATGAAATATCACATTTCATTGGCTATTCTGAAGTAATGTGACAAAAAATTGCATAAAACCAAGTAACGTGACATGCTCAGTAGATATAAAAAGCGTTATATTTTTGAAGCAATACGTTTCAGTCATACTTTTCACGATGGTTAAACGAAAGGTGTTGTCTGTGAACGAAAGCGCCAAAATCGATGCATATCTAGAATGTGGAAAATCTGTTCCGGAAATCAGTAAATTAATTAAAAGTTGGTGTGAAATATAACTATAGAAAAGATTCAGCAAATTATGCAAAAATTGTAACAAAAAAGGTAATCCACGTTTAACCGAGATGGAGAAAAGAGGGATTCTTCAGCTTCTATCAAAAACCGGCCACAATTCAAAGCAGATTTGTACAGATCTATCGCTTCCTGTTATTTATAGAAGAGTTAGGCAAATTTTACATTTTTCATGGAGCTTGAGATTGTCGAAGATGAAGTCTAAAAAGATACTTCTGCGTCACTACCAGATGCGCTTTCAGTTTTGTGAGAAGTACATGACAATGGGCGACAATTGAAAGAAAGTCATTTTCTCCGATGAAAAGAAATTTAATTTGGATGGTCCCGATGGTGTGAAGTATTATTGGAGAGATCTCCGAAAAGAACCAAAATCTACATTCAGCAGAAATTTTGGTGGCAGAAGTTAGATGGTTTGGACAGCGATTGCTTATGATGGCAGAAGTGAAATTGTATTTATAAATGGTCACCAGAATTCATATGATTACAGCTTAGTGTTAGAAAATTCCCTTCCTCCATTTGCATGGCAATATTATAGTTTAGATTACATCTTCATGCATGACAATGCAAGTATTCACACTTCAAAAGCAATGAAAGATTGGTTTGACGAACATAATATTGTTCTTTTTGATCATCCACGTAATAGTCCTGATCTGAACCCCATCGAAAACGTTTGGGGACAGCTTGTTTGTATGGTTTATGCAGATGGGATGCATTGCACATCACTTGTAGAATTGAAAGCTTCAATTTGTCAAAACTGGAAACTAATTCATCACAAGTACATTCAAAATCTTGTTTTATCAATGTCATCTAGAATGAAAGAAACTTTAATGAAGAAAGGCGGCATTACTATCTATTAATGTCAATGAAATATGATATTTCATAAATCAATTTCCATGTTTGTATGTTACGAAAATCCAATTTTTGACCTTATGCTTTTGTTTATTATTATGTATGAAATTTTATTTTTGTAACTCATTTGTTATACATAGTATGCATAATATATGAAATTTCATTCATTTTTAATGAATATTAAAAATGTTTATGTTAAAAAGTCGTGTTTTCATAAATCAATTTCCAACACTGTATATACATATATGGTAAAATTATATTAAAAAAAATTAAGGTTTTTTAAATGGTACGAAATAAATATGGAGAATTTTGAAAACTGATAGAATTTAAAAAAAAAGATGATTTTGTCAAAGAAATCTTTATTTTGAATTCTAAGGATGTTCAATGTACTAAAAAAATTCAGGTAGTCTCTCCTAACAAAACTACCGTGGGTTTTTAACGTAGGATTACTTATCGTCGCTTACTTCTTTTGTATGTATATATGTATGTATGTGGTATGTATATATGTATCTATATATATGTACGTATGTATACATATATATGTATGCTAAAATTTTGCCGCATTTTGGTACTTTTCTGTTCAACTGTGTACAGCTTGCCCAAGCGATACAGACTGGGTTTGGTGCGCTTCCAAAATTATAACTCATGACAATGGACATGTGAAATTTTCCTTTCCGGAGGACCGTTATAGAGGAACGTAATCCTACGTTAAAAGAACATAAATTATACACTTCTGTATATATAGTTAAAAACTGAAAATTATAAAATTCGAGGTTGAAGGTCATTTGTTCCCTTAATATCAATATGAAAACTCATTCCAAAGGAACATTACAAGAATTTTCCAAATTTTTACTGGCGTAATGAATCATTTCAATAAAACTAAGACACTTAAATTAACACTTAAATTAACCAACTGTGCGTAGAGTATATAAAATAGAAATTAGCAGGAAAAGTACAGACATAGTATGTTTTTGTAGTTTTTCAGAGCTGTTTATCAAAAACATCTGTGAAATAGTAGAAATTATGTTATGCAACACATTAAAAGAAATGTTGTTTTGAAAACAAACAACATTTACATAATCACTCACATTATACATAATCACTGTGCAAGACATTTTTAGTTTACTTATTTACCGTGTACTCCGCATATTACTGTAAGGATGTTGCGATTCATGAAGTGTTAAAAAACTATAAATGTGCAGTTAAGAAGATGAAATTTGTAACACATAAAAATAAATGTTTTTGGAACAAATTACCATGTATATTATTGCTCAGAAAGTACAGTTGTTTAATAAACTCTATATATCGTACATTACTAGTATGCTGTTATTGCACAAAGATTAATAAAAACTGGAACTATCCAGTAAAAAGTGTAAAACATAAAACAAGCACAAAGCTGTTATAAATCCTGGAATCTAATAACTCAAATTATCAACAGATGTTATGTAAGGATTACACAAATCTTCGGGACGAAACAATTTTATGAAATATTGTAGTATATATGTACGTATAATAGTCTCAAAATAGATCTATTTTAAAAATTCGAAAATATTTCGCATGCTTTTCAAATTGTTGAAATGAAGTTTAAGCAGTGGTAAAATTAACTAATTTAATATCCGGCATATGTCGAGAAAGGGAATATTTATTTCACAATCGATGTCCCCAGTCGAATACAAAAAATATTTAACACTCTACAAAAAATATCCGTGAGAAATATTTCATCACTCCACCGAGTGTTTTTGCCCTACGTGACATCATACACACTATTTCTTTACAGCTGATTGTGCAAAAGTCTGAAGTAAAGCTTAAGAAAACCAAAGCAAATCTTTGTATCAAATTGTCTCTTACTTTCAGTGGCTTCATAAAACTTGGAGCCTAGAAAAAACTCTTTTAGAGCAGATGTTATATTCTGTAATAATAGAAGCTTTTTTGTATAAGGAAAGATTCAGGGAATTTACACTGCAAAAAATGTCAGAAAATTATGACAAGATTATTTGTATATCATATACAAGAGTATTTGTGAAATAGAAATATATAAATGAGTGTCTTTAATGTATGCTTTAGTAGAACTATTTTTTATACGTTACATTTTAGATAAAATAATTTATATTATATTAGAGTCTAATTCTATATTAAACTAATTTTTAAACGTTTATCTATGCTATTTAATAAGAATGATATTTGATATGCTAAATATGCTTTGATACGGTCCAATTAAAATATTTTAAATTATGAATGTCGTTTGATAAATCCATGGAAAAACTGATTATTCTTACATTTCTAGCCGTTAGTATCCATTTTATCGACTGCTACGAAACAACACGGAATTTCTTCTAGATGTCTTTGAAACAGCCACTGGGCTTCGAAGTTTTTTCTGGTTCACGTTTATTGTCAATTGTTAGCAAACAAGGTACTGTTAGCAAGCTCGTTTTAACGTAGGATTACGTTCTTCAATAACGGTCCTGCCGAGAGAAAAAAATTGTCCGGCGTCGCGAGTTATAATTTTGGCAGCGCGCCAAACCCAGTAGCAGTAAACAATTAAACAGAAAAGTACCAAAATGCGCCGAAAAAAAAATTAAAGAGGTGAGAAAGGACAAATAATCCTACGTTAATAACACGCGGAAGTTTCGCTAGAAGAGACTACTTGAAATATATATTTTTTCCATTGCGTGAGTTGTAACAAGAGTTTAGAGACTAAAATATTTGTCAATCAGAGACTATGTGTTGATTCTGTTTAGAACGTGACTTGCATGCCTTTGAAACATGCTAGCTTTGAGAGTACCGTACCGCCTACAATTTCATGACAGTGGTGCTATCTCTCGGAGTTTACACAGACTTAACATGGATTAAACGACACGCGTATTTGTAATATGTATAGTCAAGAGACAGTTGCAGTATTTAAAAAAATTAAAATTAACTAAAATATTTGTCTATTGGTCTGCTAAAAAAAGTTTGAAATTCATTTATTTAAGACATCAATTAAAACATATAAATATTATTGCTAACTAATAAAAATTAATTAAATCAATACTGAGAAATTTATGGGAGCTATTTTGTAAAAGTGAATAAGATATGATATTTAACAGTATACACTGCTGGCCACTGTAAATGCAACACCCTGAAGGAAACATGCAAATACCATGAAATTTACAACATGCATTAGCGGAGGTGAGATATGCAAATGATTAGAATTTCAGCGCATACGCACATCACGCGTGCCTGTGGCGCCACTTCAAAGCGCTATTTAAAGCTTGGAGATTTCGACGATTTCAAGTTCGGCAATTGTGTTTTTCTTGTGTGTTTTTTCAAAAAATTGATCAATTATGCCTCGTCGAAAACAGCGATCATCTTTTGATCAAGTATCCGAGTTCGACAGAGGAAGGATAGTGGCCTACCGAGATTGTGGATTATCTTTCAGAGAAATCGGTAGTCGTGTTGGACGAAACCAAACAACTGTAATGCGGATATGTGATCGTTGGTTGCAGGAGGGTACGACGGACCGGCGTGTTCGATCGCATCCACCTCAGCGCACCACTTCACGTGATGACAGGCAAATTATGCGCATGGCAGTGATGGATCGCTCAGTCACATCACGAACCATAGCACAGCACATGCAGTCTGTTACGCATCATCCAGTGTCTGCGCGTACCCTTCGACGCCGTTTACAACAGAGTGGTCTGTCCGCAAGACGTCCATTGTTTTGTTTACCCTTGACGCAGAACCACAGACGTCTCCGCCGCCAATGGTACGATGACAGAAGGATGTGGACGGCAGAATGGAATGAAATTGTCTTTACTGACGAGTCACGCTTCTGTCTGCATCACCACGATGGCCGCATTCGAGTCTGGAGACACCGTGAAGAGAGGATGCTGAACAGCTGCGTTATGCAATGCCACACTGGTCCTTCACCGGGTATTATGGTATGGGGCGGTATTGGATATCACTCTCGCACACCTCTAGTACGCATTGCCGGTACTTTAAACAGCCAGCGCTACATCTACGAGGTGTTGGAGGCAGTTGTCCTTCCTTACCTTCAGGGCTTGCCCGCAGCCATATTTCAACAGGATAATGCGCGACCACACGTGGCACGCATTGTCCAACGGTTCTTCGTCAATCGCCAGATTGAATTGCTTCCCTGGCCACCTCGCTCTCCGGATCTTTCGCCGATAGAAAGCATGTGGTCCATGGTTGCTCTACGATTGACCCAGATTCCATCCCCAGCTGCCACAGCAGATCAACTTTAGCAACGTGTGGAAGCTGCTTGGTCTGCTGTACCCCAAGAACTCACCCAAAGTCTTTGAATCAATGCGAGGCGTGTGGCAGCGGTGATCTCCAACAATTGCGGCTACTCTGGCTACTTATTTTGGCAGGAACCACACTTCACAGAAGTCTATAAATTTAATCATTTGATACTTGGTGAACATGTTATCTACAAAATAAATTTTGTTGTGATATTTCTTGTCTTTCTTGGTGTTGCAATTTGGGTGGCCAGCAGTGTATTTTATTTTTCTAGGGAACGTAATGTTTGAGAGATAGTTGTACAAACTATTTGGTTAGAATATGCTAACATTATTCTTGCCTATAAACTCTTTTCTTTTGTATTTGTGTCTTTATCCTTGAGTTTGAAACTAGACCGCGTGTGTAAGAATTCTCATTTGTGGTCATCCTCCTCTAAGGAATGCCAGGGGATCGTGGAAAGTGAGAAAATAAGATGATGTGAGAAAATTGTGAATTTGCGAGAGATAAAGTCAGGAGTATCGGATAAGAAAGTTTAAAGGGGACATGAATCGAAAACTTATGGCCTGAATTATCACGTTTAACAAAGCAGTCTCTGGAATTAGAGTTAGTATTTGTATATCGTCTGACTTGATCCCTGCTGCTTAACTAGACGTAAATATCGCACAAAAGAAACATACGTGAAAGTTTTAGGGAGATAAAAACCAGTTAAATGATCTCTGTGTAAGGATTTCATAGTTACATGAGGAATAATCCCGAAATATAATCAGGCACTTTTCCAACTGTTACTCTAGACAGTAAATTTTATTCTGTGAAAGAATTCCTTGATTTTCTGCCGAGAAAACTGTCTTTCGCTTCATTATCCAATGTGGCTGTTTCCGTTTGCAGTTTTAATAATAGCTTTCTGGCTAAACACAGGAGCGGGATGTACGGTTTTGATCCCGCTGATAGCATGGAAGTGGTAAGGCATTGCTTACAAATATCACTGTCATTGAATTTCACCATATTTTTTTACAGATATCTTGCACATATCTGTAGCTTCTCGGGAACGGCTTTGAACCGTAAACAGCGTACCGTTTCAGCCAGTGGTTCCCAACCGGTAGTCCGCGGACCACAGGTCGTGGCTACAATGTCCTCCAAGTTCTCAAATTTACCTGTGGAGGTGCGGGGTCAAGTGTTCCGCTCTCGGCACTTGACTCGGTTCTAAATTACGGGACCGGCTTGTAGGGGGTAATGCTGGCCACCGATACACTGCGCATATAAATAAATGGCCAACAGTCACGGCTGCAAGTGTAATGGATTAAGTACCAAAACTGCCATAAGTAACAACAAACAAAGTCAAATAACAAACAAAAAATATGTGGGTATTATATGCACATCTTTGGATATATCACTGTTTCGCTAACTCTTTGAAACATTATTGCTTTGCTTTCTTTCCAGATCTTTTTTCATTTCCATTTAATCAACCCTTATACAATCCTTATGTTCTTATACTACAAGCATAACTTAATAAATAATAAACCAAACAGAGAACTGACTGATATGCATACAAAAATGCATAAATGCCTTAAGGAATGGCAAATTTAATTTTGTAGGCAAGTCTCTTTCACCTGAACAACCAGGTAAATAGTTTACTTGAATTCGACTGATTACATACTTTTTGTATGAATAATTCAACGCATGAAAATTTTGGTAAAATTTAATTTTCATCTTTATTGATTTCAGGGGATCAAAAGTGATTTGACAAATTACTCAAAGCAATTGAAAACAAGTTTCTTTTTTTTCTATTTTGTTTACTTTAGTGTGACTGATCCTTTGAAGCAGTGGTCCCTAAACTAGGGGCACGTCCCCATTAGAGGAGGGAGAGATATCAAGGGAGGGGGGAGGGTTGTTGCACAGATATCTAGAAAAAAATAAAATGTGTGTAGAATGTATTTTACTAACGTTCTTAATGCGTTTTAGGCCTGGTCGGGATGAGGGGAGATTGCAGGATATTATGGTCATTCAAAGAGAGGCCTAGGCATAAAATGTTTGAGAATCACTGCTTTAAAGTAACAATGAGCACACGAAAATGTGTTTGTTGACTTTGCTTTAAGTTAAAGATCGAGAGCTCGTTTCGTCAAGTTCTTTGAAATATTGAACTTTCACGTTCTATTTTTAATGTTTTAGGGTGTAAAAATTAAATAAAGCTAGGGGTCTTTGAAATATCTTATTTTTGCCGAAAGACTATTGACGGTTGATTGCATATATCATACATATATAGAGTATCTTCTAAAGAAATACTTATAGCGTCTCATTTTTCGAAAAGGAATGAAATTAGATCATCTGACGTCCCAAAATTGTGATGAATACACGTGCATTCCATTTCCTATTAAGTTTTATGCTAATCTATCGGTCTGGCGTTAAAAATGTGTTCTTTCCGCCACGAAAACGACATTTTAGCATAACAAAGAGAAAGAATCAGAATATTGCGAGATAATGGATAATAATGAAGGGAAACCAGCATTTTGCATGAAGCAAGACTGCATGTAAAAATATGTTCTGGTCACATTGCATATTAAGTTCTGAAAGTTGAAATATGGAAAAAAAATATGGTGAAATTCAATGACTGTGATATTTGTAAGTAATGCCTTACCACTTATCAATATTTCATATGCAAATTATCAGCAGAAAGATTTTGTTTTGAGGAAAATATTCTTCTTTAATATTGTAATTCCATGTACAATAGAAACTGAAACAAAATAAATAAAGTTAACCATTACGTGGGAATTTGATTAAAACCTAAAAAGCAGTACATACCAGATTAAGCACTTTGAAGTTACTCGCTGTTCTACTTACGTTGAAAAAATCATGATTAATTCAAATTTATTATTATTAAAATGACACTTGCATCCTACAATGGAATGTCTCGTATTCGTAAATTTAAAAAGGCATTGTAATTTAAATAATCTTAAATTTTACTTTAATTACAGTACATATTTTTACGTTCGTAGACAACTCAATTAACATGAACTAAATTACTGTATTGTTTGTTTTAAGAACGAATATATTTTCATTAGCTTTAATTAGATTATTCGAGATTATTACTTTAACTATGCAAAGTAGAATTTATATTGCATTTCTTCTCCTTTAACTTGCGTATTACAGATGAAACGAAAACGTTTCTTAAATTTTTCAGACAAATGATTAGTAAATTTTAAGGTAAAATTTAGAAAATGCTTGATAAGGAGTAAAATTTCATAGCAAGATTGAAAAAGGCTAATTTTTGAAGAGCTATGAGCCACAATCCATAAGTATATTTCGAATATGTCAGGTTAAGTTTTATTTTGTGTTTCAAATCTCTCTCTCTCTCTATATATATATAACAGTTCCGTAACTGACTGACTGGCTGACAGATAACGCACAGACCAAACCGCCAGACCTAAAGAGTTTATATTTTGCAAGGGGATTCTTCTTATAGTGTAGAGCTGCACTAAGAAAGATTTTTGAAAAATTCTTCTTAGATTTTTTTAAAATTAAATTTTTTAACTCTTTTTGTAACTTTCTTAAAGTTTGCATTTAAAGGAATACTATGAGGGTTATAAAATTTATATCACGAGAAAGATCATAAAAATTCCTTTAAAATGAAATCTTTTTACAATCTTTACCTCCCTTTTCTGATTTTCGGTGAATTTTTAAAGATTAATTTTTAGAATTTAATTTATTAAGGGGACAGTTGACCTTCAAACCTAACTTTTTTTGTTTTAAATGGATTTGCTAGAAATTTGAATATGTGATTAGTACCATAGATAAATAAAAGTGGTTAAAATTTAATGATGAAATATTAATAATTCATGAATTATGAATTATTAATTATATCAAAAATTGGCCTCATTAAAATGTTCCATGTGCATTTCTTTTGCATATAATATGGTAATTTTTATTTCCAGGAAACCTTATAGAACTAACAATGAAACTTATTGCTTATTTTAAGCATTCATTAAAAATATAAAGAGAAAAAAATAATAGTATTGAAAACACACTTTTTATTACACAAAATACCTAAAAATCATCTTTTCTAGTACAAAATTTAGAAATTATGAGCTACGAAGCATAATTATTTTCAATAAGATTTATTTGATATACAGATAAGTATATTAAACTTAAATTTCAAAGCAATATGATAATTAGAAATGCGCCTGGAGCAGTTTGAATATTCGTATGACATGAAAATTTTTATTATGAGAAAAACACATTTAAAGTTATTGCTATTAGTAACCACATAATATCTAAATTAAATACAAATGCCTATAACTAGGAAAGTAATCACAGAAATTAAAAATTCTTTTTGCAAAACTTTCCTACTCGTCCGTAGTTTCACAATTCAATAAAATAAAAACAATCGAATTTTTGGACAAATTTTACAATTTTGAAAGTAAACTGTCCCCTTAAATCCTGATCACGTGGTTTCTTTTCTTTTTGTGATACTTTAAACTAATTTTGCGTCACGTGCATAATAACAAAATAGACAATTTTTTTCCCTTTCTTGCTAGTTGTGGCAAACGATTGTACATTATCCAAAAAAATATTACAATACAGTAAAAGAAATATTCTTCCAACTGTACTATATTCTTTAGTATGTTCTATTAGATTTGAATATTCTCTTCTACATTATTTTGTCTATTAAAATATCCGTTGCGATTCACACACACACACACACACACACACACACATATACATATATATATATATATATATATATATATATATATATATATATATATATATATATATATATATATATATATATAAACATATTGAAGGCGGTTCGAGATCCGCCTTATTTCACAAAATGTCGAGAGTGGTCGAGTAAATTTCAAGTAAAACAGCTCAAACTTAAATGAAGAATCCGAGGTGGAAGAGTTTAAATTTTTAGGTTTATTATATACAACTATTTACAAATATAAACTTAATTTCAAGAGCAGCGTGTTGCTCATTATCAGGTGGAGTGGAAAGTCCGAGTGACAGACTCGGACGTTACAAAGTTCCTTCTCTCTCGCGCAAAGTGCCCTCTATATGGGTGAGTCCAAACATTCCACCCCCGCGATGAACAATGGTTCATAAATCTAGTACTTCAATGAAATCGCTAGACTGAAATATAACATTAGTATGCATGAAAAATTGAAAATATATAAATGATGTATACTGATGTATATGCATATTAAACAAACTTAAATTTCAAATAAAGGATGAAATGAATAATCTTGTTATTCACAAGAAAAAGGTAATATGGAAAGTTTAAGAATAGGTTTCTTTAGTTCTCCATTAGCAATTTTCAATCGTACTACTCGTACATTACCGTCTTTACCAGGTTACAGCTCGAGAGTCCTTGCAAGAAACCATTTCAATGGGGACAGATTATCGTCTTTGATCAGCACAAGATCTCCAACAGCTAAATTTGCTTTCTTAGTCGACCACTTTGTGCGCTGCTGTAACTGGGTGAGATTGTCTGATGACCACCATTTCCAAAAACTTTGGAAAATTTGTTGAGTCAGCTTCCATCGTTCGGGTGGAGTTAATTTTGTGGAAGTCAAGTCTGGTTCAGGAATTGAGTTCATCGAGGTCCCAATGATGAAATGTCCAGGAGTTAATGCCGTTAAATCATGAGGGTCATTTGATACAGGAACTAGAGGTCTTGAGTTTAAGCACGCTTCAATTTGCGTTATCAAAGTGAAGAATTCTTCAAAGGGAAGAATTTGTGATCCAACAGTTCTTTTCAGATGGTTTTTCATTTGTTTAATTCCAGCCTCCCACAGACCTCCGAAGTGAGGTGCAGAGGGTGGACCAAAGTTCCATTTAATATTTTCTTCTGCAATGTAGGCATGAAACCTTTCATCAGCCAAAACTTGTCATAGCATTATTTTTAATTCCTTATCAGCTCCTGAAAAATTTGTTCCTCTGTCAAGAAAATAGTTCCAGAGGTTTGCCACGATGAGCTATAAATTTTTTCAGCGAGGCTAAGAAGGCTTCTGAAGATAAATCGTTAACTACTTCCAAGTGAATAGCATTTGAGGACATCCATATGTAAAGGCAAACATAAATTTTATAAGCTCTAATACCTCGTCCCTTACGAGCCTTGATCATGATTGGACCGGCGAAGTCCTGTCCGATGTGTGAAAAAATCTTGTTGGGCTTCACTCGAGCAGGAGGTAAATCTCCCATGATTTGCGTCGCTAAATTTGCCCTGTTTCTGAAACACTTCAACCATTTCCAAACAATTCTTCTAATGTTAACAATCCAAAATTTTTGTCTTATCGAAGAAATAGTCAGCTGCATTCCCCTGTACAAATATTTTTCATGGTAATGTTTAATAAATAATTCTGCACATGATGTTTTTTGAGAAGTATAATTTGATATTTTTTATGGTCTGAAATATTAGCATTCCCGAGTCTTCCCCCAACCCGCAATAAATCATTATCATCAAGAAATGAGTTCAAGTTAGCTATTTTGTTTTTGGGACTTAATACCTTGTCCTTTTCCAAATTCCGAATTTCATCCTTAAACTCTTAACTTTTGCACTATTTTCACTATGACATCGGCTGCATCATTTAGCTCCTTACTTGTAAAGAAACCATGTTGTTTGTACTGATGGGGATTTACAGTTTTGCACAAATCGAAGAATCCAAGATACAACACGATTTAGTTTAATACATGATGAAAATTTAGATAATATTTCTGGTTCATGATGGTCATCTGTGACAGTACATATGACAGCCTTTCTTCTTGTTCGGATGGCATTTCTTCGGTTGCCAAGTTAAGGCCATTCCATCATAACATATTCCCTTTTAGTTCATGAGCAGAACATCCTAGAGACAGAACATCTGCAGGATTCTCGGATCCTTTATAATGTTTCCAAGCAAAGGGTTCGATAATGTCCATGAATTTCCCGCCTTCGATTCGCAACGAATGGCTTCCAAACATCGGCAGATCCCTATATCCAATGTAGGACTATTTGCGAATCGCTTAAACACTTGATGTTATAATTAGGGATTTGAAATAAAGCTTTCAGGTAATGGGCCAATCTCGCGTCAATAACTGCACCTAATAGTTCCAAACGTTTCAACGTGGTTTTCTTGAGGGGTGCCACTCTACTCTTGGCCATGACGAATGAAGTGGAGCGGATCGCAGGGTCTCGAAAATAGGCTACAGCTCCATATCCCTTTAGGCTAGCATCTGAAAATACTAAGAGCTCAATTTTGTCAAAATTTACTTTATGTTGAAAATATCTTCTAGAAATATTAAAATTTTCTAATTCCTTAATCTCTTCGAACCATTTTAGAAATCAAATTTTGCCATCTATCCTAGAGTTACCCTATATATATATATATATATATATATATACACTGGTGAAATAAATTAAGATAATTTGCGTATTTTATCGAATTCCATGTAAAGAACTGAACTGAATGTAAAACCTCTGCTTCTAGACAAAAATGCAAATCTTGTACGTCAAATACGTAAGCGTACACGTGTGTGTAGACGGAGCCAGTAGATAAACAGGCTTTATAAGCACGAGTAAGTTAAGACGCATTTCGTTCGCTAGCACACTTCGGTGAATTTCTTCTTGTTATTTTGCAGCAATCGGTTAATTTCAAATTGTAACAGTAAAAATGAGTAACCACCAATGTTTAGATGATGGAATGAGGTGGCGAATTGTGGGGAGGCTATAAGCAGGCCACTCTCAAGCCCAAATTTGTAGAGAGTTCAATTTAACGCCCAGCGTTGTGTGCAACTTATGGAAACAGTTCCAGGAAACCGGATCCATCGGGAGAAAGCCTCGGCAAGGTCGTCCAAGAGCCACGACGGCCAGAGAAGATCTCCATTTGTCGATTATAGCGAGGCGTAACAGGTGTTACAGCTTCTCAGCTCTCTCGTAAGTTGTATGCAGCCACAGGAACCCGTGTATCAATGGTGACTGTTTCCAAAAGACTTCATGAGAGAGGGTTGTTTGCAACAAGACCTGCTGTTTGCGTCCCGCTCACTTCTAAGAACAGGAGAATCCGTTTATCATGGTGCAGAGAGCATAGAGATCGGAGTATGGATCAATGGGCGCCGTTCTGTTCACTAATGAGTCCCGGTTCAGCCTAAACACCGATTCTCGCCGTACGTTCATATGGAGAGAACCAGGGACCCGCTACCTACCCTCCAATATCCGCGTAATCGACCATTATGGCGGAGGAGGTTTAATGGTCTGGGCAGGCATCATTTTGGATGGCCGCACACCTCTCCATGTCTTTGAAAGAGGCACTGTGACTGGTGTGAGGTATAGGAATGAGGTCTTGGAGCCCTATGTTCGCCTTTTCAGGGGTGCAGTTGGCCCTGAGTTCATTTTAATGTACGATAACGCGAGGCCACATAGAGCTCTTCTGGTCGACGAATTTTTAGAGAGTGAGGATATTCGCCGAATGGATTGGCCAGCCCTATAGAGCCCTATAGAGCATGTCTGGGACGCTCTGGGGAAGGCAATTGCAACTCGCAACCCCCCTCCGAGAACCATCCATAGAATGAAAACAGCGTTGCTGAACGAGTGGGACCAGCTGCTACAGGAAATGATAAACTGATTTATTTCAAGTATGAAATCATGCTGCGAGACATGTATATCTGTACGAGGGGAGCATACCCCCTATTAACCCATTTATTTGTTTATTCTGCAACCTCTGTTTCGTACCTTCCAACTCCAACGAGTGTTACGCACGATCATGCCTGTGTATTACAATTATTGAATGGTTATTTTTTTTGTATTGTATCAATGTATGTACATATCAAATTTCATTAAAATCGGTACAGTAGTTCTAGAGATAATCGACCAAGTCTGTAAATTCTCTAAATTTCTTACACCAATCTATATTAATTCAAGGACCCAGCGGAGGCGTTGAAAGGCAAAGTGGTGTAAGTCACATTTTCAACTTTTTTCATTTGGGGGCAAATATGTAATCTCCATGTTCAATTTATAGTGGAATTGCAAATAGATATTATTTTCAATATTGTAATAATTGTTATGAATTATAATTTGTTCAATTTATGGTGGAATATTTTGTAGTTTTTGCAGTTAAACTCTTTTGGCCTACACCACTTGACTTACTGACTTACACCACTTTGCCTTTCAGCGTTTCATAAGTCGCATTGAAAATTTATGTTGATGGTATTGGAAAGATGAAGGTGGAGTGCAACAAAATAAGAATGACTTAATCAGGTTACACTGAAAAAGAGAAAACAAAAAAGTGACAGTAGCAATTGGATTTTTAAAATGAAGACTTTATGATTTATTTTTTTTAATTAAATTAGATGGGGCTTAGGGCCGGTGGCTTAATGCCTGGTTACATTGGGTTACATCGTTGAGATATGCCTATCAGCCATGGAGGATCAGGAGACCGGAATCGAACAGCCGAAGTGCGCCGGACCGCTTTTGTCCTGTAAGTCGCAGACAGTTGTGATCGGAAAAAACATCTTCTTCAACTGGTGGCCAGACGAGATATACACTCATGGACAAAAAAATTAGCGCACCAAGAAGGAGTCGTCAAAATGAAACGAAATTTTACATACGTAATGACTACTTTGATATAAGTAAATGATAAGGAAATCAAAGAAAAAGGATAATTTATTTCAGAGAAAAAGGCAAAAGAACGGAGGAGTTAATACTCCGTTGGACCCACTCTAGCTCGAATGCACGATGCGATACGATCGGGCATTGAGTCATACAAGTTCTGTATGATGTCTTGAGACATTTCGTTCGATATTTGCTGTAACCTTGCCCCTAGTTCGTTCAAACTCGTCGGATGCCGAACTCGTCGTCCCAAATGATCCCAGATATGCTCGATTGGAGACAAATCTGGGGATCGGGCAGGCCAAGGAAGGGTAGTAACAGTGCGGAGACTGTCTTGTGACACCCTTGCCGTATGAGGCCGAGCATTGTCTTGTTGAAAAATGGCTCCTGGGAGCCGTTGCATGAGTGGCAACACATGTGGTTGCAGGATTTCATGAACATACCGCTGGGCTGTCATGGTGCCACGGAACAATACTAGGGGTGACCGTGTATCCCGACGATTCTCCCCCTCTCAAACTGCGACAACTGCTTATATTGTCTTCGAACATGGCGTAATGGCATGTCTATCTCAGCTCTTCCATTGTAAATGATTCAGCACACTCAAACAAGCTTTGGTTACCTGTTTTATACTCCACAGAGTACGACGTTCAACTCCCTCTACCGGCTATACGCAATGCGCAATCACGCTGCATTTCTAATCATTTGCATATCTCCCCGACATGTACCTGCATTGCAAGTTTCGTTACGATCCCGCAATTATTTCTTGGTGCGCTAATTTTTTTGTCCATGAGTGTATTTTGCTCATTCAAAATTCGCTCCCTGAGCTGTTCCAGTCATGTGACGTGCAGAGAAAAACATCTGGAACTTGCCGACCAAGCGGTCGCCAGCAAACTCCGCCAAAACTGTAATACAAAGGGCTATTTTGTGTGTTCTACGAGGGGAAGGGGATAAATGGTGAATCCTTTTCGCCAATCGTTAGGCAACCCCTTTTTGAGGATTACTAGAGGAATGTACGATACGGCAGAGACAGAGAGAATTGTGCAAAAGGGTGCTCTTTGAGTATTATTCCCAACTGTCTGGGGAAAATATATTAGATTACAAAACAAGAGGGGACTGTCCCTAATTGCGTTGTGTGGCAGTATGAATACTATGAATTAGTAAAAAAACGTTGAGTAGGTTAACAGCAGTATTTATAAGGTTATTGAAAGCGTTGAAAGCATTACGACACCATGTCACAGCGAAAAGATACACGGATGTTATGTAGTCGAGCCGGAGCATTAACGGCAGTCATAACGTTGAACTAAATATTTTATTAGACAAAATGACACAATCTCTCGGGGCAACGAAATACGAATAAAGCTCTCGGAATCTTGACCACAGGGTCTTTTATAAACTTTTGAGGTGACACCTCATGTAATCATGAAAAAGAATAATGATTGGCTCACAATGACTCTGGTGTCAGAGGTCGCGTGATACCTTATGTAATGGTGCGCGAGAAGTTTGGATTTTCGGGGGGACGCTACGACACATGTCTTTGTTCTTTAAATTAGAAACGAAATTAATCTATGCCCCAGAAAATTTAGAACAATTTAGAATCTTTAAAGGGTATTAAGGGTTATCTATCTATCTATCTATCTATCTATATATATATATATATATATATATATATATACATATATATATATATATATATATAACAGTTCCGTAACTGGCTGACTCACTGACATACAACGCAGAGACCAAACCGCTGGACCTAAAGGGCAGAAATTTTGCATGGCGATTCTTCTTATAGTGTAGGGATGCACTAAGAAAGATTTTTGAAAAATTCTTCTTAGATTTTTTTAAATTAAATTTTTAATCTGTTTTTGTAACTTTTTTTTAAGTTTGCATTTAAAATAATGATTTCAGGGTTATAAAATTTATATCACAAAAGATCATATAAATTCCTTTGAAATGAAATCTTTTCCGAATCTTTACCTCCATTTTCTGATTTTTGGTGAATTTTAAAAAATTAATTTTTAGAATTTACTTTATTAAATGCTGATCACGTGATTTCTTTTTCTGGTACTTTAAATAAATTTATCGTCACGTACATAACAACTAAATAGACAAAATTTTTTTTTTTCCTGCTAATGCGGCAGACGATTACACATTATCCAAAAAATATTAAAATACAGTAAAAGATATGATCCTTAAACTGTACCATATTAACTGTACTATATTCTTTAGTATGTCCTATCAGATTTAATTTGAATATTTTCTTCTAGATTATTTTGTCTATAAAAATAACCCTTATGATTTTTTATAAACATATATATATATATATTTTACATCAATTGTATACATTGATCGTCGTATTTATTATTATTATTATATATATATATATATATATATATATATATATATATATTGATTGGCGTTAATTTCATACATTGACCGTTGCATTTAATTTGAGTGTACTCCGTTGCGAAGCACGGATATTCAGCTAGTGTTAAATAAATGTATACAATACAATGTAAAGTTTCGGAAGACTTTTGAAAATTTGAAAAAATCTCTTACATGTCCCACGAAGACGTCTATGAGGTATTGAAATGAGTTCTTAAGTAACATGTCAAAGCAATAACAAAAGACCAGCATATGGAGAAATACTTATTAGCTGTGACAGAGGACAAAGTCTTGGGTGTTACCTTAAAATGTGCTGATATATACGAAGGAGAACTGAGGATAATGAACGAAGTCGTTGAATAGATGTATAATACTAAATGTCTACGTAACGCTAATATTTACGTAAATGTATACGTTGAAACAAATCAGCTATCACGTAGTAGCAAAACTGTCGATGTAATATTAAATTTATAGAATTAATGTGCAAAATGTAGAATCTGATGGATTTGTACGGAGTTATAATAATTGGCGCTTACCTGTAGATGCTTTCGTTACTACAACGGTAGAAACTGTCGGTATATCCTGGAAACAGTTTCAAAGATTATGAAACGGTACAGAAATGAACACTTTGTTATAGCTTGAAGCAAACGTGTGGAAGTCCCTTGACGATGTCAGTGAGGGAGAGGCAGAACATGGCACTCCAGAACCTCAGAATACAATACTTAAAATAACGGCGCAGTATATACGAATTGTATTGACCCTGTTTCAGTTATAGCAGTTTGTCGGGAGTCGTGTAAAGCTGCAATTTTTGGTCGTGCTGCAATCCAGAAGCCACTCCTTACTGACAATATAAGGAAACTTGCCAGATGGTGGCACGAACATATAAACCGAAGTTCAAAAGGTTGGATATACTTTATATTGTCCAATGATTCGGGCATCACCTGGTGGAGTATACATTTGGTGAACACCTACACACCTACACTTACAGTACCACAACCTCCCGACTCCAGGGTGCGCACTGTCAATCATGTGGATCCTTGCTGATATGGGGTTCTTTCTCTTAGCATTCCCTACGACTTTAAATTGCTCTTTAGTGTCTTGTGATATCGGGAGGCTAAGGCGGCTATTTTTGCACATTTTTACGGGCTGTATGTAAACAGTTATGAAAGCTTTGTTACTTAATGTCCAACTGAGTCGATTACGCATATGGGTTACTAAGACGGTTACGCATATGGGAATTGTGCAAGGTGTGATAACATGTGGTTTGAAGAGCATGCACACCATCTATGTTGGCCAACCCCAATCGCCTGACCCTTACTTTATGGAACATTTGTGCAAATAGTCCCATCATGTTCTCTCCATTTACAATCATTAGAAAAGCTAGGAGATATGTTGCAGGAGGAAGGGTACCTAATTCAAATATCCTTCTTATAGGATTCGATGTATGTAACGTGTGCTGACCGGAACATTATAAATCTTATCCGCGTTGCAAATAAGCATTCGTTCGTGCCTGCACATATGCACTTGGATGCGTATATGCATCAAAATAAGGCAGAAAAAGAATCTCATTTCAGAAACCAAAGAGATGGTGAGGGAAAGAGAAGAAAAAGGGAATGAAGCAGTATTTTAAGCAGTATTTTAGGTGTGTTCTAAATATTCGTATAGAGCAAGGAAATAATCGTATGTAATTTTTAATATTTATAAATGTGAAATATACGATTTGTCCTGTTAAGACACCTACCACAAGGTCTGGGATGTAAAAACTGATAAGCCATAGAGATTTTCGATACGTATCAGTTTATAAAGATCAACCCTAATTTTTCATTTCATAGATTTGACCTAAATATATCTTTTCAAACCCTCGTCCAAAGGTAGAGCATATATTCTTTGAAACACTGATATATCTTTTCCCTTTTACTGGAAAATGACAGGGAAGAAATGGATGGAAATAGAATGCAGCTGCGGCAACATGAAATATGGTCTAACATAAGAGAAGTAATGGATGAGTATACCACAAGAAGAATTAATAGAAACAGAAGAAATGGGGCGCTTAACAATACAATATATTGATGAGTTCGGGAGAAATTTATGGTACTGTAATTAATTGTAAATCGATACAGAGAACTACACTTTATTGAATAGTGAATATGAGAAACACTGAAGCAAAAGAGAATTTACTGAATGTGTGGTCTGTAAAGCCTTCATACGGGTTCAGTATATTTACTTGGTTTTAGTTCATTATTTAATTCTTGTTTCATAAAGAGGAACAAATATTTGATTAACATACTGCCAAAAGTGTGTAAATCAATGTATATTCTTTTGATATTTCTTTTAATCTGGAGCAAAATACACTATTTTTCCCTTAGTTATCAAATGGGAACTCTTAGAATTAGACCTATAATTCCCATAGGGAGTAAAATAAATATTTATATAATAAAGTTGAAAACATCCTGATTTAAATTATCCATAGTTTAGAGATGGTATGTATACCATGCCTTTTATTCGTTTTTTACTTATGAGAAAGTAAATTACTTTTCACGAAATAATAATTTTGAAGGAAGTTTACACATTGTTTGATAGTGTTAGAAATGTACAAATATTTTATTGAAATGCAGGATATATATTTAACGGTTGTTTACTTAATAACTCAAACATTAATTTTTAGATCTGATAAATTTTAGTCATGAAGTGTACATGAAATGAAAATAAATTTCTCAGGACGTTTGAGGAATAAGTTTGTGAAATTAAATTACCATTAAAATAAATTGTATAGATGAATAATTTATTTATCCCTTACGAACTAAATTTTGGCAATTCTTCTCACGTTTCTCTAGGGGTATTAAAACCCCTATATGATGTATGATAGAAAAACTATGATAAACGCAGCACGCGGCACCACGAGGAAGTTATTAGTAAGTAACTAACATTTATTTTGGCTGTCTGTTTTTAGTGTTAAGAGCTCTCAGCCATAGGTCAGAAAAATGTTGTTAAAATGACCTGCTAGAATGCATAACTGTAACTGCTTGCATAACTATATCACAATGAAAACATTTTTAAATTAAAAGTACTTTGCTCTCTAGCAAAATAAAAATCTAGAATATTGTATGAGTGTCGTAGGAGTGAAGGAAATGATAAATAAAATAATAAATATTTTTATTAATAAATGTCTTATTTTCCGGGAAATCCAAAAATATTCCTTTAATTTATTCTTTCAAGATTGTTCGAAATTCTGACGAGTTTTTTTTTCCTTTGAATCTATTTTATAATATAACAAAGTAACAACAGATCGTAATCTTCTATGAATATTATCCTAGTATGAAGAAAACAATTTATGTTTTGATAACTTTTTTTTATCATTCGTTAAAGTCTGATTCTGTCACAAATCTAGAATTATACTTTAATTTATTATTTCAACATCGCTACGAAGTCATGATGATGATGAAGAAAAATGTATTTAAATAAATTTTGATACATTATTCAAAAGTTTTAATATATGTTTTATTGGGGGTTTTTATTTCAGTTCTGTTCTCATAACCAATTTTTTATTTAATTTCACTGATGAACATTGCAATGCCGAAGTAGAAAAATCGATTTATTAAAAAAATAATTTCAAAAGCAATTCAAAAGAAATGGAAAAAAAAGGAAAGGAAATGTCTTTTTATCCAATTATGTTCAAGATCACATATTCTAAATCTTTATACAAAAGTTCTTACCGTTTTTCTTCTCTTTCTCTCTCTCTCTTATCAACACTCGACAACTATATTTGAAATAAAAATATGAATTTTTGAATTTAGTTCAACCATCTTTTGTGTGTATTAAAATTAGTGTAAAATCCATTCGGGATTTCAATTCAGATGATATGTGGTCGAATATCATTTGTAATTTGTAAATTTTGAATCTGAGTTATCTCTTGTGAGACGCTTAATCAGGAATCGTCTTATTTCGGATCATGAACCGCTATGATCCATGAAAAAGATTTAACCCATGAACCATCTGATGTTTAAAACTCCTCAACAGCTCAGCATCTAATCATCTTTAAATATCATATGTACTTTTGATTCAGAATTTAAATATCTATTCGGGGGCGTGGTTAATGAATGTGTTTGAAATGTTAATTCAGATTGCTTTCTTGATGTTCCACATCAATAGCCTTTTTTGGGCCTGTGAGTTACTCATCTTTTGACTTTATTGTCGTTACACCCATTCATGATACTGTGAAATATTTTCAAAATCCCCTTAACTGGTCTAAGGTCTCGAAATTCTCGTAATTAAGTTAGAAGTCACAGTGACTTCCTACAAACTAGCTGACTTTCCTACAAACGCTAAAGTTTCAAAAAGAAAAATAGCCAAGTATTAAAAAAAATTATAATTCTTTCATGCTATACAACAAAATTGACAACATTTACAGACCATTACAAGCTTTATAGACCATCAATGCTGTACCAAAACCGCGGAATAGACATATTAATTCAGTTACGAAATCACGATTTTCTTTTTTACGTTATACATTCCATACACAAAGATATTGAGTCTTGAATTCCCTTTATTTGAACATCGAAAAAATGTTTTTTCTTTCAGTTGAGAAGGACTCAGTGATGACATAATTTTGCAGAGACAGTCACGAGATTGCTTCTGAAATAGGCGCTTTGGAACTAAAAATATGTCATCATTATGCAACTTTTGCAACAGCCCTATCGTAAAAACAAATGCGAATATATGATTCAGAAAATTTAGAGCTACTTCTTTTCTTTACATTTAATATTGCATTACATTCTTCGAAATGCATTATTATGAAATACCAACCAATTATGAGCGAAATAGCAGATGACATGGAGAAAAGCCTTTTGAATAGTAATGCTATTAGTGAAGTCATTTTTATACTTCTTTTATTTGTCGTAGAATAAAGTTTCTAGAAGTTTCTTTGTAGGAATAAGCTTTTGAATAAATATCTGATTTTGGTTAAAGGTGTTTTTACACAAATACAGCTCAATAGAACAACTAATTTATGTGGTTGCTCATTGAACACTTTTTTTTCTATTACTGCCGACACTTGATTTACAAAAATCTTGTATGCACGTTTTAGGTGATTATGTGTACAGAACCCTCTGTGTAGAAGTTAAAATATTAATATATATATATATATATATATATATAACATTTGAATACATACCAATCTTTTAACCCTTGATTAAATGTAGATGTATTCGTGAAAGTGGATGACATTAAATTTCGGAATAAAAAATAAAAATAGTTAACACTAGACCTAAAATAAACTCATTTTTCCCTCTAAAACATTCAATCACTAAAAATAACTTAAAATAAAAGCATTTAAGACATTTCATGGCGCTATAAAGCTAGTTAAAATAGGGTTTATTTAATCAATCTACCCTAAATTGTTGTATAAGCCATTGATGAAACCTTTAGCACCTTAAACATTACACTACGCAACAAATTCCTATAATTTTACGTGAGTCACTCGAAGGGAAGGTTTGAGAAAGATGGGAAATTATTTCAAGCTCATTTTGCTCTAAGTTTTTTACAACATCTGCGAGAATAAGATGTCTGTGAGGATTTTATCTGAGCCAAAACACATTTGGCACCCTGCTTTGGTTAAACGGGAATAGGGTCTATGTGAATCGTTAAAATAAACGATTTTGATTCATAGAATGTGCTATAACTACGAAAATGTGTGTTAGCCCAGAATATGGTTTTCTAGAATAACAGAAACATAAAATTTCCTGAGAAACAACAAAAAAAATGTTACTCGAATAAAATATTTTTGCTCGTAGAGCGAAAGGAAAAACAGATAAAATAAAAAAAAATTTCGACGAAGAGGAGAAGAATAAAATAAAAATTTTACAGAATAATTAAAAATTATAAAATTATACCAAATAGTACAAAATGCGAGAAAGTAGTCCTAAATTCGAATATTACGATAGAGAGCGAAAAGAATATGTGCGTTAGCAGACCGAAACGTTTAAATACATAAAATGGTTTACTTTCAAACTTGAAGGTATATATAATTCTAAAACATACGCAGATTTGAGGAGAAAAGTATAGAATGCATCACCATTTCAATGAAGACTTCGGAAGTATTTATGCATCATAAATAAGGTAATTACGAAATTTTTATTTCCCTTGAAGAGAAAATATGTCTTTACAGATTTATCAGTGATTTGGCTTATCATTTTCCTAAAACCAGTCATGCCAAAATAAGAGGCTTAGTGTCAGCTGGGCTTATTAATCTATGCAAACATGGATGGTTAGCAGATATCGACGAAAATGTGTTTAATAAAGTAAAATATTCTTGATGCATCAATTCCGTGATGGGGCTGTATAATAGTATATATTTATTTTGTTCTATTCTTCTGCAGTTATTTCACTGCACGAATGCTATTCGAATGCAGTTAGTCTTAGAATTTTCATTTGAAAGGCTTTTGAAATACGAAATTCTTCTCTTCCATGTATGTTTCTTACATTTTTTTTACTATTTGTAGACTCTTAAAACCTTTGTTTTTTCTAAACCATTTGGAAAGGGAATTTTTTTAAACCTTTCAAAATTCGATTATCTTGAAAACATTTTCATTAAATAAGCAGAAATGTAGTCATTCTATACAAAAGAGAATAAATAGATGAAGAATTTCTTTTTGTTTAAATTCAGTTAGTTGTTATGAAGGAGGAAAAAAGCACTTACTCTTAATATCATAAAGAAATTTTGAACACATTTTTAAACTGTCCATAGACACTTGGATAGATAATGGCTTTAAATCCTTTGAAATTTGCGATCACATTAACAATTTATAATGAGGGATTCAAACTTAATAATTTCTATACATATCTAAAATTATCATCCTCCAGATTTTGCCTTTGAAACGCCAAGCTTTTCATGAAAACGTGTGGACTTCCGATGAACATTAAACCTGATTACTTACCGGGATTTATTCAAATAGTTAGATCTTAACTAGATTGAACTTTTAGCTCTTCCCTTTCGAAGTCCAAAATAAATTAAACTATTTCATCACCCCGTTATCTGCACAGGGTCATTAAAATTTCATTTGCACTTTGAGGGGCAGAGTAAATGTATCTTCTGAGAAGACTAGGAGAAAACTAGAATTTTCTTCAATAAGAACTTGCCAATATTTGAGAAGCTTTCTTCAAAAACGGAACAAAAAATGGTGCCTAAACTGCAGCAAAGTGAATTTTGAAAAAAAAAGTCTCAACTCACTGTTTGTGAAAAATTGAGGACAATATGTAAATTGAAACCTCCAGTATTCAGGGATATACAATAAAAACTGCTGTGATAAGCTTTTGCTACTAAGCGACAAACAAAAATGATCCATGATCACAGACATACTATAAAAAGGATATCCTTTAAATTCTATAGTCAGAATAATGTCGCACATGCACGTTATTGCAGTATCAGAGACAACTAACTTATCTTCAATGAAATTTTATTATTTTACTGAATGCAAACAAGTACATAATAACATTAGTGTACTTTAAAATGCCGATATCTTTTAAATGAAATAAATCACATGAATTTTTAAGCAAAAATCAGTAGTCATAAAAGAAATTGCAAAATAAAAGTATGAATATTTATCTTTTAGCTAATATAAATTTACCAAACATTTACAGCACAAACTTTCAGCTTTAAAGTATTAATTAACGCGAGGGAAATTTTATATGTTATTAAAATAATGTAATATTGCAATAACTTGGCTTGTATCATTAAATGAATACAACCCTGGCAGATTTAAAAAATTTCATTTACAACTAAATTCTCTTTTCTTCAATGATGGCAGCCATAACGATAATGAATGAAAGGTTTAAAAATATCCCATTGATCATTATTTAGGAAAAATCAAAATTTATCACAAATAAGTGAAAATTTATTATCTTTCTCCTCATTAATAACGTTTATTTGTATTAGTTCATTCTACTATTGTGTCCTGTTCTGGGTGGGAAAATATTTCTTAGCCCATTAGTGCCTAGCGTCCTTTTAAAAGAATGCTTACATAATAAGCTCTAAATCACTCAATTTTAATTTTTTTTCGATCCAAATAGCATAATATCATAATAAAGTGTTGTATTTATTATTATCCAACAGTTGGCATCATTACATTAATGTTATATTTCTTCTTCGAAGGTCTAAAGTCTGAGTTAGTCGTTTTTTAGCTTTTCAAAAGGGCGTCACGCAAAAAGTAAGTTTATTTTATTGTTTTTCAATGTTACGAAAATATTGTATGCTGTTATCACAGTCAATACTCTTTTCTTAAATACGTATCCTTCAAAATTGTTAAAATTACTTTTTAACACTGCTATATTTTCTTTTGCGTAGCGTTCTATATATAGGACGCTAGGCACGGATGGGTACATGTTTTTCTGACCTGTTCCGCTATACGAATGCGTCTTTTTTCTTAATTTATGATGTTTTATTACCATAGAGGAAAGGAAATGCTATTTATTTTCAGAAAAATTATGTTATAAATTATTTTTAAAAATAAAGATTATTGAGTATTCCTTCTTTATAAAAATAATTAAAAAATAAATGCTCTGTTGACTAGGAATGATTAAAAAAATTTCTTATTTAAGAGAAATATTAGCCTCTTGATATTGTAATGAACGTATTAACAAATTAGCCTCTTAACTACAAAAATTTTAATCAAAGGATGTTTTCTGTATTTAGTGATTTTAAAAAATAAAGAAAAATTACGTAGTGCATAAGTAATTGTCTGAATTTTTTTTCAATATGTGTATTTTAAATGTCTATAATTTAATATATTTTAAGAATTTTGTCTTTTAATCCAAATTATATTTGATCTAAATATACTGAAATGAGCAATCGATAAGTTTTAAAGCTCTTATTTATACTTTTGTTTATATTTTAAGTTTGACTGTGGAGAGGCATTAACTTTAATGGCAGAGTTATCTGATAATGATACATTCCATGAAGCGGATATTTATTTGGACCCACCATCTAATGAAGTCACCGATGACTGGCACTATACGGGTTAATAGAACTGAAAAATGTCCACTTGGAGATCTTAAATCTGTTAAAAAGAAGATATGGGGAAGTTTTGATTTTCAGAACAGCAAAAATTTGAAAATTTTTCGGTGGAATGACAATAGTGTCGTTACTTTGGCGTCTAACCATTATGGTATTGAACCTGTAACTCAGGTGAAACGCTGGTCGAATATTGATAAAAGATTTGTAGAGATTGACCAACCGTATATTGTGTCTCAATATAATAAATTTATGGGAGGCACCGATCAAATGGATCAAAATCTTGCACAATATCAGTGTTCCATACGGTCTAAAAAATGGTGGTAGCCACTGCTTTTGTTTAGCTTAGAAGCATCAATCTAAAATGCGTGGCTACTGTACACATTATGCCCTTCTAATCACAGTAACAGAATGGATCTCTCCCAATTTAGAATAGAAATCTCTCAAACATATTTTTCTAAGTACAGTAAGAGACCAAATAACAGTCTGGCTGCAGGGAAACCAAAAAAACTTTCAAAAAGAGTGTCTGGTGATGTCCGGTATGACGGAAAAGATCATTTAATCGTTGTGAATCCAAAACAGATAAGATGCGCAAAAAATCCACAAGAAAATGCAATAAATGTTTAGTTGGATTGCATGATAAATGCTTTGAAATCTTTCGCACAAAATAGCTTGTATATAAATTGTGAAAAAAAATTACGAATAGTTTTTTTCATTATTTTGAATTTTAGTGTTATCGTTCAGTTTGATTTCTTTCCATAAGACCTTTTTATATGTAAATTTAAATATAAAAGCGTGTAAAATTTGTCATAAGACATAATTTATTAAATTTGTGCCTTTTAATCTATTATTTTTTTACATTTTCATCTTTTTAAATTGTTTTGATTTCTTCTAAATGATTAAAATACAATTTAAATTCCTTTTGTTTATTTTATTATGTATTTTTTCGGAGATTTCCATTTGTTTCATGCTTTTATTCATCTAAAAACGACATTAAAAGGAATAGTTTTAGAAAATATAAGGGTTGAAGTGTTTGTGTAAAACCTGTACCCTCCCGTGCCTAGCGTCCTTTTTATAGGACGGTAACATTATTTTGAATAAAAATAAAAATTTTAATGCAGGAACTTTTTTATTATTTTTTCAGTTCATTTTGCACCTGTACAAACATAATTAGGTAAAGAAAATTAAAGAATTCGATATTGGGCATTAATAGGTTAGGTACCATTAAATATTCAACAACAAGATCATTTAATAAATGAATATATATTACGTCTATTCCCCAAAATTTCATAAACATTTGAAAGGAAAAAATATTAAAAATTCTTTCGGAGAGCTAATTAAGTTTCAGCATCGTTCAAAGAAACTCGAAAATAGGATTAAAATTTCTACCAAACGTAAAAGAACCGAATTTAATTAATAAATTAAACCAATTTGTATACCAATACCGTGTAACAGTACATAATTTCCTTTCAAATTTTGTTTCCTTAATACGGTGCGAAAAAGAAAATTTTTACATCACGTAATCGATTGATTGTTAATTATGAGTGGTTCCAGAGTGTTATTCGTTGTAGAAAAATCATTTGCTCATAAAAATTGCCTTTCACCACATGTGCTGAAAGTCAGAGAAGCGATTATACTAAACTTCGTTTTCTCGTATAATTTTTCGGGAGGTCGAATTATCTAAAATGAATTTTAAAGCTTATAGTAGTATTGAATAATACAGATAACATCTTTATGGTATTATTTTTTACATCTTTGTATTGTTATACTATCGGAATAATAATTTACAAAATGATTTTTAGAAATTACGTTTCCTTCAAATGCTTTTGAACGTTGTTTGTGAACATAAACTTAGTGGGAAGAGAAATAAAAGTTAGAATTAATTGTTACGTTACAAACAAGTGAAATGTAAAATTTGAGTTTCATGTGTAAAATAATTAATTCTATGGAACAAACACATACACGCACACACACACACACACACACACACACACACACACACACACACACACACACACACACACACACATATATATATATATATATATATATATATAGGGCTATATTTGACGCGGAGAGCACCGGAACGGCATTCCGGTACCTCTCTTTAGGGAAAAAAATTACGATAGTTAAAAGATTTATTTAATCACAAATTACTCTGTTGTTAGTGAGTGAACCTGACCTACTACTCTTTAAACCTCACGTAAAAGAACCATTCGCAGGTCGTAACGATCGATTATGATGTGAGGCTAGGGTAGTTTATTGAGCGTTACTATTGAGTATAGCGAACTGCGACTGTTTCACTGAAGCGGGTGGTATTGTGGCTTGACCTTAGTCGGCTGACGGGACGGTAGTCTGACTCATTTTTGCGGACTGCACTGACTTTTCGCGGGTTTGCAAATGGGGTATTGATTAGTCCCGGACCCTCATTTCGAGAATCGACCTCCCCGAGGCAGCTACCCTTCTTCCACGTTGTGTTGTTGAGGTTAGTTGCGTTTGAACAGTGTCAAGTCTGTGTGAGTGAGATAGATTGTGAAGTGAAATGAGCAAAAAAAACCCGATTTTTTCTCACTTTCGGGTGGCAGTAAAAGACTCAAGCAAAGTATTAGTTGTGACGATACCAGTGATGACAAAGTGGTTAATGACGACGAAGGCGAAATGAAAAGCCTAAGTTCGCAACCGTCCTCTAACACTGCAAGCAAAACAATGGCTGATGAAAATGGCTGCTGACTGTAATGTAGAATACCCTAAAGAAAAAGATACACCTGTTGAGTGCGACAATGTCTTGCCAGATTGCTGGACTAACTCGCAAAATAACGAGTTTTGCCAAAAATATGACTGGTTTGTTTATTAATAAAGGAACTTTAGGATGCAGTGCTTTTAAAAAGGTGGGGTTTTATATGTCCATAAGAAAACAGGTATGGAAATTTCAAAAGCGTGAAAAAGTGGTGAGATAAGTAGCTACGGCGACACTAAAGAAAAAAAGCAAACTTCGTTAAGGAAAAAAATGTATGAACACAAAGAAAGTGCTGGTCATAGAGCAGCTGTCAAAATTTTATGTGAAGGTAAAAATGAAATATTGGAGAAAGTTGTTTTGAAGCAGCGTGCTCACGAAAAATAAGTTACTGAAAATATATTTCGTACTGCATATAAGATTGTTAAAGAAAATCAGTCCTTTCCCAATTTTGAAACAGAAATTGATTTGCAAGAACTTACTAGGGTTGCCATGGGTCGCATTTTACATTCATACAAAGCATGTACTAACATTGCTTTTCACATAAGTAAAGAAATGAAGAAAATATTTGTTAATAAAATAATGAAGAATGACACGAAAATTGGCCTGATATTTGATGAGTTAACTACCCTTAGTAAGAAATCAAGTTTGATTGTTTACGTTCGTTGTTCTTTGCCTAAAATTGGTATGTGTGGTTCTACCAACGTCTTTTTAGATTTAGTAGAGCTTGACGGTTTTACTTTTAAGGCTTATTTGACTCTTTGATTAGCTGTCTTCACTCTGATGGAATAACTGACACGTTTATAAGTAAAAACTTAACAAGCTTAACATGTGACGGCGCTGCTACTATTATTGGTAAAAACAAAGGTGTTGGAGCATTATTTTGTGTAAAATTCCCTTCTGTTATTGTTTTTCACTGTGCTAACCACAGGATTGAGCTTTCAGTGTCTGATGTATTTCAGTCAGTTTCAGGAGTTGATAGATTTAAATCCTTCATCGACAAACTGTATGTTGTGTATCATGCTTCACCAAAGAACAGCAGGGAACTGCGAATTTGTGCAATTTTACTAGAGATAGAACTTTTAAAAATCGGAAGAGTTTTGAGCACATGTTGGGTGGCGTCTAGTTTCAGATCTGTGTCAGCCGTTTGGAGGTCTTATGAAGCACTAGTCCATCACATTAAAGAAGCTTCAAATGACCCAATCACAGACAGCAAAGAAAAAAGTGCGTTTGAAGGCCAAAAAGATTAATGAAACTAATTTCATTTTATACCTGGGCTTGATGGCTGATGCATTGCAAGAGCTCTCAGAGTTAAGTGAGGCTTTGCAACATAGCAACGTTGATCTAAGCTATGCTAACAAAAAGTTGGGACATCACATCTTCTTTGTTTGACGAAAGAAAATCAGTTCCAGGATTTTGCACATCGATGGCTCAAGAAGCAGTAAACAACTTGTCTTTTTTTGGAGTTCCTTTCCACGAAAATAAGGTAAGAAAAACAACCAGCCTTTGAATTCCGAAACGTTTTACGGGACACTTAAAACGTCTATTGAAACAAGACAGCTCAGTGAAAAAGACTTTGAGCTTGCTGACATCATCAAAGTAATGGATGAAAAAAACTGGCCACAAAATGTCCCAATAACGTTTGGGGAAAATGAAATGCGGAGAATTGCCCCCAAGTACAAATTTAATGAAAGGCAAATAGTTACAGGATTTCGAGAGCATCTCCACTTCAGAGTGTTCCCGTAAAGTCTCAACCCGTTGAAACAGTCAATAAATTCGATAGCCTTATCGTCGAGGGAATGTGAAATAGGCTTCTCACAGATGAACCTCATTATCACACCATTGAGATGATCACTGAATATTGCAACAGTTTTTGACCTGTTGTTTGTAACGATCAATGGACCTCCTCTTCGGCTCTTTAACCCAACTAAGTATGTTCACTCTTGGCTTGTGTGGGATACCCTTCAGCATTAGCCGTCAAGAGTAAGGAGAGTTCAAGAAACAAGAAGTATAATGAGAACATGTTGAAATTTGGGTCGATCTTTTAGGGTGGGCACAAAACTTAAACTATCATGAAACTGTGCATTTTTACTGCTTTTATTACTTTTCTAAAATATATTTTTGTTCCTATCTTCTTCTTCTTCACACGCTCAAGCATAACAGCCCCTTACAGGCCTTGGCTGCCTCAACCACGCGCTTCTTCTAGCGTCTTCTATCTGCGACGAATCCTCTCCAATTTTTAATTTTCAAAGTTTTTAAGTTTTTTTCAATGTTATTTAACCATCTAGTCGGTGGTCTACCTCTAGCTCGGGATCCCTCAGGTTTTTTAAATGTCAAGATCTTAGAGGGATTATCTCCCGAGCTTCTCCAAACATGGCCAAGCCATCTATTACTACGGATGACTTGTGTTACTTGTGGTTGACTATAAAGCTTATACAGTTCAAAATTATATCTGGTTCTCCAACGTCCTTCTTCCTGCACTGGGCCAAAGATAGCCCTGAGGATTTTTCTCTCAAACATGTCCAGTGAGCTCTGCGTGTTTATGCTCAAGGTCCATGTTTCACTTGCACAAGTAAAACAGGTAGTATTAGTGTCTTGTAAATTCTTAATTTAATTTTGCGAGATTAGATCTCAAATGTCTTCTCAGCCCAAAGAAGCATTTATTAGCCATTTTGATTCTGTTGTCAATTTATATTCTTAGTTTATTTTTGTCGTTAATTATAGTGCCAAGGTATTTAAATTCATCAACTTTTTTTGTATTTGTCTTGCAAAATAAAATTTGGTATTGAATAAAATGTTCCAAGTTTTTGTATAACCAACGATTTCGTTTTTTCGGGCCAATAATTTGGAATAACCCCCCCCCCCCCAACACACACACACACCCCGGAAGGTTAACGTTCCGACACTTCTATTTCTAGAAATCTAGCACTGTATATACACTCATGGACAAAAAAATTAGCGCACCAAGAAATAATTGCGGGATCGTAACGAAACTTGCAATAAAGGTACATGTCGGGGAGATATGCAAATAATTAGAAATGCAGCGTGATTGCGCATTACGTATAGCCGGTAGAGGGCGTTGGACATCGTACTCTGTAGAGTATAAAACAGGTAACCAAAGCATGTTTGAGTGTGCTGAATCATTTACAAAGGAAGAGCTGAGATAGACATGCCATTACGCCGTGTTCGAAGACAATATAAGTAGTTGTCGCAGTTTGAGAGGGGGAGAATCGTCGGGATGATGGAAGCTGGGTGGTCAGCTAGGCGAGTAGCTCGTCAATTAAACCGCTCTGATTGTGTTGTGAGGAGGTGTTGGGACCAGTGGACCCGAGAGATGTCATGTACACGAAGATCAGGCTCAGGACGCCCTCGACAGACCAGTCGTCGAGAAGACCGCCACATCGTAAGAAATGCACGCGTACAGCCAACTGCTTCATCGGCCACCATCCAGGCACAGGTATCACCTTCACTAGGGGCCCCTGTGTCTTCTCGAACCATACGAAGACGCCTGGCTGAAGGACAGTTGGTATCGCGGCGCCCATTACGTGTGCTGCCCTTGACGCCCACCCATCGACGCCTCCGTTTGGAGTTTTGCCGCGCACGAGGAAACTGGACTGCAGCGGAATGGAACCAGGTCGTCTTTAGCGACGAATCCAGATTCAATCTCGGCAGTGATGACAATCGTGTTCGTGTGTGGAGAGCCCGTGGTGAACACTTCAATCCTGCCTTTGCTGTACAGCGACACATCGCTCCCACATGGTGTGATAGTATGGGGTGCCATTGCCTACAATACACGGTCACCCCTAGTATAGTTCCGTGGCACCATGACAGCCCAGCGGTATGTTCATGAAATCCTGCAACCACATGTGTTGCCACTCATGCAACGGCTCCCAGGAGCCATTTTTCAACAAGACAATGCTCGGCCTCATACGGCCGAGCATTAATTTTTTTGTCCATGAGTGTATATATATATATATATATATATATAATGACAAATAAATGCGAAAAAAATATGTTTCTGATTCCTAGAGGCCCTTCGAAATAAGATATCATCTCAGTTATCTATAGATGAGTAGTCACGATCAGGGAGCTGTGGGTTCCTGTTCAGTAGGCACGATGTTCATGTCTAGACCAAGAAGAAAGTCATTGAATAAGTACCGGCTGCTGCAATAACTGATGGGGGCAGAATAGTTATGAAAAATTGAGAGCAGTTATATAAATACATAAATATTAATATGTACGGCTACAATCCTGGGGTCATTAGTCTTAAAAAGAATAGGAAGAACATGCTAAGAAACTCATTCAAACTGAGAGACCCCGTATCTCTGGAATAGATCAAATATTTAGAGCTTTCAGTAATTTCGAGGATCTGGAGATCTATGCTTTCAGTGAATCATTTTAATAAGAAAATATGGAATACTTGTATACTTAGACTATTTGACAATAAAAGTATCGGATATATATCAATGTTAGTAATATTATTATGCTTAAAACCGATATTTGCAATCGTCTAACTAGGTTCTTTATTCTACTAAATATGGTATTATATAGTAGCTAGGTAACAAAATATTTTTTCAGGTCTTGAATTAATCAAATAAAAAAGTATTTTTAATAAGAATTTTTTTAAAAATTCAACGATTATAAATGACGTCATAAATACTTGGGACCAAAAATTCTTCTCCCTCAAGCAATGGAAGAACTTGGGCGATTACAGATAGATATCATTTGTGTAACATTTTCAAAATCGAAACAAAGTCAAATTCAATACTACTCGTTGTTGAAACACGGGTCATTGAAATATGTATATATTTACTTTTTCCAGAAGAAATCCATCATAGTATTAAAAATATATATGCTTCTGAGATGCTTCTCTCCATTTCATGTTTGTAATTCCTTACAAAACGCGATAACATACTTTCTGCCGCTAACATAGCAAAATAAACATTTCTTTCAAATTCCGTCACATGTTCTTAGGATGTTTTACGGGCTATTGCGTCATTCTTAGGAAAGACGTCGTAAGTTATTTTCCGAGAGCGTTAAATACACAAGACTTTACAGAAGTGTTTATCCTTCAATAATGAACAAAACGTCAGGTGATATTTGAAAAGAAAATATTGACGTTTTGTTTGAATGGACACAGATCTTAAAAATATTTCCCATTTTTAGTCAATGTTATAAATTATTCGGTGTTGAAAAATAAATATGTATTTTATTTTGCTCGGGAAAAGAATCACATAGAGAGATTCTCTCGTATCTCTATAAATTGCTTGTGTATATTTTTTTGTGGTGATTTTGAGAAACGCTTTGGTGAATTTGTATACCTCTGTGACAAAGTCATATTGTACTTCTTGTGAAGATGAAGTAACATGTTTTGTGATATAGAAATGAATTACTTTTGAATAACTGTAGATTATATTTAAACTGGAAATAATTTTTTACTATTTTTAAAAATAACTTTGATGTATTTATAATGCGGTTCAAACTTTAATATTTACTTAAAAATTGACTTTAAAATATGATTTTAAAAAGGTACAGAGAGGATAAATTGTGTAAAATAGAAAGAGGTTTTAGTTTTTACATAACAATACACCTCTTTATATTTAATTATATTTATCATCCTGGACATTAATAAGTAAGACATTTCGTTCCGTATAAGAAGACAACCGATTTTTAAATTTTTCAATCAGACGTTTTTATAATAGAAAAAAAGATGGCATGTTGCAAAATTTCAGAGAGTATGTCTGCAAAGGAAAGAGAGAAAAAGGAAGAGAATTTTTATTTTCAAATTTAATTATATATCTTTTTATTAACTTATTGTTTCTATTTACACCCCGTAAAATGTATATTTCTTCATTTCCATTATGTTTTCTTTTATAAAATACGAAACAATTGAGTTTTTGTTACATAAAATTTAAAAGACAAATTATATGGAATTACGGAACAAAAAATGAGAAAAAATATTAAATTAATTGAAATTTAGAAGATGCTGCTCCTCGAAATCTGTTTAATCCATTAGACTTATCTTTGATTTCCTGAACTTCAATGGTTAGTAAAATTAAATCCATTATTTAAATAGGTATCTTTAATCACTGAAGTGTCTATAATTCTCATTTTTCCAGGACTCACTGTACTTCAAATCCATTAACTTGATGGCTCTCTTTAATTGCATTTTTTTGTGTTTGTGTATATACTGGGTCAAAAGTTCTTCCGGATGTTCTTTGTAAAGCTAAATTCTGTCTCGCGACACTATAAGTAGATGTTTCTGAGTAAGTTAAGGTATGTGCAAACATCTGGGACGACACGTTATTCTGAAAGTTTCCTCAGTACATGCATATTGATCGAAGTTTTTAATAACATTTCAGTGGATTTAAGAAATTTAAAATAAAAATATTTTACTTGCTTTTTATAACTTTTGAATTTTTTCCCTTTCTAACTGACGATTAAAGGTTGCTCAGGGGAAATAAACGCAGACAGATGGATTTATTCCGAGAAGGAAATACAAATTTAAACATCCATATGTTTATCCTTCCGTACACAGAGTTATGCATAGGAATATTTACCCAACAGATGAGATGAAGAAAAAAATAATCATCTAAATTTAGAATCCAAGACATTCGTATTCTATCAGAAAATTTAAATAGCGCATTCTAGTCTCAGAATGGAGTATGTTTCGTTTAAGAGACATAAATTGATATTTTCATATATTTACTTTTAAAAATAAATGTATCTAATAGAACACTCAAACACCCATAAATATATTCACACGTATAATTTATTTTTTGATTCCAGAAAGCATTTCAAGACACAAGTTTACACACACACACACACACACAAATATATATATATATATATATATATATATATATATATATATATATATATGTGTGTGTGTGTGTGTGTGTGTGTGTGTGTGTGTGTATGTGTATGGCGTGTTCAAATGATACCGTTCGAGATGTTTGATTTATTGAATTATAATGCAAGACAAGACAAAACGCAAGGAAATAGAAAAAGCAATATTTACACAAGCTTACTGCATACAGTGTTTCATAGAAGATGTCACACATTATGTATAGGCCGGAATCCTAGTTTTGGGGATGGAGTTGAATTTCCTCCACGAAGAAAGATTTCGTTTGCGACTTGAAACAGTCCTTAATTGCACCCTGTATATCCTCAATGATGTCGAATCTTTGTTCCTTTAGGAATTTCTTAAATTTACAAAAATTCGTACGGTGACTAATCTGAATTGTATGCAGCATGTTCAAGGTCCTCTCATTTCTTATGAGATGGTGCATCAACAACCTTGGCGAGATGAGGCCCCGCACTGTCGTGGAGAATGATGACTTTTGAACACAGTACGCCGTGTGGCTTGTTATTGATTGTTTTATGCAGATTATGGAGTGTTTAAGTGTACTGCTGGGCACTGATCGTGGCATTGGGGTGCTTAAACTTACCCCTATAAATACTCCGATGAGTCCCCATTAGCTTGCAAACCTCAGCTGTTAAAACACAGACTTGTCGCTTTGCTGAACCTGATTGCACGGATTCCGAACCAAACCAGCTAGCTTCAGCGCAATACCTCACGTCTACAAAAGAAGCTAGTGAAAATTTTGAGAATACTCAAACATGCAACACACATGCAGTTACACTTCAGCATTTGCGTTCCTCAACTTAAACTCATCACGTTCCGCACTTCGATCGAGTTTCATTTAAATAAGTCTTATATATACATACGTAATATACCCATTACATCACTCCTTAAACTATAATATGAAAGGGAAAACTAGCTCATATATACATGGCTGGAGCTAGACTCAGCCTGAAAGGAATAAAATTAAATTTGGAAGCAGTCGGGCCGAATCGTTTATTAGAATGACAAAAGTACAGCCGTCCATTTCAGAAGAACGGCTCGAAAGAATATCCCCTTTCAACCTTAAGTGCGAGAGGCGGGAGAAACATGTGACTATTATTTGTAGGGTGAGCGGATTTTGAGGCTTGCGAAGATACCCCGCTCCTTAATTCTAACATGTACACGTGTAGAAATGCAAAGGTATGCGATTCATGGGAAGTTCTGTGGCTGAGGGTTTTAATGCGATAAATTAATATAACTGCAGATTGGATTTAGGAAAGGGAATTTAAATGTAGGGCATAATATATAAGATATTACATATGTGTTATGGTAATGTGGCCCATAGCGATCACTAACCAACTTCGTGAAACAAGTTAAAACACGAAACGGAATAATTCGAGAAGGAAACTTGTTTACATATGTACAAAAGGTTTTATTAAACCTTAATTATTTACAAAATAATTATCTATTACAATAACTTCCCTGGCTAACACAAGCCAAAAATCATTCTCCACGGTCTCTGTTCCAACCAGAGCAAACCCGTGCAATCTCTCAAAAGATTAATAGGCTTTCCGCCGTCACAGACCCGGCGCACTCCAGCGCTGTCGGTCTCACAAGTCGATCAGCTAAAAAGTCCCCCAGACAAAGAAGGGGAGTCCTTTTATCCTTTTTTTCCAATTTTCTAGAAAAATCCAGAAGACTCCACAAATTGCTGGAACAACCTTGACTTCCGGGCCGATGGGGGTCACTTCCGCTCGTGCCGACCCTTTCAAGGAAACCTGAAATCCATTTGGGCCCGGGACATACTTCATTGTTATCTCAATGGATGCCGCCGCTGATCGACAACATACGTGCTGACTGCGTGAAGAAGAAAAGAAAGGTTATTTGGCGACTTTTGCACATTAGCGTTCCTTTTGATGTGCCTGCAACACATGTGGAAAACTCATCAATTCCACCGGCTGAGTCGAAATAAGAGGAGTGCCTATGTCCACGATGTGACAGTGTATATATATATATATGAAGCCTAGTGGCGTAGTGGTTAAAAGCTTCAAGCTGCTGTCCCACAGGTCCAGGGTTCGACCCTGCGACTGGGCAAGTTCGACTCAGCCTTCCATCCCTTGAGTGGGTCGATAAAATGAGGACCAAGCATGCTTGGGAGCTAAACTCTGGGGGTCCCACGTCAGGTTGACCACCTGACTGAGATATATGCTGTATGGCACTCCAATCCACGGTCAAGAAAGCTGAGATGGGTACCGCTGGCCCTGGTCCACATCAGACTGTTGCGCAGTGAGTTTAGTTATATATATATATATATATATATATATATTTACAATGAATATACGATGCCTGTTGAAAAACCCGTAACGAAGGGAATTTTTGTAAAAGTCTTTTTTGCGCAAGTGCGCCTCACGGGACTTTTCCCCCTCTTGCCAGAATACTTCACTTTATTTGTTTTTTTAACGTAGGATTACGTTCCTCCATAACGGTCCACGGTAAACCACTATTTCAGACATCCGTCGTAGCGAGTTATAATTTTGGCACTTCGCCAAACCTAGTCTCTATCGCTTGGGCAAGCAGTAAAAAGTTAAACAGAAATATACCAAAATACGTTAAAAAAAAGAGGTAAGCAAGGATAAGTCATCCTAATTTAATAACCCAAGGTAGTTTCGTTAGAAGAGACTACCTGAAATAATGTTCTTCTTGCTCTGTGTTCTACGCGAGTCTATGTATAAAGTGTGTTTCTCTTTTTCATTATGGTTCCCTTGATCAGTGTAATAGTTTATGTTTTTCTAAAAAAGTTTATAGAAGTAATCAACTGAGTGATTCCGGGACTACGGACAGAGAATTCATGTATGTGGAAGTTTTATTAACGTACCTAGAATTCAGATTTTAAAGTGTTAGAAATAACAATGTCTTTCTACCATACATTTTCGAATTAAATCGAAGATTTTAATCACATTGAGGCAAGTATAGCTAGTGAAATAAAAATTTAACTTTCATGATTTCAATCATATTAAATCTCACAGGGCCTTATTAAACAAATAGGGTTTATTTTTGATAAAACGAAGAGATTTTATATTAATTTCTAAAAAGTATTTTCCGTAAATTCTAAAGTGTTTGAAAGATTCTTTTACGAATTTAATCGTAATTATTTATTTAAGAAGTTTATCCAAATTACAGTAATGAGGTCATTGAATTATTCAATTTGAACAAATAAAATAATCGTTTATTCTTGAAATGGGAATTTATTTTCCAACTGTGACTGGTATTCGTCTAAACAGAGATAACTTCAGTTCATAGAAATGATTATTAAGCTGACGTTTATGCAGTATTCACCAGTCAGTATTGTAGTATCTCGAGGAATTTATATCTATCTACAAATGTCTGACATACTGTATTGTAAATATATGAGATGAGGCAAGTTACTAAAAGAATGGAAACCATGATAATATATCTTAGACGTGTAAAATCATAAATGCGAAACTTTTACTCAAGGCAATGTGTTTGAAGATTCACAATTCTCAAGTAATCAAAGTTGCGTTACAAATATAATATTATGGACTTCAGGTAAGTTAAAGTATTAAGCAGTATATCCTTTTGTGCAATTCTCATTATCACTTCTGAGAATTGGAGATTGTAAAACAGTGTTACGCTTCTTAAATGTCTAGGATTTACGATGTTTGATTACAGTTGTTTTAAGATAATAGCTTTAAAAATCTTGGCACAAATATTCATTTAATGACCTTTTATATCTTACAGGAAACTTTTTGGAAACGTATTGGAACTCACAGCTTCCTATTATCGACTATAAAAGTAAAAGGTTGGCAATTTCGAACTAATTAAGGGTTCATTATGAGGCCAGGACATTAGGTGCGATTATCTCTATGGACAATTCACATATACGGAGACCCTCGAACACTTTAATATAAATAGGAGAGACAACAGAAAACCTTTTACGCGCTTTCTGGGAGTGATTGGTACGAAAGGGCACATAAAAGGGGAAGTCTTGAAACAGGAACTAATAAGGGAGTAAACTTTAGGAAGACGAGTGGCATCACCCACGAAAGGGGCACCACCCGTTAAAGAAACTAATAAATGAAACAGGATATTAAGGTCCTTAAGTTTCCTCTAAATAAAATGATTGAGGCTTTCTATATTTATTTAGTTCTGTAATAGATCATGGATCAATATGCCATTTCACTATCCACCTATTTCTTCTCTGTCTTTCCTACTCCCTTGGCCAATCAAATTGACTACATCATTGCGACAGATTGTTCAGAGTCCGAGGGCATAGCCCAGATGACGTCGCTGGCCTAGAAAACCTGATGCAGGAAATTGAAGTAATCAAAATAAACAAACGCGAAACTACTTAATAAATAGACGCATTTACATACAAATAAATTTTCACCAATAAATAAATATAGCGTTGCTAAAACAAAAGAGTTATAATAAATAACAACATTTTATAGAGTAAGTATGATGAACAATTTTCGCCTCAGAAAATTTTAAATTGTTTCCGGGAGTATTTGCTATCCTGGACTTAGACAGCTCTTATTTTTAAAGTACCTTAAATGCTCTCAACTACGTATGTTAAGGCTGCTATGTACTAACCCCATTGGATTCGCTCACCTCAATGTTAACCTATGGAGAAAATATGTCCACGGATAGCCGACTTGGATTCAAATATTTTTTTTTTAAATTTAACTCCGCCACAGAGAAATAAATTTTAGATCTGTGTACATTTTTCGTTTTAATAAAAAACAATTAATATTTTAAAATTTAAATTATTCGGGGAAAAATCTGGTATAGTGTGTTTTAAACGCTCATAAATTCCTTCGGTGGACGAAATTTATAAAATGAATCCTGTAGCTCTTTGCAGAAAAATTCAGGTTATCTGACAATAGCAATTTTATTTGATTATCAGCATTTATGTACCTGTAAATAGTTGACAAAATATATTTTAAATAAAAAATTGGGGGCAGTGTTTATCCCTTCTATATAGAGTGAGTCATTACAATCCTTCAAAATGTCAATCCTAAGGGGGGTGGAATTCTCGAACTGTAAACTAGACTCATCCCACCGCAAGAGTCTGCAAAAAGAGGAAAAGAGAAATACGATTTTTTTCTTAGTACATAGCAGCCTTTTCGGCATGTTTGGTTTGACCAGTATAGAACAAAATATAATCGTAGCATGGTCTAAACCAGTTTTTCTCAAACTTTTTCAAATCGCGACCCCTTTCAATTGTTTCCGAGCATCATGCGACCCCCCCCCCTCCTTCTACGCAAATTTTTATGAAAAAGGGCTTTAAAGACAAAAAAATTAACTAATATGCATTTTCGATTATTTAATCCCAGCTGAAAGTTTGGGTTGCCCCAATTGGTCGGTAGATCTGTACTGTACTGTCCGTAAGGCACCCAGACCCATACTAATTTATCGAACGGGTGCATAACAATAAGCTGAGTATGCAGGTATTGCTACTCGGCGACTGGTGTTTAGGTTCTACAGGGCGTATAGGCAAAAGCCGTGGCCGCCGTAATATTGTTAAATTAACAAAGATGAAATTTCTAAGAAATGGAGAACATTAAGAAACACTCATCCATCAGTCAAAGGTGCGTAAAAAAAAAAAAACAGAACGGAACAGATCCTCAAAAGAAAAATGCACCTACCTTATGGATTCACAACTAATATAACTACAAGAATAGTAAACTCTTACTTAAATAAAATTGTTTTATTCAGTTGAGGAAACTACAATAGTTAAGCCAAAAGTGACAGCACAAACTGATGAAAGACAAGCTGGAGTTTAGAATGTATGCACTGTAAGTAACTGAGATTTTCCTGGACCATCCATTAAAGGCGGTAGATTTCAAACGAATTGAGTTTGCGCTCTGAATGAGACTTTTTCCCTCCTTAAATAAATCATTGCCTAGGTTGTTTCATGGTAAATAAACATTGGCAATTCATTTTCGGTGAAATTTGCTAAAGAATAGATTTAATTTATTTAAACCGTAGCGACCCTAGAAAACAATTCGTGACCCACAGGCTAGACTATATGCTGAGCTATATACACTAGACATATGAAACTGAGTCATCAAGGTTTTTCTGAGAGAGAAAAAAAAATATTTATGGGTCTAATTAAAAATTTAAAGATTCGGGCGAAACAGATTTTTTCTCCATTTCAAACACACATGTGCATGTAAAAGGGAAGGACCACTATCATAAATCTCAGACTATCGTAATCAGGATCGGTCATAAATCTCAAACTATCGTAATCAGGATCTGTCATAAATCTCAGACTATCGTAATCAGGATCGGTCATAAATCTCAAACTATCGTAATCAGGATCTGTCATAAATCTCAGACTATCGTAATCAGGATCTGTCATAAATCTCAGACTATCGTAATCAGGATCTGTCATAAATCTCAGACGCATGGTGCGTAGGTGAGAGAATAACATCAGTTTTTCTTTCACCTAGGTCAGCTTTATGAATGATCAAATAGTTGAAGCCCTAGCTGATTGCCAAAGATCCGCGAAAGTTAACTTCTGCACTAAGAGAAATTGAACCGAACATAAATGTTGGTAGCTGTTAATGCAGAAGGATGCAGCTTTATTTTATTTTATTTTATTTATCTATTCATTTATTTTTACTTGGAGAAAAATTTCACTGGGAGTGAGGAGGAACAGAAACAGAAAAATAGGTTATCTAAAGAAGAAAATATTGAAATCATAGTCCGTTTAAAGCAACAAAACATTCAGAAAGGGGAGGATGCAGCTATTTTTTCTCGGAGAAGAATTTGACGGTCTATGACATAGATGTAATGATGCGCCTTCGAATAGGTGAAGATATCATAAAAATATTAAAAGAATAAGTCAATTCGAAGGCTCTCATCATTACATTCAAATGGTTAAAATAGGAAATGATGGCTAGAGGCGGCATGCTAAATAAAGAACGAAGCGGTCAGGTGTTTTGATGTGGAGCAAGAAGCGATCAGCTTGGGAGGTTAGATCTCTAGACGCAGATAAGCTAAGCTGTCGCCAAAAGTGACGTTATACGACAAAGGGCTTTGTATTAGAATTTACAACAGTGGCTTGAGAAAACCACAAGCATCTTGGGAGGTTTGCGTGCAGTTTCGGTGTCGGCGTACGTCAGGGAAGGAGGGGCGGCAAATTAAAGAATGTTGAAGTGATGTAGGCAAATGAAATGATGGCAGTATCGGGAATGGTTGAAAAGAAATTAGAAGGAGGAGTCAAGAAAGAAGAATGGGTTTTTAAATGATATAAATTGGGGAGTTTGAAAGATTTAAAAAGCTCTCTCCCCCTCTCTCTAAAATAGCAAGCTCTCAGATCTCTCAGGGAGAGACTCTTGATTGTGGTGGTGTCGAGTTTCGATTCCCCGGCCTTTCTTGAGTTTGGCGTATCGGATCGAGCTACGGTTCCCCGTTGCCTCATAAGATTTTGTGTATAGGGAAGAACTGCGGTTCCCCTTGTGTTCTACGGCGTTGGATCGAAATTTGAGTTCCCCAAATATAATTGTGAAATAAAATATTTTGTGTGTGCGTGTGATGATAGAAGGTAGCAGCAAGCTCAACGACATAGAAGCAAGAGAATTCCCCGGCATATCCACGGAAGTCGAACTACAAATATACCGGAACGCAACTCAACGAGTGAGTCACAATATTTCATTTGTTTAGATCAGTCCTTTTCTTTTGGTTGATGTTTGTATTTGATTTAGCTATTGGTTTACAAATAGGTGTAGAGATAGTCAATAGGAGAAATTTCATATAAGAAATAGAATTGAATTAGTATTTTGAGTTTTGGTTATTTTGTCGTGTGCTCCCTATTTTCGTCGTCAAGTAATTTTGAATTTTAAATTTAAATATCACGATAAACCATTTGTTGTAGATGGCTAAGTGTGCCTATGAAAGGTATGATTAAGATAATATGTATAAAAGTACAAATTGTAAATAAATCAAGTTAATTTAAATTTATTTAGTCTCTGTTTTAACTGTTATCATTGGTTTTCAGTTTACTTGTTCGTTATTGCTAACTACGTCCAGAACTTTGGGTTATTAACAAATAATTTAAACACAACGCACCCAACTACCCCTTTCTAAAATAACTAATGTACTACCCCAACTAAATCAAGCCCTAATAAATAATTTTTGGACGAGCAATACGACAATAGAGTCAGAAAAAGGTTATCTAAAAAAGAAAATATTGAAACCATAGTCCGTTTAAGGCAACGAAACATTCAGAAAGGGGAGGATGCAGTTCTTTTTTCTCGGAGAAAAATTTTACTGGGCATGAGGAGACATAGAGGCAGAAATAGGTTATCTAAGAAAGAAAATATTGAAATCATAGTCCTTTTAAGGCAACAAAACATTCAGAAATTGGGTTATGCAGTTATTTTTTCTCGGAGAAGAATTTGACTGGGCATGAGGAAACGTAGAGAAAGAAAAATGTTATATTAAAACAAAGGAAAATTTGAAATCATATTCCGATTAAGGCAAAAAAAACAGTCAGATATGGGAGTTTGTTATAAATCTTTACTTCAGAAGTAAAATGGATATCCGGATCGATACAATTAAATGTAATTTAGATGGAATTATAAGTATTTAAATGGATTACCGAGAAGAATATACGTGTCATCAACATACCTGAGCTAAAATTTAAACTGACTTGCGTCTTTTAGTTCCTGACACGTAGCGGATCCAGTTTTAAGAGCAGCCGGGTTTGCCGCCCTTACAGGTTCAGAGTCCCTTGTGACTGTTTGCAGCGACGATTTAGTTCCTGCAGGAGTAAACATACTCCACTAGTTTGTCGGAGACCAGTCTTCGTGGAAGGAGCCTTTGCTACCTTATTTTCCAGTGAGGAGTCCTTTCTCCTTAATTTAATATTTTCATCGCTACCGGGTGCGTGCAGTGATCACCGCCGTTGATATTATTGGGGAGACCTTTCCCGTCAGGAGAAGTGCCGTTTCTTCATCATTGAAGCAGAGCCAGTTCTGCTAGCCTAGCGGACTTCTCTGTTCTTACTCCGCCCCACGCCGATTAAATCGAGTGTGATTACCTAAGTTACGAAGTTCATCTTACATCTGTGCAGTGTACATATCTCATCATCATCAATTTTATTAATAAATTGCATTTGTTTTGTTTATGTAATGAGTGATGTATACCTGGTGTGTTTAAATCATCTACTGGTTGACACTACGAACCTCAGTTCGCTACAGAAGGTATATATTCATTCATAAATTTGGTTATCTAAGAAAGAAAATATTGAAATCATAGTCCGTTTAAGGCAACAAAACATTCAGAAATTGGGTTATGCAGTTATTTTTTCTCGGAGAAGAATTTGACTGGGCATGAGGAAACGTAGAGAAAGAAAAATGTTATATTAAAACAAAGGAAAATTTGAAATCATATTCCGATTAAGGCAAAAAAAAACAGTCAGATATGGGAGTTTGTTATAAATCTTTACTTCAGAAGTAAAATGGATATCCGGATCGATACAATTAAATGTAATTTAGATGGAATTATAAGTATTTAAATGGATTACCGAGAAGAATATACGTGTCATCAACATACCTGAGCTAAAATTTAAACTGAATTAATTTACAGAGTTCTGTTTCGAAGTAGGGCATATAAAGGTCCCATAAAACGGAACATAAAGGATTGCCCGTAGAAAATTCCTTAGATTGTTTATAGAATTAATTATTAAAGTTAAAAGTCGTTTGTTCAACGCACAGTTTAACTAATGTAACATATTCTTTAATTTCAACATCAGTATAATGGAATTTCTGACCCTAGTTTTTAAAAAGTTAAGTCTTTCTTAAATGGAATAGTTGGAATCAGGGATTAAACATGAAGGGATAGCATTTTGAAATTCTCAGAAGATATATATTTGATATTATCGAGAAATTCTTAAGTTTTTGAATAGCGCGAGAGCCTTTAGAACAACAGGGAGAAATGTTACTAAATAAAAAGCAAGCTTAGGGTTAGTAAAAATGGGCCTAAAGGCAAATTTTGTTTATAATTTTTAGGAAGGGCATAAAAACGAGCACTGTTGTCAATCGGTGAAATGATTGAAGTGATAGCCTCAGTGCCAAAGTAGAACGTTGAAGGGAAACAGCAAGAACAAAACAAACGAAATGAAAACGGTGAATAGAAAATTTACTATACGGCTTCCAACGTTCAAGCATTGTAAAGAGCATTTTAACCCGTCAGTGGTCGCGCTATGAGCATTTCTCTCACTCTTGTCATATAAATTACACCCCTTATTTGAAAGTGACACTGGGGACACCAGCCCCTGTCTAGCTGACTTTTAGAATATCCTCAACAATCTGATATCAGTTCCGATAAGAATCAGGGCATGTTTGACATTCAAACAGCCTGCTATTTGCTTAGATGTTCTTTTTGTGAGCATTTCTCTCATTGCGCGACCACTGGCGTTTGCATCATGTGAGAGCGTTTCTCAACAAGAGACCACTGTTATTTTTATAGATAACGCGATGATTTGAGTACGTTTATCGCCTAATTTTATTTGCAAATTGTGTTTGTTAGCAGCGCTAACAAAAAATAAATAAAAGAGAAGTGCCACCTATATTTGGGTGTACAAAATATAGGGACGAACGAAGCAGTATGTTTGCGTTTTCGTCAACTGGCACTTTAGTGTCTTTATTCCAAAGAAAGGCAAAAATGTTTGTCTGTAATCCTCTTTGCACAATGATAACAAAATAGATGAAGATTCTGGTGTCATCTTTAAACCAGAGATTATTACTTTTTATAATCTCACTAAGGAATTCGTCGGCGTAGTCGATGAACTCAAAGATGAGTACTCTGTTTCGAGAATAAGTCGCAGATGGCCATTGATATTATTTTTTTCGATCATGAACGTAAACAATACGATGGCTAGACGATGGCTTCTTGAAGGAATTAACATTGGAACTGGTGACACTTTATTCAGTTCCAAACTTGTCACCCGAATTGCGAGGTGCAATTAACTAAATAACAGGAAGTGAAGGCTCTTCAAGGATCAAAAGAAATGTTGAAACCACCGGATTTTGTGCATTCTGTCCTCGAAGAAAAAATAGGAAGTCGCAAAAGGGTTGTGTTACCTGTGCGCGACCTATTTGTACCGAACATTCAACTTACGCGTGCCCCGAATGCTGTGTTAATAAAGACTTCTAGTATAATATTTTTTTTTACCAGGTCCATGTCGTCTAGATTAAGACATGTAGTTGACGTTCTAATAAAGTATAAATAATATGCTTTTTATAAATTTGATTCATAAAGTAGGTATGATTTTTTAAATTTCACTTTCGCTATTAGCTTTCCTGAATAATAGCTGTAAAATAATTATTTTAATTGTAATCTCCTTGTTCGGGATTGCTAAATATTAATGTAATTCCTTCAAAAGAAACAATTTTGAAGTGTTATTATTGAGTAGACAACTTAAAACAGCGGAAAAGGGTAGTGTGAGAAAAACTCTCACGCGCGACCACTGGCGTTATTCAAATGGCTGCGACCAACGACGGGTTAAGCATAATCACTCCCCTTACAAGCAACATCTCCAAAACAACATTAGCTTCAAGGCAATTTAAACTCATGCGTATCTAAAAACAAATATTTTTTTTTAACCCAGGAGCTATGCCATCAATAAAATACCAGCAGAATTTAAATACCGAAACGAAGCAGGGCCATCTCCTGAAAGCAAATATAATTTACTACTGCAGATCCAGAGTGTAATCCATCCAGAAAGAAAGGAAACCAAGGAAAGAACTGACTAAGAAGATGACAAGAATGCTAACCTCCCACTCGCAAATGCTTCCACTCGAAAGGAATTCTTTAAAAAAAGATTCAAAGTTAAATTCACCCTTGAAAACGCTATACCATATATATTTTTAGATAAAAAAGCGGTTAGGTTCTGGAAATTGCAGTACTCTAGAGATTGCCAAAATAATGTATTAGATTATCTTTCAATTGATAAAATTCCTAGCATATATATATATATATATATATATATATATATATATATATATATATATATATATATATATATATATATATATATATATATATATATATATATACATATATATATATACATATATCTGTGTGTGTGTGTAAGTGTGTGTGTGTAAGTAAGTAAAGTGAACAATTTTAAATGCATGGCAATACAAGTAAATACCGAAATTGCATCCTCTGAATTTGAAAATAAATTATAGAAGTAATATCTTCTGTGTTTCCCACACTAAAGGGAAATAATATGAATAAAAGTAATTCTATGATTATAATATTACGTGTTACGAGGTATATATAAACGTTATTTACTTTTTATGATTTCTAACATGGCTTATTAAAGAAAAATTATTTCAAGCTTCTTCGCCGTGCAGAGCAAGAATACAAAACAGTCGAGGAAAATATATAGAGATTTCTTGTACCTCTCAAGATGAATAATGCATAAAGTCTTATCTCGACAACACGAGTTGCTTTAGAAATTTATTTTGCATGAAACGAATTTCTGTGGAATTTTCTTTCTGTTTAAATTTAGGATTATGGCTTCATGAAATACAAGAACGAAAATTACGAAGTTATCTCTCTAACTGGATAAAACAAAAACCAAATTAATAGTATGTTAGAGCGGGATGTTAAAAATGTTTAATTGTACAATAATTACTTGACTCCGTAATAATTAAATACTTCTGATGATAAATTGGTTCTTGAAAAGTAATTGGTATTGTTAACTTGAAAGTGCTTTTGTTCCTTTGTTTGTTGAGATTATTTATGGAACTATTTAGAAGGTGAAGGGTTAAAGTAATTTTTTTGTTCATTCCTTTCCGTTTTGTTATGTGGCAAATAGTTCTGAGAAGTTAAATTTTTATACTGGTAGTGTTAAAATACTTTATTTTAAATAAATTAACCTTGAGATTCAAGTATTCAAGTATGTAATAAAGAAATATATCTGTCCTCCAAAATTGGTGGTGTATATATATATATATATATATATATATATATAACATTAAAAACCCCATACCATTTAAGAATAACCATTAAAATTAGGTAATTTCATAATTATTGCTTCTCATACAATATATATAAATAACATTACACCAAACAATGATAATAATGATCCTATTGAAGAAACTATATTTCAAAAAATAAAAACATCAGGATAATCTGAATACCATTTTTTTTATTTAAGTCAAGATATTGTAAATTTTTTTGGGTATTCTGCACTTGCGAGATGATAGGTCACAGAACCTACCGAACTGTGATTTTTTTTTTGTATTTTTCTCAATCAACATACTGTAGCTAACATAATAAGGACAGTGAACTATAAGCTACCATGTGTACCTTACAAACTTTTTGGACTCATCCCAATGTTGTGAGAGTTGAGAAGGAAAGTACAATAACTTCAAACTATTATTGTCATGTTCTATTCCATTTACTTAACATGTTTGTTTTTGATATTTTCATTGTTATATTCTATTATTTGTGTGAGTCGACTCAAAATTAAAACTGATGTAGAGTGAAAATTTGATAATTTTTTTTAATTAAATTTAATTGATTTTTTTTTTTGAGATTTTGTTGTGTGGGGAAAGGCCGCCCTGCACAGCAATTTTCAGTTGATGATAGGTGCATTTTAAAAATTTAAATTTTTTTTCACAGCAACAATATAAGAAATTTACATAATTTACAATTTTCTATAGTTGATCATTAATTACTATAATTTTTTTTTGCTTTTGTTGTGTTCATAAATTAGTAAATCATTAGTGTATTTTTGTGTATTCAATATTGAAATGTGCAATGTCTTGCCATGTGATCATCATACTAAATTAACTTAAAACATATGTTCCTTTTCAAACTTTTCCAAATTTGTGGTCGACGCCCATTTTCCTCACATGGTCGGGTGAGTCTGTCCTCCAATGCAGGCATTGTTGGTCAGCCTCTTCTCGGACGGGGGGGGGGGATATTCTATAACATTAAAAACCCCATACCATTTTAAAATCTAACATTATTCTAAATTCCCTTGGGCGTACGAGCTAAATTTCGCTTTTGATTCTAAGTTCCGATAACCTCGAGAGAAAAAATTAAATGGCTGCCTGTTTTAATCGAAAACTAAACTGCTGTAGCGTGGGCAGAAAATTAAACGCTTTAGCGCATTTGTCACTCCTTGTCCTAACTTTTAACCAATCAAACCTTACTACGATCACATGACGAGATGAGTTTATATAAGGTTTGGGATCACGTACATGTAGGCTTTTCGGATTTTGTAACTGTCACGAGAAGTTGTATCGTGTATTTAAAAAATAAAAGATGTAGTTAAATTAACGTTGTGGTGTTTTATGTGTCCGAGGGTGAGATGAAAAGCGGGAAAGAAAATTAAACATATGTGATGCACGGCCGGGCGACAAGTCATCCATCTTTACCTCAAAAAGAAATACCACTCAGGCCTTCCTTCGTCGGCCCGCACCCGTGACATTACATATATATATATATATATATATATATATATATATATATATATATATATATATATATATATATATATATATATATATATATATATATATATATATATATATAGATCACCACATTTATTATAAATATATATATTTATTTTTTGGCATAAATTGCATACGTTGACCGTTGTATTTAATTTGAATGTACTCCGTAGCGAAGCGCGGGTTTTCAGCTAGTATATATATATATATATATATATATATATATATATATATATATATATATATATATATATATATATATATATATATATATATATACACTTTATATGAAATAGATATATTTGTCGGATTTCAAAACGAATTATGATGAGGTTTGGCTGACGTATAAATTAAATGTGTATGCTTGAATTTCGAAAAAAAGATTGTTCTCTAACAAATCTTTTTAATTTTATTTTTACATATGAGATTTTGTGAAGAATTTTTAATAAAGATATCAAATTTATTAAAGCTCACATAACATTACCATCGTTTGTTCTTATATTTAAATGAAGTTAATAATTGTCTGCATATAAGTGAGAAATTTAATCTAATTTTTAAAGCTTGGTTTTGACAGTGAGCTAGGTGAATATCTTGGGTACGAGAACAACAAGACATAAAAATAATAAATTCATTTAAAAAAAAAAAATTTGCTACATATCTGTTACCGTGACACAGATTTGGGATCCGTGTATGTGTCCATGTCTATGTACATTTAATTTATAATGAACGGAAAGTAACGGCAAAATACCTTTAATCATTGGTATAACTCAACTGGTAAAATACCGGCTTTGAGTTTAGACAGTCGTTACTTCTAACAGTTTGAAATATGACGATAGATCTTTGGGAAACCTAGAAGAAAATTTTAGGGTTGAAAAACCTCAGCGTCATTCAAAGAATGAACAAAAAAATGGAAACACATTGGTAAATCAGCCTTGAAACACATTCTATGCAAGTTTTATCATATATTCTTTCGTTTTTGATTAAATGATTTCGTTACCATGCGAATCAAACTTCCAAATTACGATGTTTCTCTTCTGTTTTTGAGATGTAAATTGGCTTCATATAACTTATACCCAAATGTTAGTTTTCTTTTCATGTCTAATTAATCCTACATCCCCTGCTAACGAAGTTTACGAAATAAGCCCAGAGAGTTAATTTAATTCACACATTGTTTTTACCAGAAGCATCACATAAACGCGGAGCAATCTCTGTTAGTTTCCTTTGTATATTATCAACGAAATAATGCCATTTGGCTGCAGTGTCATCATTTCAACTTTTTTATATCATGTTTATTAGGTTTCAGTAAATAAAGTGCAACTGTGATAAATGGTTTGTACTCTATCTCATGTAGCACAGTGCAACTGTAAGAAAATACTTTTTTATTTCATTTTCTTTATATTGATAACTAATGGTTAATAAGCGACTAATGCTGTACGAGTAATTTGTCTTTAACATTTCTCCACAGTTTTTCGGCTAATTTTACTTCTTTTTTAGCACTTTGTCCATAAATATTTGTTATCTGTCAATACATTTTACCTGATAGTTCATTTCTGTCGTTCAGTAGTAGGTTTAATGACCACAACAAGCAAACGTTGGTAAAATAGAGTGACATAAGTTGAAGTAACTGAGCCATATATTTTCAACTTTTTTATATACATACGAGACCGCTTAATAGAATAGCCATTTTACCACGAAAAAGTATTCTAATAAGCGGGATATTCCATTATCCGGGATCACATTGACATGCCCACAATGTTTCAAGTTACAGTTAACAGTTAAACCAAGAAACCATTAAAATTTACCTAAACCATAGGAATATTTAAACTATTATAATTAACAATCAATCTACTAAGTAAAAGTAAGAAAAACTTTAAAGACATTACAATTTAGAAATTTGATGACAAATGAGCTAATTTTATTGTAGAATATACATATTTCCCTTAATTTTCGGAAAATATTTACAATGTTACTTACTCATTTGTTGCTAAAGAAGTCGGATATTTTAGACTATTTACTGTTCTGTAAATGCAGCAAATCTGTTATTTGATTTTATAGTTTATAAAATAAATGAAAGTCTGCATTTGGCTTCGTTTCCAAGAAACGTCTTATAATATCGCAAGCGTTATTAACTTCAACATGTGAAGGAACCTTTTAACGGTACATTCTTCATCAAATTCATCTTCATCGACTTTGATTAAGTTGAGGGTCTGAAGTTTCACCACATTCTTCCAAGTCATTGTCGAAATTTACAAAATTGGAAAAAAAAAATTTCAGTAATTCCTTGTGGTGGTAAATCATTTGTGTTTGTTATTGATTCATCATTTAATTCATCATTTGTTACGTCTGTTGAAAATTTACATTTTACAAAACAATTGTTTATTGCTTCAGAGGAAATATTATTCCATTATTTGTTCATCATATGAACAGCTGTAAGAATTGAAATGATTCTAGTAATTTTACTAGTTGAACTATTGATAGAAAATCCACTAGTATGATCTATGAAGGCTATGCTCTTTTAAACGACTTATTTTCTATAATTCCTCTTAAAAAGTGATTTAATTCCCTGGTCCATTGGCTGTAAAATAGCTGTAGTATTCGGAGGCAAAAAATGAAGTGCTACATTTTTTAGTCTTACGTCGACTTTATGGGCTTGAAAATTATCAATAAAAAGGATAGCTTTTCTTTTCATTGTCAAATGACACTAACCAGTTTTGAAAGAAATTAACAATCATCCAAGCCTTTGAATTCGCTTCGTATTTAACTGGAAGAGATTTTACACCTCTAAAACATCGTGGGTTTTGGATTTCCCGATTACAAAAAGAGGCATTTTATGACTGCCGTCAGCATTACTACAGCATAAAACTGTTAGTCTGTCTTTCCGGATTTTTCCTCCAACCACTTTTTCACCTTTTAAGCACATAGTCCCATCAGTCATTGCTCTATAATAAAGAGCTGTTTCGTCACAGTTATAGATACAAGAAGAACTGTAGTCTTGTAATAAAGCAGGTGATACTACATTTTTCCAAGAACTTGCAGCTGCTTCATCAGCATCACTTGCTTTACCGTGAATTTTTTTGAAAGAAATTTTGTTTATTTCTTTCCATCTGCACAACCAACCATCTGTAGCTTTAAAATCAGTTATATTTAACTGTTGTGCTAAGTTTTCAGCTATCTGATTCAATAATATCCATTAAGAGGAACATTACAAGCTCGTTTTTCAGCAAACCACTGAAGAGGAGCACTTTTAACTTCAGATTCTTTTCCACTACGTTTTCGTTTTTGATTAAGATTTTTATTGCATTTCCAGTTGTTCAAGACTTTTACTTTATTTTTAACCAATTTCGAAACTTGAGCTTGGGAAATATCAATCTTTTTTTAGAGTTCTAATTGCGTACACTTATTTACTTTTGCAAACTTTTACATTTACATTTACTTTTACATTTACTTTTAACATTTTCTTTACTTTTACATTTTCTTTTAAAGTAAGATCTTTTCGTCTCGAAGACATTGTAGTAAAGCACAACAGAAATGACTGATTTCCCGAAAGCGAACTGTGGAACTAATCGCCGTAGAAAATTCACAGTTAAAAGTTCAAGGCTAGAGATCCTCCCCAGGTTAAATGTTGCGTTTCTCCGAAGAGATTCGTTACAGCTGGTAATCCCCGTCCCCTTCAAGATAAGGACCTGTAGATGTTTCATATTTCTTTCTCCCCCCCCCCCCCCACTCTCTAGCTCTCATCTGGGGTTGAAGCTTATTGTTCATTTTCTGAATAGAGAAACGTAGGCTAAGTGCCGAGCAATACGGGGGGGGAGCAAAAGAAAACAACAACGCTGAATGGCCCTTCATATCCAAGAGAACGCCATTTCCTGCGATTGCACACTTTCTGCGAAGTGACAAATTTGCTTTTAAAGACATTTAGTCACTGTAAATTCATTATTGTACTTTACAGAAAAAAAATTCTGATAAAAGTGTGGGAATTAGAAAATGATCGATATTGTCATGGCTAAAAATTCTTCATTTAAGCGCTTCAAAACATGATATTCTATTAAACGGGAAATTTAACACGGAAACAATTTACTATGGTTTGGTACAGTGGAAATTTATTGCATTAAACGGGATATTCTTTTAACCGATATTCCATTAAGCGGGTTCGACTGTACTACTATACGTTTAACACTTTAAAATTATACTAATGTGTATAATTTTCAAACATCTTTGTATTACATACATTTTAGTAAGTCTTAGGGAGTCTGTTTCAGCTAGGATACAGATTTTTATTATATATTTATATATACATACATATACATACATATACACACGCACACACACACACACATATATATATTTATATATATATATATATATATATATATATATATATATATATATATATATATATATATATATATATATATATATATATTTATATATATATATATATATATATATATATATATATATTTATATATATAAATATATATATATATATAAATATATTTATATATATATATATATATATATATATATATATATATATATATATATATATATATATATATATAAATATATATATATATATTTATATATATATGTGATAATATTACTAACTATCTATAATCGCCCATTCTGTACTTCATCTCTGCCATGGTAACCCGTCATAACGTAAACGCTCCGCCTTCCACATACTAACTTCCTCCGCCAATTATGGCAACCTCTTTCTCGTAATGCTATTTTGGCGCTTTTTAGCGAGAGACGCAGGCTGGCTCCGAACTGGGTAAGATGTGTTAATCTTTACGTTAAATAAACTTCAGTTATTTATGATTTGGAATTGCATTTAATTTCGGCCTCGATTGTGTTTCTTCAAGAGATGACCATTCGGGTCATCACACCAGCTCGACAGGATGGAGAACCAAGTTTGGCGTTTGGATCAAGAAATCAACTTTTGTCACGCCTGAGATTGCGACTGCGTTGTGAGAAATGAAGACGCCATTGCTCTACACTTTTTGATCTCGAATCCCGCATGCGTTCCTGAATTAACCAGCTTGAAATGACCAAAGCTAAAACGTTCCTCATCCAAAATTATGAAATCTACTACATCGAAGCAAGTAAAGATCCCCTTTTTCCAGTTCGTTCCAGTTTGATGGCGACTTTTGTTTCCCGCCTGACCTCACCATTGTTTCCCGTCTCGGACTGCGCCATCTTGTGATACACCCGTATTCAACTCTAAATATTCAAGAATGTGAAATTTTTTTCCATTATTGCCTTGATTTCTGCATGCACGCCGAACGCTGTGCAGATAATCAAAATAAGTTATATTTCAACAGAAAGATCACTGTCAGAGTGTTTTTACTCTCAAAAATTTATTTTGTGTTTACAAAAATTGGTGTGTAAGCAGGTCAGTAATTATATTATTTTTGTAATTTTCTGGTATTGTAAAAGTGAAAACAAGATGACCACTTCCAAAGTAAATGTCGAACATGACGATTCTTTTAGAATCCCGAATGTTGAAAACGAAATTAACATTGTGCCCTTTGAGGAAGGCTTTATTGATATAGATTTCTGGTTATCTTATTTTAATAAAAAATGTATTCAAGGGAATAGAGATGAACAGTGGAAATTACAAAATTTTTCACGTTTTGTAAAGGGTAACGCACTTAACGTGTATATACAGAATTGCTATAAAGTTAATAATTTTGCAGAATTAGTGACGGTATTAAAAGAAATTTTTTTTACCCCTACATTAACTACCTTTGGTGATTTTGCGGGGTTAAAATTTAAGGTAAACGATGACATAACCAAATATTTCAGGGAAAAATTAGAAATCTGAAAAAAGTTAAATTTAAGAAGGGAAATGATCATGGAGGGATTAACTGATGGCCTCCCCGGAGAACTAAAATCATTAATGACCATTAATCCCCCTGCTGACCCAATTGCTTGGCTTAATCAAGCTCACAGACTGGTAAAAATAAGAGTGAATCCACAACCCAGTAATGATTCGCCCAGATATGTAACTCCCTTTGTTAGAACTCCCCAAATTCAAAACAGAAATGATTACTTTAGGAATGATTCCCAAACTTGGAATAGGTCAGATGTACCAAGATATACAAATGATGTTAGAACTTATGCCCCGAGGCAAAATACTTACCAGATACCTCATAATTTCTATCGATACCAAAGACCATTCAAATCCTAAGTATCGGAGCAATAACCCTAGATTTTCTAGCCATCATAATTATAATAACTCACCCACTTTGTCTCCCACTCGATGTAGAATATGTACAGAGAGAGGTATTCCAAATGCTTTTCATTGGCATCAAATTTGTCCATTCAGAATGGAAAGAGCTGATAATGAGAGGACTTCACCCCTTGCAATTGAACCACCCTCAGAGAATACTCCCAATTCCTGACTATTAAAGGTGTCCGGTTATTTGTCAAACAATAAAAATATAGAATGTGTAATAGACAGTGGCGCAACTCTGTCAGTGATATCCACCAGAACTGCTCGACAGTTAAATTTGAAAATAACCAGAATAAGAGGTATACAAGTTGTACAAACACAAGGCCATATTGTAATGAACAAAATCTGTAAAGTTAAGATGAAAATTGGCCAAATTATCAGAGATATTATGTTATATGTAATTGACAATAACTTGGATTATGTAATATTAGGTCTAAATGAATGTAAAATTTATGAAATTGATATTGATTGTAAAAACCTAAAGGTAAAACAAAAATCTGTAATAATTAATTATGAAGGTAATATGCCAAAAGCAAATATGTCACTCCATATTCAATTCCAAGGTGGTCTGTTCAACAGCCAAAATAAGTCCAGTCCTCAACCTGAGTATTTTGTTCAAAATGACTATGGAGATGATAATGAGAATATAATTCTAAATGATACCATACCTAAAACTGTTGACTCTGTAACCAATGTTGTTTCTCAGAATCTTAATCGAAAAGAAAATAATTTAGAAAACTTGTTAATTAAAAATTCATCTGTATTTTCCAAAAGTAAATATGATGTTGGTTGTATTAATATTGAACCCCAAAGAATTAACTTAACATCTAACTTGCCTGTATCTCTAAGACACTATAGAACTTCCCCTAAGGAAGAGGGAGAAATTAAATCATAAATTGATCAATTGTTGAAAGCAGGCATAATTAAGGAAAGTTGCAGCCCGTACAGTTCACCTGTATGTTTGGTACTCAAGAGTGAGGAGGGTAAGAAAACAAGATTGTGCATTGATTATCGAAAATTGAATTCCCTTACTAAAACAGATGCAGAACCTTTGCCCAGAATTGATACTTTATTAGATAAATTGAGTAACGCCAAAATTTTTTTCTACCCTTGACCTCAGATCTGGTTTCTGGCATATTCCCATTCACCCCGCAGATACTGAGAAGCTGGCTTTCAGTACAAACTTTGGGTTATTCGAGTGGCTAAGGCTCCCCTTTGGACTGAAAAATGCTCCAGCCATTTTTAACAGAACCATTAGGCGAATTTTAACAAAAAACAAAATTGATTTTGCATGTAGCTACTTTGATGACATAATTGTCTACTCTTCTTCTGAGAAAGAACATTTGGAACATTTAAGTATATTATTTGAAGTGTTTAAAAGAGAAGATATTAAATTAAACCAAGGGAAATGTGTGTTTGCTAAAGATCAGATAAAATTTCTAGGTTATGAAGTAAAAAATGGTAGAGTAATTCCTGATAATCATAATATTGAAATTATTAAAAAATTGAAAAATCCTAATAATACCAAAGAGTTACAAAGAGTTCTCGGTAGTGTAAATGTTTATCACCGATTCATTCCCAACTATGCCAAAATTAGAGCTCCTCTTAATAGATTACTGAAAAAGAATGTTGTGTGGCATTGGGATGAAACATGTCAACAAGCTTTTGACGAGTTGAAAGAAATCTTAATATCAAAACCAGTGTTACAGTTATACGATTCTAGTAAACCATGTCACCTCTATGTTGATGCCTCCCAAAGTGCTGTTGGAGCTGTTTTGAAGCAACCAGATCAAAATAATATTCTTCACCCTGTATCATACCATTCGAGAACTTTAAGAGATTATGAAAAGAATTACGCAATTACAGAATTGGAATGTTTAGCCATTGTTGACGGATTAGACAGATTTCATTATTATCTCCATGGGCAAAAATTTGTCATACATACTGATCATGCGGCACTTGTTTGGTTAAAAAATGTTAAAAATTTAAAAGGTAGATTATTCCGCTGGTCCCTTAAATTGAGCATGTATGACTACGAAATTAGATATCAGAAGGGTTCTACTAACATTGAGGCGGATATGCTTTCAAGACATCCCGTTTCTCAACATCTCCAACACTGTGCACATTTACTAGATAGGAATGAAATTATTCAACAGCAGAAAATTGACAATGTGTGTGGTAAAAATTATAAAGAAATTAATGACATGATGGTAATTAAGAAAAAGAACTTTTGTAAAATTGTAGTACCTAAATCCTTAAGATTAAAATTGTTAACTAATACCCATGAAAATTTCGGACATCCAGGAGTTCAAATTATGCTAAATTTAATTACCCCTCAATATTATTGGCCCCATATTAGTGAAGATATAGGAAACTTCGTGAAACATTGTCATACTTGTCAACTAAATAAAAAGAAAAAACAGAAACGATTTGGATTCCTGCAGGAAGTGCCCTCAACTGACTAACCTTTTGAATGCTTATCTATTGATACTGTAGGAGGGTTTAATTATTACAACTCAACCAAAAAATATTTACATATAGTGATTGATCATGCAACCCGATATGTATGGGCATTTCCCTCAAAGAGTGTAACTTCAGAAACATATGCCAATTGTCTAAGTCAAATTTTAAATGTGCAAATTCCAGAGAAAGTGTTAAGCGATAGAAACGCAGCTTTTACATCATCCAGATTTAAAAAATTTCTTAAAAACCATAATGTGAAACAACTTTTGACTTCTTCTCATCATCCCCAGACCAACGGAAAAGTGGAGAGGGTAAATCAATCCCTTGTAACCCGCCTAAAATGTAAGGTAAATGCTACTTCTAAAAAGGTTCCGTGGACAAAAGTGCTAAAGCAAGTTGTTACTGAATATAACAACTCACCTCATACTGTAACTAAGTTCACCCCTGCCTACTTATTATTTGGCAAACTCCCATTTGATTCTCCAATTGACCAAAATACTTATCCTCCACTTAATGAAGAAAGAACTTTAGCTAAATCCAGAACTCTTGAATACGACCAGAAAAATAAGACGAGATATGATACTAGATTTGAAGAATCTAAATTTCATCCTGGAGACTTATTAATATATGAGGAATTCGAATACCCAAACACTAGAAAATTGACCTCTCCTTATTCAGGACCTTACCAGATTATTAAAAAATAATCTGAAGTTAATTATGAAATTGATAAAGAAAATTACCACACAAAAAAACCTACTGAAATTGTACATTCATCAAGATTGAGATTTTACTATTCACCTGAGAAGTTCAAACTACACCATGAATAAGTCACCAATATGTAAATCATTCAGCTATCCTTAATCTTTCTTTTTAGCATTCCTGTCCTATCGCCATCCTAGTTAATTTTGAAGAAACCCCGTGAGTGTAAGTGAAACTCACATATTTTTTTAAAAACTTTTTGAAGCTTACTACATTTTATATGAAATATACTGTGTACTAGATAAATATTATTGATTTTTATACTGGGGTTTCCACTCACTGTCCTCCCTGTCTCTTCGCACTTTTCAAATGTTCCCTTTGAACAGTTGCTTTTCCCTCTCATGTTTGAGAAACTGCCTACCCCTTTTCATTTTGTGCAGTTTGCTCAACTTGAGTTTCAGGTTGGAAGCACCTTCCCTTTGGTAAACGCTCACGAGGATGTACTCACAACAGGTCACATACCTCAAATTTATGTTTGTATTGTCTTGATTTTTTTTCCACAACAGTTGAATGTTAGTGTCAATTGTTGGAATTTGTATTTTTGTTCGAATTTTTGCAACATCAGGTACCAGACATGTGGTATTGATGTTGAAAGTTAATTTTGACAGCATTTGGTAAATTTATTCTACTAATTGCTGAAAGCATAATTTTAATATTTTTGTGTACATGATCTAGAGAAAAAAAATAAAATAAAATATAGATAGTGTTTTGCTCAAAGAAAAGTCAATTACTAATGAGCAACGGACAAAGAACAACAAAGAACATTATTTTTTCTAAAAACGTGACTACAACCCAGGAGATCTCTAACAGAACTAAAACCCTACTCCACGATAAAGACTGTGAATAAAAATAACTTTTGTGACTTTTACTACTATGTGAACTGTACCCGTCCATTACTCTGAAAACATTTCAGACTGTGATACACATGTCAGGGACTGAGACCTGCACAATATTTTTCTTGTATCTGTATTTGGAACGTCTTTACATCTGTTTTTATTAGTGTCTTCATTTAAGTGTACGATTCCATTTTTATTTTTCTCCAGCTATTTGTTTATAATGTTATGCCATATTTACATGTTTAAGCCTTTTCAGTTGTATTTTAAAGTGTAAAAAATTTGTGAGTTTCGAGCCAGCTTCAACCTATTATTCTAACTACTAATTTTCATGTTCTCACTATCTGGAGTGTCTTGGAGTCGACTGCCGCGGCTCCAATCCATTTTAGATGGGGGGGATATTCTGTGATAATATTACTAACTATCTATAATCGCCCATTCTGTACTTCATCTCTGCCATGGTAACCCGTCTTGACCTAAACGCTCCGCATTCCACATACTAACTTCCTCTGCCAATTCTGGCAACCTCTTTCTCCTAATGCTATTTTGGCGCTTTTTAGCGAGAGACGCAGGCTGGCTCCGAACCGAGTAAGATGTGTTAATCTTTACGTTAAATAAACTTCAGTTATTTATGATTTGGAATTGCATTTAATTTCGGCCTCGCTTGTGTTTCTTCAAGAGATGACCATTCGGGTCATCGCACACACACACACACACACACACACACATATATATATATATATATATATATATATATATATATATATATATATATATATATATATATATATATATATATATATATATATCTATATATACTAGCTGAATACCCATGCTTCGCTACGGGGTACATTTTAGGATAATTACAATGAAAAATTAATAAAATTGCTTTTTAGAGGATTTTCTTATAAACAACATTTTTTGTTTCTTCATTGGGCCGAACTAATATTACCAGACTCGTCCGCGAACTTACGCGTGAGCAAGCTACGTAAAACTGACCATGGGAGAAACAATTTTCTCGTAAATGTACTGCAGCATATTTTAAAGTTTGGCCTTGGGACTTATTTATCGTCATGGTGAAGCATATTTTGAGAGGAAATTACAGTTTTATATATAGATTTGATTTAATATCCATAAAACATACTAATTTGAACTAAATTTTTAAAAATTTCCATCTCAATTAGTCTAGTGGTTAAATTTTATCTTTTACTATATTTTAATATTTTCTTTGTCAATTAATTTCGTTGTTATGCACGTGACGCAAAATTAATTTAAAGTATCACAAAAAACAGAAATCTCGTGATCAGCATTTAATAAATTAAATTTAAAACTTTCCAAACGATTATTGTTTTGGAAGCTAATGTTCTGCTAATTTCCAGTAAAAGCTAAAATCATTTGAAAACCACACACCATTGTTCCACTCACACGCAACACTATAAACCCATAAAGAATGCAAGAATAAAACGGTTAAAATATATAAATGTATTAATTTAAATAATTAAATACACACAAATGTATAAATTACACAAAAGTTTACTTAAATTATTTAATCTGTCTACATTTCCAGTATAAAAATAATTTCGGGCATTTACAGAACATGGTATATTTCACTTTTGGAAACACGCATTAAATTAGCATCATCTCAATGAGAAATTTCTGAAATGAGCATGACAATGAAGATCGTGTGTTTACAAACAAGAGCAGTAACCGAAATGTCTTAAATATAAATTTTAAGAATATTATGGTAGTGAGTTGTGTATATAAATAAATACTTTCCAAACGATTACTGTTTTGGATGCTAATGTTCTGCTAATTTCCAGTAAAAGCTAAAATCATTTGAAAACCACATACCAGTGTTCCACTCACACGCAACACTATAAAACAGAATTACAGTACTCTACGTTTATATGGGCATTGAAAATCGTGGTTAGTAGAGGGCAATACGGGACAATCCACGCATTGTTTATAGACACTTGCTATCTTTGACTATTATTTGATTCGTAATATCTGCCTCATATGCCGTATGTTTCTAAACGCCATTCCCGAATGAAGAAATCGTGTAGAGGAGGCTTCTGCAACATGTGGACAGAGACAGTTGTTTTGTGACAACTGACTGAAGTGGTGTCATCTTTCGCTATTATTTGATCTATAATATATGCCTCATATGCCGTATGTTTCTAAACGCCATTCCAATATGAACCGCAGCCTAATTCCTTTAAAATGGAACAAATGAGTAACTCCAGTTAACCATGTAATCCACTACTGCTACAGGGGCATCAAAATGTGAGAATACAGAGTTCTCACATTTCTCACAAATCAACCCAAACTGCAATTATGTCGGACAACTGACTGAAGTGGTGTCATCTTTGACTATTATTTGATCTGTAATATCTGCCTCATATGCCGTATGCTTCTAAACGCCATTCCCATATGAACCGCAGCCTAATTCCTTTAAAATGGAACAAAATGAGTAACTCCAGTTTACCATGTAATCCACTACTGCTACAGGGGCATCAAAATGTGAGAATACAGAGTTCTCACATTTCTCACAAATCAACCCAAACTGCAATTATGTCGGACAACTGACTGAAGTGGTGTCATCTTTGGCTATTATTTGATCTGTAATATCTGCCTCATATACCGTATGTTTCTAAATGCCATTCCCATATGAACCCCAGCCTAATTCCTTTAAAATGGAACAAAATGAGTAACTCCAGTTAACCATGTAATCCACTACTGCTGAAGGGGCATAAAAATGTGAGAAGACAGAGTTTAAAGCAGCCAAAACTGCAATTATGTGTGCCCCAGGTCCTCCGCCTAAACTACAAATTGCTTTTGGTAATAACACCAGTCATTTTCTTCAGTGGAGTTGTGTTGTTTGTTGTTTTGAGTGAGAAAGTGAGTTAGTGGCATGCATTCATGCATTAGTTAGTAACTGTAATAAGCGGGATGTGAATACGCGGCAATCTAAATTGGAAGGACCACACAGCCGGTATTGTGAGCAGGATTTATGACGCTTCAGAGTGCCTGTGAGCAGGGCGTAGGCAGTGTGCAACAAAACGGGCAATAAAGCCATAAAAAAAGTAAGAGGACAGCAGCCATAAATCGGAGATCAAAGATTAGGAAGCAAGTGCATGGAGAGTTGAGAAATTTCCCAGACGAGGAGAGGCGTCCAACATAATTAAAATGCAAAACATAAAACATGAACCAACCTATGAACAAGGTGGCTCAGCCCCCAGCACAATCAAAAGGCGGGGCGAGCGAATAGGATGCCAAGAAGGCACGAACCAATAGAAAAAAAAGAAAAGAAATATATATACGGGGTAAAGCATGTTGGAGGGAGCCCCGTGACTAAGAAAAATGAAAGAGAAATAGCTAAAGCTGCCACAGGTCTGACGAAATTACGAATAATATAATATTGAATACCAAAGTGAGCTCCATACGAAAGAAGGAAGGAGTAAAAACGAATTAAGCTGCTGGAGAACGAGGAGAATCTAGAGGCAACGCCAATTGATGACTCAACAAATGTCCGTAAAGAAATATAACGTTAACAATATAACAACGGTGAGACTATGAAGGAAATCTGAAATAAGGTGACAAACGCGCAGAGCCTACCGGAGCGAAATTAGTTACGGGGTGAGATGAGGTATGCGTCGATAACCGACACCCAGTGCTGCCTGACCCGCGGGGCAACCAAAGAGAACCATCGCATCCATATGAACGAGATCAACATTGAACTCTCCTGACGAACCTAGTGCACAGGGACTATCAAACATTACACGAACTTTGTGTGTGCTAGTGATGTAACGAGATTAAGCGACAGTGCCGGCAACCCACGGGTGAGCAACGAACTTTAAATGTCAACATCGAACTATTCTGACGAACCTAGTGCACAGGGACTACCAAACATTACACGAACTTTGAATGTGCTAGTGGTGTAACGAGATTAAGCGACAGTGCCGGCAACCCACGGGTGAGCATTTAGTTAATTATATCTATTTCACATCCCTTGCTTTTTACATAATCGCCACTTAACCCACAAGGGTCTGCAGTGCCTAATTTGTGAAAATGACATGTTTATAATTATAATTGAATATATAATATTGGCTGATTCTGTATTTAGGATAAAATTGAGAATTTAGCATGATACTGTGTAACGAATCTATACATGTGTGCAAATAAAATTGTATGTATATATGTAATATGTGTGTCGTTCCTGAGAGTTGTAACCCATTCCTAAGTGTGTGCTGAAACAGCTTTGGTCGGCTGAAACAGCTCAACGTGGCATTAATTAATAGCAATACGTTCACAGCCTAATAACCCCAGTATCCTGACACGGCCATCGGCGTGATGAATGACAAACCGTGATTCATCTGACCAGGCAACTCTCTCCCACTGATCCATGGACCAGTCGCGATGTTCCCGGGCCCAGAGCAGGCGCAGTTGGCGATGATGCTTGGTCAGCAAAAGCACACGAGCGGGACGTTTGCTACGTAGCCCCATATCCAACCGTGTCCGCTGAACAGTGTGCTGCGATACTATTCTACTTGGCCCTGCATTGTATTGGGCTGTCAGCTGAGCCACTGTCTGGCTCCGGTTTTGCTTCACCATGCGAGACAGTCTCCGACGAACTTTTTCTTTGATTGCGTGTGTACGTCCAACACCATGTCGTCTACTGCTGGTTTCACCGTCATTCATCCACTTTGCATAAGTACTAACAACTGTAGGTCGCGAACAACCCACGAGTCGTGCAGTTTCGGAAATACTTGTTCCGAGCCTTCGAGCCATTACAATCTGCCCTCTATCAAAGTCGCTTAGATCCGCAGCCTTTCCCATCCCACACAGAAGTAAGTGAAAGAATGATTCTTCAGACTCTTTAGCAGCAGATAAATTCCCCTTCCACCTGATCACGTGCCTTCCACGTCATCTAGGCGAATTCATTGCAAAATGTAGGGGTGGTCATAATGTTTTGGTTTTTAAGTGTGTGTATATATATATATATTATATTATATATATAAATATTGTATACATTTTTAAATATAGGTGGGCCCAGTTCCCCTGACAAATGGGCTAAGTGGACCAGCTAGGTGTATTTCTCATAAGAAACAATAGAATCTGTGACTGGGTAACTGGGTCCATTGCTTGTATATCCAGAAAAGAAAAAATTCTACCCCTATTTAAAAATAATTTTTCAAGGCAATTACCAACGTTGGAGACAAAATGGTTGTTGCTTTGTTGACTTCTGCTTACCAGTGTTGCCAGAACAGAGTAGAATTCCCACCTAATATGTAGAGGAAAAATCTGGGAAGGGATGGCCCAGTTACCTCATGTGCCTAGTTACACAAATTGACCTTAAAATATTTAATATAAAAACAGTTATTTGTGCCTTGAAAAGTTTCACCTCAATATGAAGGGATAAGAAACCAGGTACTGATACAACAATTTGCGAAATAAATGTTAGAAAGGGGAAGATTAAAATAGTTCTTACCCTAAATATTCTCTGAATATGAGAATGCATCTAACGTGATGGCAGGTTTAGAAGTTTTTTCATTGTTTATCTTAAGATGCATAGAAATAAACACATACTTCCTAATTCTATATATTTTCTGTTGCAGTTATAGATAGGGGAAGATCTCATGAAGTTTTGACTTGAAAATAATATCTGTATTTATTCCTCCTGTATGTAAAGTTAAAATGTTTGAAAACAGCCAATCAAAAGCTCTGCGACTGTGTCAAGCCGACTTCTTTATTGAAATAGTAAAAACTTTCTGGCACGACTTTTTTTTGTCAACATTTGTGAGGAGAATTGTTATTTTTTCTTCAATTAGTAGTTTCTTCTGAAAATTATAGCTAAGGTTTTTTTTTTCCCTCAGAGTTTAAGTGTGAATATTTAAGAAGAATGTTTACATTTGAATTATGATTTCTTTCCCGGTTCATTCATTTCTGAACTCAAATATAGGTACATTTATGATATTTATCTATCGAAATCTTAAAATTTAAAACTTTTTGATATGTGTAAAAGATTACAAGTTGGTAAACTTTAATTTTTTAGATTTGAAATTTTTCAAAGGATGATATGGAATCTCACTTTGTTGAGGAATTTTTAAAACACTTCGTTGGGCATGTGTCGAAGGGATTGAGTATATGTTATTATTCTGTTTCATTTTTTTGCTCTATTTCTCAATACATCTGCCAAAAATTACATTCATTTGTGGATCTTTTTTTTTCTATGCGTTCAAGACAACTTTCTGCAAAGGCTCAGTTCTCCCAACTATACTTTGTCCAATCACTCTCTAACTTCCCACTATCCATCGTTCATCCTTAAGACACTTTCTGCAAAAAAATTCAGCCATATTGGTAAATTGAATGTTAAAAATGAATAAATAAGGTCACCGAGAACATTTTGTGCTGGGATAACATTATCTTATCTTTCACATATCAAATTTCTATTTTGTGCAAATTTTCTGTCTTCTAAACAATGTCGAAACCCTAGTAAATTTGTCATCATATTTACTAACTTTAATGAAAATTTAAACGTATAAAATCTTTTAAACAACATTTTTTTCTTTATTTGCAACTTATACATTATAAATAATTCAACAGAAAATAAGAAATAAAAATACATAAAGAAGGCATAGACAGCCGAACGAAATTAACATAAAAATTGCACAAGCCTTATATTATTTTAAACTTTTCAATAAAAAGTTGCACAGTAGCAACAGATCCTCATACTTAAAAAAACAGACAATTCTAACTAGTGAAATGCAAATAATTTAAAAACAGAAAAATATATTATATAACGGGAAGAATGCAAGTTAAACGAAATAAACATATATCTTGCACTTAGCGCTAAAAATACCATAAAGATTCTGTTTCAGTATATAAACAAAACAATATAACGAGGAAACCGAACGGTATCTTCATCAGGAGGCCTAACCGAATCAGTTACCTCAAGGGGGAACTTTCTGTACCGGATGCAGCTATAGCCAAAAGGTATCCCAAGGCCCCGAGATCCCCATGGAAATAGATAGTCAAACTTTGACTATCCTATTCAGAAATTTCTCCCTTCAGGTAACTGATTCGGTTGGGCCTCCTGGTGAATTGACCGGTCGGTTGCCTCGTTATATGATTTAGTTTATATACTGCTACACAATCTTGCATTTATGGTGTGTTTAGCTGTAAGTGCAGAATTTCTGTTTATTTCGTTTGACTGTAATTGCATTCAGGCTTATATAACATATTTTTCTGATGAATTATTTACATTATAATTTTCTTTATTTGAACTAGTACTAGTATATTTAAATAATTACAAGATGAAAAGAACTTTTTATATACCATGTTTTTAAATTTTTTGTTGAATCATATAAACTTGACAATTCTATGTGTTAATAAATATTTATTGAAATTTTTTTGATGAATTATCCCATCAACTTGAAAGAAAATGATCAAATGTGTAATAAAGAGGGATCAATGGTTTAGGTCGGGAATTGGAAGTTAACTTGCGTTTAACTTTTCTTTCCCGTCCCTGTCGATAGATGGCTGCACCATTCTACAAAAAAAGTTAACTGAAAATGAAATCAAATTATGCTTAAAGATGGCTAAAAGTATCAAAAGAATGCATTGTCATCGTGTTTTGAGCTATTCTAAAAGTTTCAAATGTCTAGCTAGTCGGGGAGTTAGTTAAAAATCGATTGCAAGATTTGTACTGGACAAACACACAAACAAACAAACAAGAAAGCGAGTTAATAAAAACATGGTAAAATGATAAAATCAATCTTTTCAAAAGAAATATCAATAAAAAATCATTCAAATAGCTAAAAATTAACACAACAAAGAAAATTATATAGCTGTTTTGTAACGCACTTCATACTAAATAATGCAGAAAATGTAATCTCTATTGTATCTTCTTGATACAATGCATCTCACTTTAATTACGCCAACAAATCACTGTTGGAAGCATAATCAAAAGATTAATGGAATCTGCCTCTTTAAGGATTTATGATGCTTTCTTTGAAATAGAGAGACATATTGCGTTATTTTGTATTGCTGTAATGGTATATACTGCCGGAAGATAATTTATCTTTGAGTTCGTGTGATTAATTAGTCTCGATTTCATGTTGAAATATATTGAATAGTGTACATTGACACTTTTAATTTCAAAACGCAGCAAAGTTTTCTTATAATGCTCTCTCTTTCATAGCAATATTTTAGGGAGTAAACTGAATAAAAATATTTTCAGCGAGTGTAAGTAAGCAAAATGTAACAGGATTCCTAGGACTTTTAATAAATCTTTAATAAAGCTAAGCATCTTTGACAGTATTTGACAGAATTGAGAAAGTTAAATTAAAGGTAGAGATTGTGTTTTTGAAGAGCATTCTTTATGCCTGAGAAAATATTGTGTATGATATAATATATTAAGAAAAGATCGCACACAGACACACATGTAATTACATACAGTTGAGTTAGAGACATTCTCCAGTTTCAGCGTTGTTGAGAATAATGTACGTGTGAGGTTATATTATCAATATGTTATAATTTTATCTTAATTCTATTTTTGTGTTTGATATGGTAAACTATATTAAGAAAGTCACACACTTTTATTTACATACAGGTAAATTAAAGACTTTAATCTTTCTTAGCGTTGTTTGGCACTGATGTACAAGTGAGGATATTATATGAATATGTTATAATTTCATCTTAGTACTCCTTTTGTGTTGGATATGATAAAGTATATAAAGAAAGACATTTACACACTTCTTATTACTTACAGGGGAGTTAGAGACATTCTTCAGTTGAAGCGTTGTTGACGCTGATGTATGTGTGACATTGTTATATCAATATGATATAATTTTATCTTTAATAATACTTTTGTATTGGATATGATTAAACAAACTAAGAAAAGCTCACACATATGTTTTTGTTTCATACAGAGGAGTTAGAGACATTCTTCAGTTTGTATTGTCACGTATATCAGCGCCAACTTGTTTTTGACGCTGATGTACGCGTGAGGTTATTTTATGAATATGTTATAATTTTACTTTCATACAATTTTTATGTGGGATATGGCAAAATGCAATAAAAAGGATCTATCTCTCTCTCTCTCTCTCACACACACAGCCATTAATTTAAATACAGGTGAGTTAGAGACATCCTCAGTTTTAGCGTTGTTGACGCTGATGTACGTGTGAGATTATTTTGTCATTAAGTTATAATTTTATTTTAGTACTAATTTTGTGTTGTACATTGTAAAATGTATTTATAGAGACTCCCATACACATATTTATATACATACAGGGGAATTAGATACATTCTTCAGTTTAAGCGTTGTTGACGTTGATATGCGTATGAGTTTATTTTATCAATATGTTATAACTTTAACACTACCTTTGTCTCGAGTCTGTTGATAACATTTATAGTTTCATTTTCACCTATAATAACATTATTTTTTATTAAAATTGAAAACGAAATCACATGAGATATAACTTCGCTCGCACCGTAACAGGAAACTACCATTTGGCAGGTTTCCATGAAATCTGCCAAATGGTAGAAATGTCATTTACGGAAAAACTTTCCAGAATTAATGCATTCCATTTAGTTACATTACAGCAAAACGAGATTAAGATAAAAATGCATTGAAAAGTATAAAAAATGCGGAAAAAAGGGGTCAGTAATAAAATTTAACAGTTATCTTCAGTATACCCCGCATCCATAGATTATGCATTCATTGCAGGCTATTAGGAGGAGCATCAGCGAAAATTGCAATAGTAAAAAAGTAATTCCTAAAGCAGAATTACTCTACATTTTACTAGTGACTTACAAATTGAAACGAATACAGCCTACAGTTTAAAGAATCAAACATTTCTATGAATTGTGGGGCAAATTGTAGGGAGCTTGGTTATTAAAAAAGCAGCAGGAACGTAACTTGGTAAGAAAGTCGCTTTGTGCAAAGAGAAGCATTTCTAATTTCTCAGAAATCACATTGAAATGTTTTGACCTTATTATAAGCTTATCAACATATAAGTACTACTTAATTATAATGAAGATTAATACCAAAAGGGGAATAAAACAAAATATTTACTCTTCAGTGACAAAATGCAGTAACTCCAGTCCAGGAGAGCCAGTGCAGGTTTTTGAGAGCCTAAGGAAGATAAAACTACAAGAACACAGCGTAATTAGAAGATCATTTTGGAGCAAATTTAAGCCTCTGTAATCTACACAGCTGCCATGCAGTAAATTTTCACTCAAACTAGAATTTCATAAACATAGTAAAGTAAATAAGAGAGGAAAAATAATTTAAAAAATGGAATGAATTTACATTTTTACTGGTAACTGAAAAACGGCGTCATATGTGTTTAGACTCTTAATATCCGGGAATTTTAAGTTCCCACATGCTTGGAGTAAGTTTCATTATATTTGAAAATTTCGAATTTTATCCAGGCTGATTTATCCATGCTGAGACCGATAAAAGAATTGAGTATTATCATCATCAGTGACATATTTGTAATAACACATGGAAGTGGGTTGAAGTCTTTCGCTGAACATGTAGGATATACAATTTTTTTCTCCATGAAACGTGATATTTTATTCTATTATTACATTAAAATATGTATCATGTCTCCCAAGTGTAATTTGGATCTTCCTCTCTTTCTATAGCCACTTAATTTGCCTAGAAATGTTTTCAATTTTCTTTTACATGACATGGAGAAAAGATTGTACTGAATTGTTCTTTACATTTATTAAAATAAATTCGACGATATCAGTTTCATATTAACTTCGATAAATTTCTGAAATAAAACTTCTTCTTTAATTATTTATATTGATTCACCACGAATTATTTTTATAAAAAGACTTAATATAGGTGGAATTAGGATCCTGGGTTTAATCCACAGCAACGGTTTGCAGGATGGCATGATCTACGACTACGCTTTAAAAATCGGTGTAGAGAATTTGACGGTATTTAGTTTAGGATATTTCCACCTTCCATGTACTTGTCAGCTATGTTAAGCCTTCACGTTATCTTAGCTCATTATTTATTAACCATCAAATAAATGATTTCTGACGATTTCATTTCTTAGCAAAATATTTTTTGCCCGTTTAAACAGATATTATATTGTATGGAAGGATCGACAGTTTTTAAAGAATTATTACAAACCATGAGAAAAAATTTATCAAATTCCAATAAATAAAGAAAAATCGAGCAGAAAATGCAGCAGAAAATTTGTTATACTTAACGTATCATGACCTTTTGTTTCATAAGGAGAAAATCTAAGGACAAAAATAATCTAAATGTTTGTAGTGATTTGAATTATTCAAAAGCTACTGAAACATGTTTGAGAACGATCTAAAAAATTATTTATATAATTTAACTCAAATAGTGCATTTTGTTCTTTTGAATGAAATACAAAATATCCCCCTGTACCACTACTAAATGATTTCTTGTAGGTTTAATTCAGAGAATTCCAGTAAATGAAGCAGATGTGCAGCAAAGTAAAAAAAAAATATTGAATAAATATGTCCAGTAAATGAAAAAAAATGTATTTAATTCAAATAAATAAGATGCAGAAAATGCAGCAGAAAATGTGTTACACTTATCATGACCTTTTGTTTCAGAAGAAGGATGTTTAAAGACAAACATAAAATAATTGTTTCTTCTGTTTTAAATATTCGAATAGTTGTGTAAATATATTTAGGATCTGTTGCAAGAATTCTTTATATAATTTTACTCAAGTTATACAGTTTTCCTTTTCAATGAAATTAAACATTATTACACTGCACCCTTACTAAAATATATGATGAATGCTAAATTTATTCTTTTGATGAAGATTGATTATCTTTATTTAAAATCATTTCTATTTTAATTTTAATATCAAAGCCAATCGACGTTTAAGAACTTTCAAGCACTTAAGAGAATGATTGTATTTTTGATATTCTAATATATATTGATATTTTTTAATATAAATAATACTTTACTTTAAGCATTATTAATTTTAACATCTGTATATCCTAGAAAATACAGCAGACTTTTTTTTCCTACGATACACTTTTAAAATGTTTTTCGATAAATTTACGACAATCATTATTTTTTTTATGTATATTTGTGATCTTAGATAAAAAAGGAGAAAGAATTGAAATAAATTACTATCTTCGTAAATTTTCCCTGTTATTTAATCCAGCGTGTACTTTGTAAGATTTTATCTCCAATCTATAAATTACTCCCAGGTATATTTAATGGGCTGATAACTTATTTTATAGCTTACATATTTTCAACCACATTCTTTTTAGTATAAATCATTATTTTACATATTATTTCCCAAAAGCTGGAACAATATTTTATTCCCCTACACCAATTTTTTTGTATGTAAATTGAAACTTTAGAACTTTAAAAAAAATTAAATGCTTAATAGGATAGATAATGAGATGAACAACATTTAATCCAATTTGTTTTCAAACTCTGTAATATCCTTTTAGATAATATGTTATGTAAAAGAGGGAAAACAAACTAACGAAAAGGTATGGCACATTGATAAGGTAAGTTCAAATATGCTAATATTTTTTTTTTAAATGTTATTTATTGGCGAAATATAATTTCTAAACTTCTGAATTCTTGTATAATACATTTTAGGATATTTATGGTTGCCAATATTTGTATACTTGCATATATGTGTGGTATTGGACCCAAATTAGCAATATCCATCGGATCCCCTTTTTTACGGTAAAGGGCGAAAAATTATATATTTTGTTTTTTTTAGATATAAATTTGAAATTACTTTTAGAAATATCCCCATATAGTCCCCTTTATTAGTCGGTCATATTCCAAAAATTATCTTTTTCAGGGATATGTATCAAATATTTACATATATTGTTTTGCTGATTTGCATCAATATGATATATATATGGGTAGTGTAGGATCAAAACGAGCGATCACCATTTTTTTTTCAAAATTGAGTTAAGGATACTTTTTTACAGGCCATCCACTTTGTGTGTACGGGTTAGCGTTCTGTGCTGCCACACAGTGGATATGGTTTCAAATCCCGAATAAAGCTTGGATGTTTCCCTGTTGTCCCCCTCAAAGGGAGCAATGCTGGATCACCTGTATGGTGCTCCCATAATAAAGCAGCCAGTAAAATAGCGGTGAATTACAAAGAGGTAAATATCTAACGACAAGAGCCTCCACATTAGACTAAAAAAATACTTTTTTAAAGTATTTCAATTAGTTAAAATACTTAATTTAGTATTTGAATGAGTTAAGGGGACTCACGAAATCTTAATTCGAGGAAATAAGGCATATTTTCATACTTTTTCACTCTTTGTAACTATTTCAGTTTACTCCCAATTTTTCCAAATTTTATGAATATGATAAATTGATATATTTATTTTAATAAACAAATTTTCAACTCTCAAAATACTTTCAAATATTTTTTTTTTAAAATGCTTTAGATATACCTTTTTTTAAAGCATTTTTATTGTATACTGGCTTGGGCGCAGAACTATGAAATTAATTTTACACTTAAATGTATAATGCCTGTTTTATATTTAAAATAAATAATTCAAAATATAATTGAACATAAAATATTCAACATTAAAATAATTTTAAATTCTTTAAAACTGTTCATAATATACTTAAAATTTCCTTAAATTTTTACATTAATTTACCCCTGAAAAAAATAACAAAATGGACAGTGATTGCAATAATTCTAGTTCAGACGCAATAAAATAACATGATTATGCAGTGATAAAAATTTCATACAATGATGTTTCATAGTTTTTGAGATATCAGTTGCGGAATGATGCAAAATTACATTTTGAGAAAAATGAGTTTAAAATTTTTCTTACCATAAACTTGATCAGTAATTAAGTATTTAGAATATCAATATCTCCGGAACTAAGCGGAATATTTTCATGCGGTTTGCTTTATTTTGTTCAGAAATGATCAAACTTTAACATATATTTTTTTTCAAAAAATCGAATGTTTTGAAGATTTAAGGGTAGTGAGTCACCTTAAATTATTTGAAATACTGTAGAAAAGTATCCTTAACTCAATTTTGAAAAAAAATGCAGATTGCACGTTTTTAACCCTACACCACCCACATGAATATAAATCATATGGATAAAAATCAAAATAACAGTATCTTTAAATATTTCATAAAATTCCCTGTTTCCAAAATTACCGAAAAATATCATTCAGTAACAAATTGAGATGAACTGCACAAATGAAATGAAAAGTATATTTTAATGGTTATAAGAGGTTATAAACTGCATTTACTCCCTCAATAATTCCATCACCCTTCTTTCAAGTCCCAGTTCTTACAGAATTTTTTTTTCTTTTTCTTCCGGATTTCATAACGGAGCGTCCTTAAATTTATTATTTAAGCGAGTCCTTTTCAAGTTGTTAGCATGACTTGCACTAAGGAGGATGATACCCTGAAAAAAATAAGAGTATAAAAACTTGATTTGCCGGTATGACACCATCTGTCAATATGTGGCAGGATCTGACCTATCCGCTTTTGCTTCCCGAGCCTTGTGGCAAGATCCATCAAATAAGCTTTCTTCGATGATATCTCTTAGGGAAAAATCTGGGCAAAAAGAACTTCTTATCGACCAAAAGAACCCCTTACAACCAAACACCTTTGATCGCACTGAATACAAACGCCTGTCATGTGGGCTTTAAAGAAACCTGGAAAGGAATGGAAAATTTATGTTTTATTTATTGCAAAGAAAACGTTTAACTTTCGAAACTAAAAGTGTCTGTTTCTCTTCATTTTGACGTAACAAAAAGTTGTGTTTTTAAAGGTGAAGGTTAAAACTAGGTTTATTTCCAATTTTAAAATATGTTGTAATTAATCGAATGCTGAATAATTCTTTCTAAATGTAATTTACATTTATTCATGCAGGCTGATGAACGTTCAATAATGCATTTAAATAATGTTTTTTTTTATGAATGTTGAATAGTACAATAAAATCATGTTTTGCTACTTTTCCTGCTGCGTATTTCACTGCTTAAAGTTTACAGGAAATAACTTGACATTCTTTGTTATAAATTCAGTCACACCTAGGTACTCGTCTGCCTCGGTGCTCGTCAATTTGGTACTCGACGTATTTCGACGAGAGAAAGAGCTTCGGCACTGGACCTTTGCTCAGTGATTGACAAACTCTCTGTATAACCTATATGACGGAATCCAGTCTTTCTGAACGAAACAAAATCCGACGCTTTAGTCTCAGAGTAGAACAACACATATTTCACCATGTAATTTTTTTTTGGTACTTTTCCGTTAGCGGGGCGCATTTGGCGTTTGCCTTAACAAGTATCACCACTGGCGAGAATGCAAAGTCGCCAACTTAACAACCCTACAAAAACAGTTTAATATTTAATAGAAAGGCTAAATTTTGAAAAAGCAATGTCACACACGAAACGTTAGAAGAAGATGGCGGATTAGCGGGTATAAATTATTTTGAGAGAACATGATTAAGTTCAGATACCTAGTTAAATAGACCCGAAATTCACATGAATAAAAACTGGAAACTAATTAACCACAAATTGTATTTGTTTCCTTCACAATTGCACAAAAGATTGAGCAATTGTGATAAAGCACAAAACGAAGCTGTAATAAACATTGTGAAACGTTAGCTACCATTTGCAATCGCATTAGCTGAAATTTCTGCCACGAAAGAAAAAAAAAGAAGACATCATGAAGGGCGTTAAAGATTTTTGGCCATTTAACTAAATATTTACTTAAATGAATAAAATTCATATTTACTTATATATATCGTTCATTCACGCACACGTATCACGCGAGTTACAATTAATTAAACAAAACAGCTAAAAATGCGACTTAAGAAGCATGTTTGGCGATATATCACTTGCGCCCGGCTAACGGAAAAGTACTTTTTCTTTCTATTTCGATCTTTTACTTTTGTAGTATCAGCCATCATGAGTTCGAAGAATGTTAGTGGTACCACTCAGCAAATATTAGTGAAAAACACGATATGGCAATAGCAAAAAGTATGAGTGTGGTAGTTCCGTGACTGATCACGCTGAAAATCAAAGATGGGGTACCTCCGAGGGACTTTGAAGCAGTACCATTAGTGGAGGATATCGTGAGCGTGGGAGAGTCCATGGGACTGTCAGGGATGAAAGCATCGGATAGTTAGTGGAATAGCACAGACAACAACTCAGTGCTAAAGACCTGCGGGAACTTAAAAAGGAGCTGCAACATATAGTGTCTAGGAAATGTTCTCAAGTGAGAAGCAGAAAAGTGTTCTAAATTAATTGGATTACAAAATTTTGTTGATAAGAACGCCCTGAAATATCTCTAGCTTGCTTAAATGCGGACTTAAAAATTGTAACGTAGGAAGAACAAAGTTTCTCTTGATAGGTTTGATGTGAAAATCCCTAAATCAGACCCTACAGCAGGTTTCAATGGTAGGCAAAAATGGTAGGATTCAAGTACCCGTCTTCTTACTGGGAAGGAACATCCCTTCCAAGCAAACACTTCATGCTACCATCCTATTAAGTCATGAACTCCTCTTAGTACAGGTCAAGTGAAGTTAAATCATATTTTATTTTATAAAATTATTGTTTTTTTTAATTATGTCTCTTTAGTTTTGAGATTTTGTATAAAAAAAACAGCGCCATCAATTCATAAATTATCATGTGAAATTTCTGGGGTTTGGTAATAGATTATTTCAGCTTACATTACCCTTTAAAGGAAATATTCATACTCGTCTCTATTGGTACTCCTCGTGACTTCTGGAACCACGTCGTGCCTTCTGGAGTACCTGTATTATTTTTCAGACTTTATACCAGGCATTTGAATAATTGTATCAGGATAGTGAATAGCCCAATGTCGGTCATAGAAAAGCGTGAGTAATTAACTCAAATATTTTGTTGATGCCAAATCTCTAGAACATACTCGTATATTCCAATAGTAAAATTTTACGAAAGACTTTTTAACATTTGTGAAAGCACTCAGAAGGATAAAAGGTTGAATTAATAACTAAACGTCAAATTTGTAGTTTTCTGTTTCATGGAATAGTCACATATGTTGATGACATCTGCAAAATTAATTTAAAGTATCGCAAGAAGAAAAGAAACCACGTTATCAGGCTTTAATAAATTAAATTCTAAAAATTAATCTTTAAAAATTCCCCATAAAACAGAAAATAGAGGTAAGAATTCGAAAAAGGTTTCATTTTAAAGGCATTTTTATGATTTTTCTCGTGATATAAATTTTATAACCCTCAAATTATTGCTTTAAATGCTAACTTAAAAAAAGTTAAAAAACAGCTTAAAAATTTAATATTAAAAAATCGAAGTGGGATTTTTCAAAAATCTTTTTTAGTGCACCCTTACACTTTAAGAATAATCACCATGCAAAATTTCAGCCCTTTAGGTCCAGCGGTTTTATCTGTGCGTTATCTGTCAGTCAGTCAGTCACGGAACTGTTTTATATATATAGATTAATTCCAACTGATATCTAAGTCTTCTAAACTCTTACTTACCACAATATTTCACCCACGGATTACAAAGAAATTTTGATTCCGTATCGAAATAGTCCATCTCTACCTTCATTTTCTTTTATTGTTGTCAATCAATAAATTGCGAGTTAACTCAAGGAGAGGTGCTGTGAATCTCTGGGGAAGGATAAAAAGCTGAACATTCTCTATCCGTAATGTGAATCCCGGGGATTGGGAGAAAGAAGAGGATAAGTTTAATGGATTTTCACTTTCGCCAGGAGTCGGGATAAATTTATCACCTTTATTTTAGTTTCAAATCTTTTCATGGCACAAGAGGAATTTAAGAACCTCTATTCATGGATTGATGACATGTTTACAAAATATATGACTCTTCAAAAGCTCGTGGTGATGCGAACTTGAACATTGCTTTGATACGTTTGTGATAGAGATATTTTGAGAAAGTAGCGAAAAAGTAATTTAACAAAGTTCTGAGTTAAAAACGGGGACTAAAAAATTCAGTGTTTAAAATGTGAAAGTTAGAAGACATGTATGTATATGAAACTAGCTGAAAACCCGCACTTCGCTAAGGAGTACGTTCCAATTAAATACAACGGTCAATGTATGAAATTAATGCCAAATAAATAAATATATATATTCATATATATTTAAGATAAATACAACGATCAATGTATGCAATTGATGTAAAAGAAACGAAAAAATATATTTATAAAAAATCATAAGGGATCTTTTTATAGACAAAATAATGTAGAAGAAAATATTCAAATTAAATCTAATAGAAAATACTAAAGAATATAGTATAGTTAATATAGTACAGTTTGAGGAACATATCTATTACTGTATTTTAATATTTTTTTGGATAATGGCCAATCGTCTGCCGCATTAGCAAGAAGAAAAAATATTTTTTGTCTATTTCGTTGTTATGCACGTGACGATAAATTAATTTAAAGTACCAGAAAAAGAAATCACGTGATCAGAATTTAATAAATTAAATTCTAAAATTTAATCTTTAAAAATTCACCAAAAATCAGAAAAAGATTTAAAAATGGAGATAAAGATTTGAAAAAGATTTCATTTTAAAGGAAATTTTATGATCTTTCTCGTGATATAAATTTTTTAACCCTCAAATTATTATTTTAAATGCAAACTTTAAAAAAGTTACTAAAGCAGATTAAAAATTTAATTCGAAAAAATCTAAGAACTTTTCAAAAATCTTTCTTAGTCCACCCCTACACTATAAGAAGAATCGCCATGCAAAATTTCAGCCCTTTAGGTCCAGTGGTTTGGTCTGTGCGTTATCTGTCAGTGAGTCAGTCAGTTACGGAACTGTTTTATATATATAGATAGCTGATAATGTAGTTATGAAGTTTTTTCATATTATCACACTAATATTTACGTAAAATAAAGATAATTATGAAAAATATATTTCCCTTTTTGTTATATTTAACAAGCGATAAAATTTGATTATTTTTAAGCAACCATAAGCTCATAAAATGATTTATAATGTCATTCTTTTTTTTAAAAAAATTATTTAAAAATCATAAGCATAATGAATTATATTTTTCTAAAGAAATTGTTTTTTTTATTTTTTTTATTTCTGTCTTGTTTAAGTGATCAATTAAAAAAAATAGGAATGTTTTGAATGAATGGTTTCGTAGAATGAAATTTTCAGCTAAAACAACTAAGTGACTTCACACTGAATGTTATAAAGCAATTTATAGTAATGTGTGTTAAATGGGACTCTTTTACTTATTTTAATGGCATTGAAATTTGCGTTGACTCACGGTTTTAAATGACCGGTTATGGTCAAATGCTTTGTTGTTAGCGTTTAACATATCTTCAAATATGGCCTAATTTCTCAATTTCCATGAGACAATTTCAAGTCACAGCAGCTTGTAAAGCCAACCATTCGAAATCATAACTAAATAGATATGAAGTCAGATTGTTAAAAAGAAAAACTGTAAATAGACTGTAACCGAAAAATAGCAAGAAAGAAATAAAGTATAAAGCCACAAAATAAGGGGCAACAACAGAGCTATTTTCTAACGTTTTACATTTCTTTGCTTAAAACGTTATATTACACATATTCTATTGCAATGTAAAATAAGTGGGAAAACCATTTATTAAGTTCAAACGATAGAGTGCTAAAACTGCTAAAACTATGTCCGTCACATACAGGATATTTCTACATTTTAAGATTGGGGGATTGAAAATTAAAAAAAAAAATAGGGGGGACTTTAACATGCTAATTCATTACTAACATAAGTGAGTATTTTAACAAATACTTTAAAATTATTCTAAAATGCATTAATTTCGTATACCAATATAATTAAAATGAAGAATTAGCTGCAAAAACACTTAACTATACAGCTGTTATTCTTATAATAAGGATTTACTATAGACTTATAGGTTAAATTTTAATAAAAAACTTATCTTATTTCATTGCACATCATTCTCCTTGTACATAATTTAACCTGTTACATAAATATAATAATATTTTTATGCTCAAGAAACGCCACAGAGCCGGAACATATATTGGGAACGGGTCATCAGCAAGAGACAAAAGTTGAAACCCATCTGTAATGAACTTGCTAAATTATGCTAAAACACTTTTCATAAAATTAAGTTAAGTGAACTTTTAAAGCATTATGTCCTCCGTCCAGTTTTTTCATTTGATCATTGCTCTAAAACATGTATGTTCCGTAACGCATGCACACTCGTTATTTCTACATTATTAAGTGTTATGTATTTAATTCGGTAAACATGTTTAACGTGTCACCATAAATCTCATTAAGACGTTAATAAATGTTATAGAGGTTATAGTCAAGAAATCCAAAAGAAAAGTTTGAAAAATATTTAATTTTTAACAAAGTAAAATTTGAACTCTCATATTAGAGGTTTAATACAATTCCTTTATGAGCTGACAATGACCAGAATTCCTTGAAAATAACGATATCAGTCATACATTTAAAACTAACGTCAAAAATAGAAAGCCAAAGAAATAAAAATGTCAAAAACGACCAAAAACACATTTGATAACACTCTTTCTAGCCTACTAATGGTATTCCGTGCCTATGAATATTAAACCCAAGCACTCGCTAAACGCAAATATAATGCAATAAGTGGACTAAATAATATTGGAAAAAGTAGGAACGGAAGAAGTCGACCAATTTATGTTTGGAAACTTGAGAAAAAACATTATTTCATCTTGAATATTTTTAAGATTTTAAGAGTCCTAAAGTAGGTCTAAAGTGACTGAACCGTCAAAACCATGACATGTAATAAAGGGTGGGCTGGGGTAAATATTGGATCAATATTTTTTTCTTTACCTATACAGTGGTACCTCGACTTACGAGTGTCTCGACTTACGAGTTTTTCGAGATACGAGCATTCTCTCGGTAGATTATTTGCATCGAGTTACGAGCTAAAATTCGGGTTACGAGCAAGATTAAGATATTCTACCGCTAGTTTGAACAGCAAATGCCATGCTACGTGCTCATCAAATGAGAACACAAGAAGGATATAATATTTACAACCTTTATGTACAATTATTATACAGTTGTGTGTGTATTATTATGAGACTACTATCCAGTCTTAAACCGAGAGATTAACGCTGAACAATACCACCCGGGCAACTTGCTCTGCCCAAACTTGAGTCGTCCTCTGAAACCGAACAACGCCCAACCTTTCTCGCAGAGAGATAGCTTCAATTCCCTCCCCCCACACTGGAACTCCCCATGGGGTCTAGGGGATGGGATGGCCTTGGTCCTAGGATCGCAAGCTCTCCTCCTTCTACGGATTCTGAGAAAAAGTTCTTTGGATTCTCAGAAAGAAGAATCTGGACATTACAGCCACAATGAACGATGCAAGAATCACCCAGCTTCCGTGTCTCATTCGGTCACTTTAAGAGAGTAGCTGGTAATAAAAGCGAAAGTGAGGAAAGCGAGGCAAAAAGGTCAAAAATAAACGAATAAGATTTAATTTTTCAGTTCAACCTTCCTCCTCCTCTTCCATCAGCCTCTTCAAGTCAGATCTCCAAGGTAAATGTTGTACATTACACTTAATAAAACAAATTTATTACAATACATTCTATTGTATTGCGTTTTTATACAATGTTCGTCGTTTTAAGCACATTTTTCTTATTTAGAAACATGTAACAAAAAATTGTAGTAGTTTGGGGGAGCCCGGAACGATTGAATGGCATTTCCATTCATTTCAATGCGGAAAATTGATTCGAGATACGAGTATTTCGAGTTACGAGCTCCATCATAGAACGAATTAAACTCGTAAGTCGATGTACCACTGTATCTTAAACAATATAAATATTTTCTATTTCATTTGCAGCAGTAAAGGTAGAAAGAAAGAAGGTAGGTAATAAAGGGTATTTTGGGCATTAATAGGCTAGGAAAATGGTGCGACTGGCACGAAGTACTCCCGAGTGCAGCTGAATAAACCTCAAAGCAGTTTGCGAGACAAGCCAAACCATTGGATACTAGATAAATAGAACTACTCTGTTATGGCAAGTAAGATTTTTGAATTTTTGTTTTTTAATTTATATAAGTTTTAAATTCATTAGGTAATTTTGAAACACAACTCATAATTTAAGTTCGAGGAAAAAAAACTTTAAGTAATAGAATTAGTTATCTGTCGAGAATAAAAATATCCCTATAAAATAATAAGTCATCAAATTGTTATTTTTTGGAAAAAATGTCAGATGCATCGAAAAATTCTTCTCAAATAAAATGCAAGGCTTGCTTTGTAACAAAAATAATGGAAAGAACCCTACTTTACCCTAAATTTGTGTCCCATTGAAACGTAAAACACAACAATGCGATTCATAACAAAGGCAGAAAAAAGCAATTCAACACATATTGGATCAATATTTTTTTCTTTACCTATATCTTAAACAACATAAATTTTTTCTATTTCATTTGCAGCAGTAAAGATAGAAAGAAAAACATAGCGGTGAATTGAAGAATTCTTTTTTTTTATGTTTTCCTCCATGAATCAATATATTGTTTCCATTTTCAGTTGAAACGCATCTCCATTCATCTTCCTCTGATACGTCGTCTGAAAATGCAACACAGAATTGCCTTCGTGAAGCATTGTTGAAGCGATACAGGTTTCCGTCGCCACATTTCATTTATACTAATTCCTGCCCTAAATTTCGGATGCTACCGTGGTTGAGGGAGCAGGTTGAAGCGGCGCCAGTCTAATAAATAAATAAATAAATAAATAGAGAAAAGAAACTGCTGGGTCATAAAAAAACAAACTAAAAAACGAGAGAGGATTTCATGGTTTTGAAAAATGGACTGCATAATAAAGTAAATCAGAAAAATGGCAAGATTGATAGAGCTCACGCGGAGAAATCCTATCAAAATGTTCGGATAATTTTAGTACATGGATAGATGAAATGTTTTGCTTGGAGGGAAACTTTTCAGAAATATGGGAATAGAAACGACAATGGCTTACCGTGTAATTTTTATAATGTTATTTTAGTTGAATTTGAAAACAGAGTTTTTTGAATACCTTTTTTTACGAATATATTCAAAGAATAATGTACAAAAAAATGTAATGATATTTTGTCATGCTTTCCCAGATTTTTAAACAATTCTAAGAAAATAACTGCATTTATGCTTACAGAGGATGTGTTTTACCGTAAATTCTTACAGTAATTTTCATATATGAGCATGATATTAGTCCCCGCTTGACATTTAGAGAGAGAGGAAAGTCATTGACTGCTGACGGTACACTTTAATAACGGTAATGACTACAATTACCAGACTATCACACTCCTTGTGAATTTTCTCTACCTTAAAAGGCAACTAATTAACCGTAGAATTGACCTCCAGATGTGCACCTTTTCGGATAGACGTGCTGTGTCATTTCTGTACCAACTTTTGTCATAGCAGCTAGTAAACCACTTGATATATTGGCTTATTTTTTATTGTTAGTTAACTCCCTACCACATTTCTTGCAAAATGTTCCACTGTGCCTTATGCTGCTATTCCCCTTTACGGCGGTAATAAAACAATTTCATGGAAGTCAGTAAAGAAAATATAGAGGAAAATTTATGCTATAAGCTTTTCGGTTAGGATTTATATTTTAGATAGTTGTGGTGTTTTCAAGATAGTTGTCGTGTATTCCAATATAATAAGTTGAAAACATAGGAATTTATAAAATATCATGTTTTTGGCGGTTCAATCAATTTAAACTTATTTTAAGACTGTTAAAAATATTCAACAAGGAATATTTTTTTTTTCAAGTTTCCAAACCAAAATTGGTCGACTCTCTTCCGTTCCTCCTTTTTTCAATATTCTTTTTTAGTCCACTTATTTCTTTAGATTTGCGTTTAGCGAGTGCTTGGGTTTTATATTCATAGACACCGGGATACCATCAGAAGGCTAGAAAGAGTGTTATAAAATGTGTTTTTGGTCCGTTTGGTATTTTTATTTTGTTTTAATTTTTCTATTTTTGACGTTAGTTTTGAATGTATGACTGATATCGTTATTTTCAAGGAAATCTGCTCATTGTCAGCTCAAAAAGGAATTATATTTAACCTTTAATATGAGAGTCCAAATGATATTTTGTTAAAAAACAAATATTTTTCACATTTTTTTTTCGGTTTTCTTGACTTTAATTTCTCACTACACGGAAAACGAAAAAATAGGAGTGTGTTTTTTCTTGAATTTTTTTTATTCATAAAAGTTGTAAGGATTTTCCCTCTTTTGTGCTAGCAGATCAATCTTTCCTTGACATTTGTTAAACTGATCTACGCCTGGTAATTTGGGAAAAGCGTACCTCCCGTCTTTCAAGCTAAATTATTTATATAAAAAATGTTTCCTATAAAAACTTGCTGAACATTATGTTGTTTTGACATATGCTTTACATATTTTTTCATTAACATTTTTACAATAGACACAGAAGTATTTAAAAGATTTATCTTTTTTTTGAGGCTCTGGATTTATTTAAAGAGAAGGGACTTTGCATTTGAAATGGACACATACCTTTTGTTACATACATTTGTGGAAATCTTGTAGGTGTTGTTCCTCGGATAGTCTTGTAGGTGTTGTTTCTTGCAAGCTCTACCTTGCAAGAGGTTTCAATAAAAAATGTGTTGTTTCCATTTCATATAAATTAAATCTAATCGTTTTGTTCTAAAATTATTAAAATGCAATTTTTAACAATCTCTGAAGCAAGTAATTTTCGCTACGAACGCTATTCTAAAACAACGACAGTACATACCAATTACGTAAAACGAGTGTTTAACTTATATTATTTTATCTATTTCCACCTATCTTCTAAGAATTCTTTAGCCTTTTCTTCATGTTCTTCTAGATCAAGTGTCATTCTAAAACACAATGAGGAAAATTTTAAAGTGTCAAAAAATGTATCCGAGAGTTAAGAAACATTAAGTGAAGAAATTTCAAACTGCTTTGAATATCTATGGATACTGGGTAGAAATATGTTCCTTATAAATGATAAACAATTTTAGCGAATTCATTTTATTGCAAAGTACATTGTTTGCAGATCTATTGTAGAGAGTGTTATAAAAGTTTTTGTTAAGAAAACAAGATGATCTGTTTACAATTAACAAACAAATTTATTTCCATTTCAAAATTTAAACGGGTTTATTTATATGTAATAGATTTAAAGTTATTATGATCTTAATAGTGGCTTTCAACCTTCTTTTGACGTTATAGAATTTTACGTAAACATATTAAAATACACTTTTACTTTACTGTTTATAATTGAGACCTACGTTTTTTTGGGTTTTTATATTAACAAAAAGCAAAGTATATAAAACCAAGAAAATCATAATAATTTCCTAACTCATCTATAAGTTTTTAGTAATTTAGGAGATAATAATTATTTCCTTGAACAAACCGGAAAAACAAAAAATCTTCAAATTTCTTTACCACATACTTCAAATAAGCGGCAAATGTACCAAAGAAAAACATGCACGCATAATTTAATTTTTCCTATTTTACAAGTCAAATAACGTATTAATTGTCATTATAAATTTTCATTATGATCTTCAATAGCTTCCTGGTTTATTATACTTTGAAAAGTCATTAAATGTCTTATACTTCCTCAGTGTGAAATTGCAATGGCATCGTTTACGAAGTGTAAGTCGTAAAAGTCTCGTTTTATGTTTAAAAACATCTATTAACTCTGTTAAATTAATGCAGAAGCCAAGTCTAACGTGTAACCGTTATCGTTATAGACTAAATGCACCGGTAATGAATTTCGTATTATGCTAATAATGCATGTCTACGTTTATTTTTAATATGTAATACTAAAACTTTGAATTCGTTGGATTGTAATTTGATACACGATAAACAATATATCCATATGATTAAGGTTATTGTACCTCAGAAATGCGTAGAAATAAACGTAAACAAATTAATTGAAAATAAGGTCAGGCATCAGAACTAACAGCTAGCTATAGGTATTTGTTTAACAATTTTCGTTAAAAGTCCGAAGAAGAGGTAGCATATTGATCATCCTTATAACAAAAGTTAAGTTCAACGTTTGCCTAATGTGCCAAAAAGTTGCCCAATAAAAATAATATGTGAATGGTAGTTAATCGGAACTTCTTTTATGACCATATTTTATAGTGTCAACTTACTAATTACCATTAAAGTAAAATGTCACTGGTCTGCAAAAAAAAGTTTTTCGAGCCCTGACACGATTCCTGCTGATTCTTATGTAAAATGACTTCCTAATTCCGATTATGACCCCCGTTTTTAACCCATCACCTACCGTTTTCTGAGGAGCCCCCCACCCCACCTATTTTTATCACTCTTCGATAATTTAGAGAGGTAAAAAAGATTATTTTAGCTTTTACATTTTTTCTGAGGGGCTAGAGAGGCGAAAGGTTCTGAAACATGAATATTTGTAACAAGAAGGTAGATTTTTTTTTTTTTTTTTTGGGGGGGGGGGGGGGGAAGGGATTTGCCCTCTTAAAATGTAAAAAAAAATCATTAAAAATGATCGATGTTTCAAACATTTTTCCCTTATTTTCTACATATTCCAGCTTGCAAACCCCTCACCCTTCCCATATTCGGATTCAGGAGGTCATTTTACATAAGAATCAGCAGAAATGGTGTCAGGGATGATTTTCATTCAGACCAGTGAACAGATGAGTTCATTTAAAAAATTTATCCTGCTATTCTCAGATACATTTTTCCCCGAAACCATTTTATTTACATAAAAGCAGCTCCATTTTTCTAAGCCGTTGAGAGCTGTTGAAAAATTAAGTAAAATGTAACGGTATTTTTAAAAGTAAGTCACGATTAAATCATCACTACTCCTGAAATAAACAGGGAACAAATAATTCAGATTCTTGAAATGTAATACGAACGGCGTGATACGTTTGACTAAATTGTTTCGAATATTGCGACGAAATCGATATTTGGTGACGAGATCGAAATTACTTAGAATATTTTAAACTAAATGGGATGGACACATCGAGGAACAGGTAGTCAAATGTTTGCTAAAACCTTTCGCTTCATATTTTATGAACTGAGAAAGAATATTTTAATAAAGACACGATTATACTTCATACATATATTTGTTCAAAGAGAGGAAAATAGTTACCAATTATTGAATTTCTCTCTATGAAATGAATTATACCACTGGACTAGTTCGTATTTAAATAATTATTGAGGAAATGACAGCATCATTTATATCTGTATGATGATTATTATTAACGTCAATATATCCTACAAGTGGACTTTCAATAACGTGACTGTCACAATGAGTCTTTTTCCAGAATGACATCCCATTTTAGAGAGTACATTTTCGCTGCCAGCTAATCTATTTTCTTTTATAATCTAATAGGGGCATTTCCTGAAAGTTGTTTCTGTCATAACACTTTCCATTATCCATATATGGGACACACTTTGTTTTATCTATCGTTGGAGTTTTGTGCTGTACTACGAAGTTTCGAAATTTAGAATGAAACATTCTTTAGTTTTAATTTATTTTTTTATTTCAACAATGTTTGTTCAAAATTATGCATGTAGACACTCGAAAAAATATTTTTGTTGAAATATGTATGAATAAACAAATTAAATAAAAAATATTGTTATGAAGTAGCAATAGACTTTTTTTATATAACTTACCGTATTTTTTTATGTTGGTGATTCCTTTCATGAATAGTTGACATGAAATTTATAAACGTCTTAAAATATGCATCTAACTGGTGCTATTTCAGTGTTAATCCCGTTAAAAGTTATAAGAATGCAAAATTTGGCAATAATTAAGAGGGCGGCAATGCAAAATATACGAGATTATTGAATGAGAAATCATTAATGATGTGGAATTAATTTTACGAAAAAAAACATAAACCGACTTGGAGCTACGAAAATAGGAGTTCGGATGAAGCTAAATTAAAGAGGTTCTTACAGTATGTCTTCCTTTTTCTATAGAAATGATATTTTATTTAACTTTAATTGGAGGCCTTATTTGAAAAAAGGGCCAACTACACTTTAAAAAAAATGGAGTTAGCCTCATTTTCATGTTCATACAAGTCATTTCCATCTTATTTTAACACTGGTACACCTCCAGATTATTTCTTCTGCCAACAGATTGCATTACAAATCAGACTTCAGAAGTCATTTGTCAGCACTCATTAGACTTTAAGGCTATGTATCTCAAAATGAAAAAGAGTGGAGTTGGCCCACTATTCAAATAAGGCCTTCAATTGCACACACTAAGGGCCTGTTCACATAGGAGTCCGTTGCGGAGCGTTAAAGTATTGAAATATATTTAACTAATGACAAACCTCCAAACGATTAGCAATGAAATTTTTAACGCCTAGGATTGGTTTATTTTCGTCTCAACGTCATCTTTTCCTTAACGCTACGCAACGGACTCCTATGTGAACAGGCCCTAACTTTTCTTTATAAACAAACTAATACCTCCGCAGTAATAAATTAATGGATATTTATTAGAATTTCTAACGAAGAATCTTTATACTAATTACTTTTGAGATAGATTATCTTTATTGAGCACCGTTTATTCATTTTATGCCACAATAGTTTTAATCTTTACACTGTATTTAAGACAAAATTAGTACATTTCGTGGCCAGATGAAGAAATTAAGGGGGATTTTATTTTAAATGGAAAGAAATTCCTGTAGAATAATATGAGCCACCGTGCATAACACTTACTATAAAAGATATATCTTCTTGTATAATTAATACTTTTGAATATATATCTGATCTTTAAGTAAAGTAGGACTTTACTGCATAATGATGTATCTTTCAATTTTTCTGTAGAAGTCTTTTAGAGGTAGAAATAAAATTATTTGGTTTATTTATTTTAGTGTATAATCACAAACAAGTACATGTTTTCCATACGCTTGTAGAATATTTGACAAAATATTATTACCTCTAGATAATTCGTATACGACATTCTTATATCATGTATTTCTAATTTTTAAAGGTTGGATCAGTGTTGAACATGAAGAGATTTTCGAAGATACCGCAGTGTAAACAAACTTGATAGCAAATTATCTCATCATGTAAATAATTCAAGTAATCTAAGAATAATGTGTTTTAATGAGGATACCAAGAGAAATTCTTTGATATTTTGTTCTGAGAGCATTTTCAATACAAACATTAAACAAATCTATCAGTTTTTTTAGATATAATTTCTTCCTATTCTCCTAGAAGACGTGTCATCGGAATCAAAGAATTCACATCAGATCTGCCTGGATTTATAAATATCTTTCTATCTTTCCCTCGCGAATGTTTCGTTGAAATACGCTATACTACTTTACAGAAATACAGCAATGATTGAGGAACTATGTGCCGTATAAATATAGCTGGAAATAACGCGGCAATTTCATCTATCCTAAAATCCTGTTTTGTTTTGAAATTTTTCTCTGCCTGGAGGTACACAAAATAGATTTCAGTGAAAAATAATTTCATCTTTTTCAATATGAAAATTCTGAAACTATACTGGAGGGTAAGAAATCCGAATTTTATTCAGTTTTTTGATAAAAAAAGATTTATTTATTGCGAAAACAATTCTCTCGATATAAAGTTCACTTAGAAAGTTAAAATTAGAAAACATTTCCTTCTAGTTTTGTTTTCTGAATTACATAACGCTATTTCTTGGGATTCTAAATTTGATATTACAAGGAGATAGAAATACAACAAGTACAAGATAATTTTCGTTCATTTGGATTTGATTATTTATTTATGCATTATTGGAAACATGTAGAATCCCGTTTTACTAGGAAATACTTTGTTTAAATAATGATGTACATCAAATATATGAAAATATGTTAATTTTTGCTCGGAGATCCAGCATAATATAAGACAACAAAGATGAAATATGTTTTCTTCTACTTTCTTATCATGATATTTTTCATTCACACGTGTACTGCATTTTGATAATAAATAATCATTCTGATTTATTGTCTTCATAAACATTATGTTTGAAAACAATAAAAATAGTGTTACCTATTTAGTGGACGATTAAAGAAAATTTCTATTTAAATAGACAAACTTTAAATAAAAATTAAAAATAAAACACTTCTGCATTTATATACAACGTAAATTAAGTTATATGTCCACTTGTTGTTAGGATCTTCCTGGCTTATTCAAAAAGTGCTCTGTCTATATCAAATCTAAAACACAAAGTCAAACTTTGAAAGTACATTTTATCGTATCCAAGCAACCTCTTTCGTTAGGGAAATTTAATAATTTTTGTCTTTCTAATGGCTTGGGATTATATGGACTAACGGTTTTGCTAATGTGATAGGTACAAATGGCCCAGTCTTCTGAAATATTTTGAACATACAGATAAAATTTTCAATTCTGAAATTCTTCGACTTTATTTATTAAAAAAGGCAGTGTGTTTACTCAAGATCTATATGCATTTACGTTACCAGTGAGATTTTAAGTAATTGTCTAAACTCGTTCTTTCACTAATTCTGAAATGAATACAAAGAGTATCCATCATATTCGTCGGAAAGTATGAACAGCTCTCATTGGTCGGGTAATCGTGCCATGGCAGTACAAGTATTTGATTTGTCAACTCCTGCCACTTGAGATGTGTTCGCCGACTAAGACATGTAAAACCAATGACTTCAGTGAGCATGAATGCAGCATAATTGACTCTACCAAAGTGCTATCCACTTATCTTGCTACACCAGCACGATTGCTGGCATGCATCAAACATTTTTCACGACCAATGAAACGTAAGTGGGCCAAAATATTGTGGACATTGATGGGCAACATTGTACTTGCCAACAGGCTTTGAATATCGATGATATCAGCAGCCAGTACAATCACTGGATCAAGGAGAATTTTCATAAGGTCTACACAGTATACACAGTAAGATAACTGGCTACGGATAAGTACAACTCCCTTTAACGGGTCCAAAATTGCGGCTGCAATTTTAGTACCTCCGGTGGGCAAAAATGAAGAAAGAGAGCTTGAGGTAAATGTCATGTCATCTGATGAGCAACGCTACTTTGTTAATTTCATGATAGATCGTGAATAAATCAAAGGATGAAGCCACTGTACCACAGGTCAGTGGCTGTTATTTCTGGGGAATGGTGTATTTATTGTTAGACGAAAGAAGCCATATTTCATCTTAGTAGCTGCAGAGGATTAGAACTTGATTTCCAGTTCCATAATCATTAATACTAGGAATACTTATTAAGAAAATTGACTATTTCGTGTATACATCTAGATAATAGCAGTTTATGTATATAGAGAGTGAGGTACAAGTATAGTATACATAATCAAACTGAACTTCAATTCCTAGATAAATTCTCAACCAATCAGATTTGCATGTAAATATATATTTTTATTCATAGCTTGATGTTGTGTAGGTTTCTTTTCTAAATGTTGATCTATTTTTCTTGATTTTTCAGAACAAGCTTCATTTTGCTGTTGTCTTAAATAGTGGGATTACACCCTGGTTATCGGAAGCAATCCCTAGAAAGAACAATTATTTACCCGAGAAACAAAAATTTTTGTTCTTGAAAATGCTAGGCTTAGCAGTTACCTCAATTCGATTTTATATTATGACACCTTGGTTTTCTACAACCTAACACATGCCCGAGAACTTTGCTAATAGTATTATTTATCTATGCTTTTAGTGAAGAACCTGTGTGTTACACGAATAAACTCTACTTTATTTACCAAAAATAAACATTAACTAAAAATTGTTAAATTTTTAATCGACGAAATCAAAATTTTCGCTACTCTAAACGGTTATTTCCTGCATCCGCTCTAATTAGCCGAGATAGATTTGCATCATATCAAAAATTAACACCTATTAGAAGTCATCGTAGAATAACTATCAGCGAACACTCCTTTTTTTTCAACCTGCAATCCATTGCTTATTTTGAGAGAATTTTACGAAATGCGGATATGAGCAATCAAGTATCTTTGGGATAGAAAACCCAAATAATAAATAAAAATAAAGTCTGCTCGAGCTGTCATGATATCTTCCTTTAATTCATTCTTCCGGAATACTGTAGAAAGGAAATGCTGTTTAAGGTCCATTTCATCAAAGAAAAAGTTTCATTCAATTTTTCCACTACAACATTCATAGTAAATCAGTGGTTCTTCAAAAATGTATGTTCGGGAAAATTATTTCATCCTCGAAAGATATGAGAAATTAAGCATCTTTGGGATAGAAAACACAAGAAGTAAATAAAAATAAAGTCTGCCCCACCTGTCATAATATTTTCCTTCAATTTATTCTCTAGGAATACTGTAAAAACAAAATACTGTTTCAGGTCCATTTCAGTGATGAAAAAGTTTCATGCAATTTTTCTACTATAACATTCATGGTAAATCAGTGGCTCTTCAAAAAGACATGTTCGGAAAATTATTTCTTCCTCGAAAAATAGCTATTGATCCGAGCTTTAGTTTACAGGTATATATGAACTGAGATGATATATAATATTTGTTTTTAACAAGATATTTCATAGTAAAGCAAGTCGAAAGCAAAAGTTTATACATAAAAATGCAGCTCCAATTACTTTTTGATTTGGGAAACATAAATAACAATAACTTAGTTACTGGAAGTAAGAGTTCCAACGCAAATAAACAAAAAAAATTTAGAAACTAGTCATATTCAGGAGTGACCCAGGAGATTTTTTGCAATTGTTCCTGACAGACAAAAGTTCTCTCAATCAAAGAATACTTATTGAATTCGTCTGGCCCAATAAATCGGATTCTGCTTTCGTTTGGGCATTCTTTTAGTAAATCCGCTTTGCGTTTATAGTAGCAAAACGAAAAAAGTGTGAAATGTTGTCCGGAATAAACTACCATGTAAATGAATATCGCAAGTCTTTTTATGTCTCTAAATCCCCTTTTCCTTCCGAGCGAAGAGCAAAATGGGATCAGTTTGAGAAATAACTTCATCCGTAACTGTGAAAGTGAGCGAGGTATAAATGGGATGAAGAAATATGTGTTAGATCAGATATTTGAGTGATAAAATTTAATTTGCTACATAAAAGTTGCAAAAGTTCCCTGAATTCTATTCCAATAGAATTCGGAATGTTATACATTTGATACTTTTTTTGTATTTTCGGAAAATCTCCTCGGTTTTGCTGATAGGTTTTCCAGTCTATCATTGATAAAACTACATGAGATTTAACGTCTGTGCTCAGTAATATTGAAGTATAGACTACTTGGAAAAAAACAGTTACATTATTCTTAGAATAAATTAAAGATAGAGCTTATTGTATTGATGAAATGATATATACTTTTATGATAACTCAGTTGTTTTATAAAACACATAAATGAAAATTTAATAAAAATATAGTGATAAATATTAGGGGGAAACTGTGCGTAGTTGATTCATTTCATGAAAAAATGCAATATCATTTTAGTCATATACAAATGCTTGTCAAACAATATAAATTAAAATATAAATGATTTAATATATATGTACAGGGTAAATCTGAAAAAGTGGGCAAAACTTTACTGAGTGATAGAACGCAGCTATACGAGCAATATTCGTCATAGAATGTATGGTCGGAATGCAAGCGATGAGAAGTTAAAAGGTAGTATTTCACTGTCACATTTAAAGAATTAACACAAAAATGAGAGGAGATACTTCAGAAAACATTTTATTATAAGGAATGTAATTGAGGCATATGCTCAAAGAAATTGCTCAAAAGATCTTCCGCCAGCTGTAATGCAGGCTTCACACCTGCGGGATAGGGACTAACGCACATTTTCGAAGACACCAGACATATCCCGAATATCGCCGGCAACAATGGTGATCCTAGCGACTAGTTTCGTATTGGTTTCAATGGGGCATTTGTAGATTAAGCTTTTCATACTGTCCCATAGGAAAAAGTCCAAACACGAGAGATCCTGTGATCTTGGTTGCCAAGCTATGGGATCACCTCAACCGATCCATCGCCTTGGAAACGTCGCATCTAAAGTGTTCCGCACATCCAAGCTGAATGTGCCAAGATGAGTGTGCAGGCGCCCCGTCGTGCTGGAACCCCATTCTTGTCCTGGTGGAGGTTGGAATCAGACGCAGCAGCTCCGCCAACACCTCTTGAAGGAATGTGTGATACGATTCGCCATCCATACGGGTGAAGCCTGCATTTGAGCAATTTCTTTGAGCATGTTCCTAGATTACATTCCTGTTAATAAAATGTTTTCTGAAGTATCTCCTCTCATTCTTGTGTTATTTTTTAAACGTGACGATGGAAAACTACCTTTTAACTTCTCACCGCTTGCGTTACGACCATACATTCTATGAAGAATATTCCTGCGTCGTGATTCATGTTATCTAAATTGTATTCCCAGAACACCACAAAGAAGAGAGGAATGTAATTCTTATGTATTATCAGATCATACGTGATTCTCAAACAGGCTTATTCAGGGCCAACAAAAAGCAAATATTCAATACTTATGAATTTTAATCAATTTAGCTGAACATTCTTAAAAGTGAAGTTTGCTTTCTGAATAGGTTTTGAACGAAGATGTCTTCCAGCCTCATTTTGAGTTTGCTTTAAAGGTGTGTTGTTGGGACGTTTTATAGATGTTTCTATTTTTCTTAAATTATCACTTTGACTGTACTACAGTAATAACATATCCTAATGTAGTATAGTAAAAGTTCTTTAATTTACCGTTAATCAAATCTGCTTTAGCACGTGCAGTTGTAGCTAAATAACTGTCGTTGCTTTTAAGAAGCAGAAACATGTTTGAATTGCATATACAAACAAATCGCTAAGTGAACATAAGATCCTTTACATTCTGTCAAGAGATGCACAGATCGAAACGTTGCAGTTCTTTGCTTATTTCATCTGATTAATTAACTTGAAACTTCACAGCATTAGTATCAAATCCAGCATTAACACTTACTTCCATCAGAAAACAATCTGACAATCATTAGAAAATTACAGGAGGTAGGAGGCATGTTTGAAATTAGCCTGATTAGCGAAAAGATTCACCGTGATAGTTAAAGAGGGCCGTAGCGCCCCAAAAATAACCAGCTAATTCCCTTAGTAGTAGAAGATGAAATCAGTTTACTGTTCACATTTTACGCTCTTCTATATATAGCTTATTTACCGTGAATGCCAGAGCTAAAATCAGATCTGAAATTAATTACAGTAGAAACAGGAATAAATGAAAATAAAATATTGTAGAAGAATTTCCTTTGAAAGAGAAAATTAAAGTATAATATAAGTTTGACCTAAAGAAGTCAAAGTGCGTTCTACGACATGTCAAACGCACATGTATGATGACTATGATATGTTCGTAGTGATTATGATATGTTATGACTATCTATAAGTTTGTACATGCACATACGCATGCACGCACGTACGCACACGCATATACATACATACATACATACATACATATACATATACATATATATATATATATATATATATATATATATATATATATATATATATATATATATATATATATATATATATATATATATATATATATATATATATTGTTCCGTTTTCCAGGGTTTGATAGGATTGAATAAAAATCTCTTCAGAAAGTTCACACAAAATAAAATTTATTATTCTGTAAATTCTTCTGGCGCATACACAAATTCTACAGAAAGAGACGTAACAATTGTCTTGTGCTGGCGGAATACGGAAAGGGCTGTGTACGATCATTAGAATATTTAAGAATAGAGAAAAATAAAGGAACAATACACAAAACTTTCCAATTAGTTAAATAAGATTTATTTTGTTAATGGAATTTATAAATAATACAACTGCGATGCAATGGGAATTAATTTTCAATAATAAGCTAGAATTCACTTACCAAAAATGGTGTAGCTGAATAGTTTAAGGAAATCCATTAGTTTTTTTACATAAATACGTTTTAATCAAAATGCTATAATGTGATTTTACAAACAAAAAAAAAACCTGGATGTTCCGATTTTTAAAAAATAGTTGGAATTTCTCAAAAGAATGAAATTATAGGATAACATATAATAGTAGCAAAAGGCGTTTTTCAAGAGAAATTCCACCATAATCGTAGAACAACTAACTAAAAAAAATCAGCTTGAAAATTACCAAAAATGCATCAGTCTTTTTTTTACAATGAAGAGAATAAAATAATAAAAATTCTATTAAGTTTAAAGCAATAAATTTTTAAACAAATTATTGTAAAAATTCTTAAAAATCAAGAAAGAAATTTACCAATTTAAACATTAATCTTATATTTATGTATTAGAATTAATACTTTAAATTATAAAAAACATAAACAAAACAGTTTTACAGGTGCTGCTATCTTTTGACAGAATGGTGAAGCAATGCTGAACAGGGTGACAAAGGCTAGTTCGAGGTCGAAGGATTTTTTTTTCGATATTGGGACGGGAGGCGAGCTCGAGTCATCTACGATCCAAGAAACGCCAAAAATGATAAGCCAGCATAGACCTCCAGTGGAGACAGTTTGAGAGCCGCCTATGCAAGAGATGAAATTGGTTTTATGGGCAAGCCAAATCTTTGCCTTTCGTTTTTTTTTCTGCAGCCGATAACATATTTTATTTTTATTTTTTAGTAATTGCTTTAAAGTTTTCTTTTTTTTTAAATTCACCAGCTAACTTTTTGGGCCCGAAATTTGATTGGTATCTTAATGAAGTTAATAATGATTTAATCTAAGTGGTATTTGTGTCTTACTATAAAGGATGGATTCAATTTTGAAATATTTATGTATCAGCTAAAAATGTAGTATTTTATACCGTTAATAAATTGGTCATATTAGTTTCTTTAATTCCTAGTCATGTCGTTCTGGACCATCTGTAATTGTATTAAGATTTTATTTCTCAGATATTTTCCCTTCTAGGTATTTTTATTTTCAGGTTTCATACTTTACTTTACTTTATTAAATTTCATTTTGATTCATAACCCCTACGGGTGCATCAGTTAGAACCTGCATATTTTGGTTATTGCACTACTACACAACGCATTTAATATCTAACATAACAACTAAATGATTTTTATAACGGCATTTCTTTCAGACTTTGATAATTATTTCTAATTACTATTCCTTTTAAACAGTTATCAAGTTTATCACCAAGTGGTGAATACCCTACTCATATAGTAGTCCTTTGGCTGCGATCGGAACCCCTTTCGAACATTGTCCATGACTTCGCTGTCTGAGTGAAAACGGCAACCCTTCAACGCCTTTTTCAGCGGACCAAAGATGTGAAAGTTACACGTGAATAAATCGGGGGTATACGGTGGGTGTTGCAACAGTGGACACCGAAACTTCGCCAACGTGTTCTGTGTAAGGTCCTGTTCACATAAGAGTCCGTTGCGTAGCATTAAGGGAAAGATGACGTTGACTCGAAAATAAACCAATCATAGGCGTTAAAAATTTCATTGCTAATCGTTTGGAGGTTTGTCATTGGTTAAATATATTTCAATACTTTAACGCTCCGCAACGGACTCCTATGTGAACAGGCCCTAAGAGCGGCCGTATGTGGAGGCGCGTTGTCATGCAGCAAAACCACTCCAGTGGACAACAGGCTAGTCCGTTTGGCCTTTATTGCTGCACGCAAACAGTGTAGGGCAGGGGTGGGCAACCCTTGGCAAGCGTGCCAAACGTGGCACGCGGATGATTTGTTTCTGGCACGCGAAACAAGTCCTTACCAAATTTATTTTCAATTAGCACCTGTCGGCTGAAACAACCGACAGGTGCTGATTGAAACATGGTTGCCCTTGTAACACTACCTGAGCGTATTACAGGGCTGAAATTTGTAAAGCAATTGTGAACGAATTACCTACTCGACAAATTGACATTTCAAAAGTAGTTCCCGCCACAACAGATGGCGCCACCAGCATGACTGGTGTGAAGGCAGGATTTGTAAATCCGTTAGCAAAACATGTTGGTTATCCACTGATAAGTTTTCAATGCATCATGTGCAAAAACTGGCCTAAATTAACTTCGGTAATAGATGAAAACAGTTACCAAGGTTATTAATTACATATCTTCTTCAGCTTTAAATAAAAGACAATTTCTAATTCTACTGAATGAGGTAAATTCCTAGTATAAAGTACTGAAAATGTCTATACATCACAAAACTCTAAAAACAGGATAACAGAGTCTTCAATACAGTACACGCCTAACGCACTTTCAGTACATTCATTTCTCAGCAGAAAATAATACTGAGTTCCAATGCCCATGTCAGGTATATTTATAGACTTCCAAAGCGCCCCCTATCGGCCGGCCAGATAGAAAGTTCCGGAAGCTTCTGGAAAGGTCCAGAAGGTTGGCGACCATTTGGCACCATATCGCCAAACTTGGCGACCAAATTAAGTCACAAAATCCACCGCCACTTTGGCGATAACCCTCATATTTGGCAAGATTACCACAGACACCTAAAATTCGTAACATTTCTCCCTCCTCAAGGACTGCACGTCCCGGGCAGTATAGCTCTTGGACAGGAATCCTTACTTACATAATAGAAAATTAAACTATAAAATCACAACTAAAATTAATACAAAATTAACACGCATACATACAAATACATACTTCATAAAACTAATAAATGCATGCAAGGAACATCTAATTACTTTAAAAAACATTACTAAAACCACAACAAAAAAATAAACTTACTTAAGGATCATTTAAACTAAATAAAATGCTGTATACAAAAAGAGAACTACCATGGTCTGTGCATTTCTTTAATCTATTAACTATGGCCATAGTAAGGGGCTAGCCTATGATAATGCACTTTTCTTGGCTTAGAATTAGACGATATTCTAAATTGAACCACGACGTTATTCAGTCTTTTTTGGACTGTATACGGACCATCACAAGACGACTGCAACTTGGGAGAAAGTCCTTTACATCGAATCGGATTCCAGAACCATACCTAGTCACCTTCATGGAATTCATTTCTTGTTGTATTCGTGTCGTACCGGGTCTTCATCTTTTCCGTTCCCGATGTTGATCCGCTCACGGGCGAAGTTATGGACGTCTTCAAAACGGGCCTCGAGTTCACTTGAGGATGTACTCTTCAGGCGATGAAGGCGTGTCTGGAGGGCGTCCGAACAAGCGATCGCATGACAACGGAGGTCACGACCGAAAAGCAACTGGGATGGTGTATAGCCAGTAGTTTCGTGGACAGCACTGCGATAAGCAAGTAGGAACAGACATAACTTTCGGTCCCAGTCTTTTTGGTTTCTTGAAACCAGGAGTGAGAGGTTATTCAAGATGGTTCGATTGAATCTCTCAGCCATGGTGTCTGGTTGTGGGTGTAGAAGCGTCTTTTGGGTTTTGTTGATTACAAGTAGTTGACACAGTACCTTAAAGACAGCACAGGAATTTCCTTGATCGGAATGAATCTCAAGTGGTGTTCCATATCTTGATATCCAATTTTGAACTAGTGTCTCTGCTACTGCCGACGATTCTTGATCGGCGATTGGATAAGCCTCAGGCCACTTCGTGAAGTAGTCCATGACAACAAGGATGTATATGTTGTCATCAGTAGTCCGCGAAAGAGGACCTAGAATTTCGAGACCGATTCGCTAAAAGGTTGCTCCTACATTATAACGATGGAGCTCTCCTGGACTGCGTGTCTTCGGTCCTTTACGGTCCACACACAGTCGTCACAGGATTGACACCACTTCTCGACGTCATTTCTCGCTCTGTTCCAGAAAAAGCATACCCTAACCTTCTTCAAGGTTTTAGTCACTCTGAAATGGCCTCCGCTTGGACTACTACGAAGTTCCTTAAGAACGTTAGGTATCCTTTCTCTTGGGAGTAGAAGCTGCCTCCTAGATGTTTTACCGTCACCAGATTCCCATTTTCTGTACAAAACGCCATTCAGAGTGTGAAGTGAGTCCCACAGAGACCAATAATGCTTTATTGCTGGACTAAAGTTCGATATATCCTGCCAGGTAGGTCTTGTGCTGGAAGACTCCATAAATTGTAAAATAGGCTTTAGTTCAGGATCTTCCAGTTGATCTTTACGAATCTCGTCATCCTTCCGTGGATCTGGCTCTGATGATGTAGAAGCTGTAGTTTGTCTTGCTACGGGATTTATAACACGAATTTCTTTTTCACTATGGAACAATAATAGACGCTTCCGGAACAGGGTTTTCGTGATAAGGCGTCTGCATTCCCTTGCAAAGATCCTTTAAGATGACAAATCTCAATGCCGTATTCCTGTAGTCTTTGTATTCATCTGGTTATCTGTCCTTCTGGGTTCTTAAGATTCAATTACCAGGTCAAAGACGCATGGTCAGTCAGGAGCAGAAACTTTCGGCCGTACAGATAGTGATGAAACTGCTCCACGGCTTTTGAAATTGCGAGCAACTTTTTTCTGGTGACGCAAAAATTTCGTTCCGCTTTCGAAAGTCATTTGCTCCAATATGCGATGGCATGTTCTTGACCATCCATTTCTTGGGATAGTACGGCGCTAACGCTCTCGTTGCTCGCATCTGTGTCCAGGATGAATTGTTTCTCTGTTTGAGGATATGACAGGATAATTGTAGATGCTAATGCCTCCTTTACTTTCTTAAATGCATTTTCACTCTCTTCTGACCACACGGACATTCGTTTACTCTCCGTGAGTCTATGAAGGGGTCGTGCGATGTTAGAGTATCCCTTCACGAATCGTTTATAGTACGTGCAGAGCCCCAGAAAACTTCTCAATTGATGGACATCTTCAGGACGACTCCAAATCTTTACTACTGATACTTTTTCTAGATCGGTTCTGACACCTTCAGCAGAGATGATATGACCGAGTTAAGTTACTTCATGACAAAACATTTGTAGCGGCATATCGGTGACATTTATAGGGTTTTAACTTTAAGTTAGCGTCTCTAAGTTTCACCAGCACCTTTCGGATGTTTTTTAGATGTTCTTCGAAACAGCGCCCCACAATGATGATGTCATCCATGTAAACTAGACAACCTTCATATGAGATTCCCCTTAACATTGTCTCCATGAGACGCACGAAAGTAGCAGGTGCTTTACACAGGCCAGATTGCATGACGTTAAACTGCGAAAAACTTTGTCCGTAGTAAAAGCAGTCTTTTCTCTGTCGTCAGGATGTAACTCTACTTGCCAGTAACCACTCTTTAGATCTAATGCAGAGAACCACTTATGCCCAGAGAGTGTGTCCAGTGTGTCGTCAATTTGAGGAAGAGGGTAGCTGTCTTTCTTTGTGACGTCGTTCAACCGGTGATAGTCTACACAAAACTTTGTAGAGTCATCCTTCTTTCGGACCAGTAGAGTGAGGCCTAAGGAATTGAAGACGGCTCGATGACGCCATTCTGTTGCATTTCATTTAGAAGTTTCTCCACCTCTTCCTGCTTAGCAAATTGAAGCTTCACGTGTTTTGTTTGATAGGGGAATGATTCCCTGTGTCAATCCTGTGCTGCGTCAAATTAGTTCTACCGACATCGTGAGATGTTCGAGAAAATAAATCTTTAAATTCTTCAATTAGTTCTTCCGCAGCACTTTTCTGTTCAGCTCTTAACTGTGCACTCTGGAGTAATTCCATCTTTAATATTTTAGAAGACTCTGCCAAAGCTGTGTTTTGGTTGCGGTTGATGCAGGTAACTGGAGAACAAGTTGCTATCACTTCACCTTTTCGAATAATTTTCGCCTTTCCGGTAACATTAACAATCCTCATGGCCATACTGCTTCCCGAAAGGTCTACAAATGTGGAAGCTACCAATATTCCTTTCGGGTTATTTTTAACATGGTATTCGATGACGCCAAATCGGAAACTATTGTCTTCAGCTATTGTTCCAGGAAATAATATTTCTGTTCTTGAAGGTAAAGTTTGGCTATTATTTGATGAACATATTTAATTCCTTTATTTTTCATAACAAATAATGCAATGTCTTCTGATGAAGAGCGCAGACCATTGTTATTAAATTCCAAAGTAAATTTATGTTTTCTTCAAAAGTCCAATCCTATAATAAAAGCATCCATAATATCTGCCACATATGCTGTATGTTTGTAAACGGAATTCCCGAATACGATGTTAATATGTTTCTTTCCGTGAATCTTTGTAACAGTTTGCAGGGTAACGCATGACGGGGTCCAGAGAAGATCGACCCCCAAACGCTTAGCCAAATCTTGAATGATCGTCCCATTGGCTCCTGTGTCGATTATCATGCAACATGAGAATCAATTAACATGTCCTAAGACGAAAAGTCAGTGATCGCCGCCGCTCATGCAAGAAATTTGTAGTACTTTGAACTGGGGCCTTTTAATCTCCGGCAACCTCCTCCTCTCGAGATGGCCAGACTCTAGTTTCCCTGCTCCTTTTCTTGGGAGTGTTCTTGGCTCCCGAGTCTTGGCGGAATTGGCAGTTTCTTCGGGTTTAACCTTGTCCGCCACAACTCCAGGATTTTAAGACTTGTTGTCTGTCAGGCTTAACTGATCTCATAGCACTGAACTGTTTTGACAACTCGTCTATTCTTTCCATTAATGATCCATTGTATGTTCGGGAAGTTCTGTAACGTTCGCAACCCTAAGAGAATGGTGAGGTTTTTGTGAATCTTGTTGGGCTGCCTCAAACTTCATAGCGTAGACAAAGGCCGATTTCAAATCTTTTACGTCAGCCATTCGAAATGCCTTTTGTATTTCAAAGTCGCGAACTCCATCGATGAAATATTGTACAAAAATATTTTCCCGTACTTCCGCAGGGCAGTCTGACCAAGCGAGACGGGAGAACCTTTCGACGTCTGCTGCAAGTTCTTGTAGTGATTCATTTGGATTCTGCTGGCAATATTTGATTTGGAGCCGGCTGTAGTCCTTCAAACACTTCTCGCCAAAGCGTATCTCCGAAGCACTTGAATATGCGCCAAAGTCAAATCGCTGCTCATTTGGGATCCCTGCTCTTTTGTGCAAAATTTCCGCCGCTTCAGCTCGCAGAGATGCAGCCAATTGACATGCTTTTTTTACAGAGTCCCATCCTCTGGCGTCCGCCACAATGGAGAATTGAGTTTTGTAAACTTGCCAAAAATATTTTCCATCATAGGTTAACAGCTTAATGGGTGGCCGGAAGGTGACAGATATACAGTTAGAATATTCGGTAGCATAAATATTTGACAATTTCTGTTCTAAAATATGTACTTTCCTTGAAACGTAGGTAAATTTTCCAACTAAATTTTTTTTTATACCGTCAAATTTCTCTTCCATAGTTTCAAATTTGTTGCCAATTTTTTTCTCCAAATTTCCAAATTTGTTGTCAACTTTATCAAATTTTTCCTAAATATATTTAAATTTGTTGCCAAGTTTTTCCATGAAAATTTCAAATTTTTTTACAACTTTATCAACTATTTCTTCTAAATTTTCTTTTATAAAGCAAATATTTGCTTCAAAAATATTAAATTTCTATTCCACATTATACATTTTTTCGTCAAGTTCGTGTTCCATTTCTGTCACTCTTTCATTCCCGATAATTATAATTCCACATTTTAATTCTTCCTGACCAGACGATATTTCCTTTATCTCTTCTTGAATGGCGTTCATCTCCTCTTGACCTGCAGATATCTCTGCCGATATTTCCTTCTTCATCTTTTAGTAATCGCAGCAATAATCTGTTGGAATTTATCTTCCAAATTTTGAGCTGAAACTGTCTGATCAGCCATTGATCTTGTAATAGGCATTCAATCTCCACACCACTGACATCAAAATGTTCCGTTTTCCTGGGTTCGATAGGATTGACTAAAAATCTCTTCAGAAAGTTCACACAAAATACAATTTATTATTCTGTAAATTTTTCTGGCGCATACACAAATTCAACAGAAAAAGACATAACAATTGTCTTCTATACGTCACAAAACTCTAAAAACAGTGTAATAGAGTCTTCAATACAATACATGCCTAACGCACTTTCAATACATTTAATTCTCAGCAGAAAAGACTACTGAGTTCCAATGCCCATGTCAAGTATACATATAGACTTTCAAAGCGCTCCCTATAAAGCCGCCAGGTATAAAGTTCCAGAAACTTCTGTAAAGGTCCAGAAGGTTGACGACCATTTGGCGCCATACCTCCAAATTTGGCGATAACCCACATATTTGGCAAGATTACTATAGACTCCTAAAATTCGTAACAATCAATATATATATATATATATATATATATATATATATATATATATATATATATATATATATATATGTATGTATGTATGTATACACACACTTTCCTACAATAATGGAACGGACGCTAGCGGATTTGCATGAAATCCGACTGCATGTCGGATTTTATGCAAATCCAGTACTCGCACGTGACCTGTTAGGGTTAAATATGATACGCGAATTTCTAACGTCTTTAGTTCTGTGTGAAATTGTGATAATATGTGGAAACGAAAGGAGCTTAAAGACATTGAAAGATGTGTTATAGTTGGCTGTCACATTAGTGGGAAGTCTATTCGCAGAATTGCGGTAGAATTATCACAGCCACGTTCAACTGATGGCGATGTGTAGAATTGGAAGACTTCGGGAGTTGTGATATGAACTGCAATCATTGGTCGTCCCCGTAAAGTGGCCGAATGGGATCAGTGTGTCCTGAAGCGTGAAGTTCATAAGAACAGCAAGAAACCTGTTCATATTATTTTCATTCAGGTTTAACAGGCAGCAGGGGTTATGGTGCACCCCAATACTTTGCGTAAAGAACTGCACGCCCTCAATATCCATGGATGTGTTGCCGCACACAAAACCAAACATCACACCATCCAACAAAACCGGCAGACTCGCTTGGTGTTTGCAACGTCGAAACTGGATTTTGGACCACTGGAAAACTGTTTTATGGAGTAACGAATCACGCTTTACGGTCTTCCAATCGGATGGGCGTGCTTGGGTTTTGCGAATGTCTGGCGAATGCCTGTTACTCGAGTGCATCGTTCCACCTCTCAAGCTCGGTGGTGGTGGTGTACTTGTTTTATTTGGGGTGGGGTTTCGTGGTAGGGCCTAGAATCTTTACATGTTGTTCCTTGAAAACTGAACGCCAACGCCTACATGAAGATATTGGACAATAAGGTTCTTCCTACGCTCTGGCAAGTTTATAGAACGGACGAATGTTACTTCCAGGATGACAACGTTCCATGTCATGTAGCAGCCTCTGTCAAGCAGTGATATCAAGATATGGCTTTAAACGCTTTCCCTGGCTAGTGCGTCTTGAGTCCCGATCTAAACCCCATAGAAACTTCGTAGGACGAGTTAGAGAGACACATACGGACCATGGAACCACGTCCGGAATCTACAGCTGAACTGGCGACAATCTTACAGCAGGAATTGATACAAATACTCGTTGCTGTATATCAAAAGCTTGTTGAAAGCATGCCCAGAAGGGTTGCTAGCATAATTGCAGCACATAGGAGATCAACCCCCTGTTAAGGCATGTATTATTTCTCTTATACAATCACATCTTGCTGTCCGGTCCATTATTGTAGGGTAGTCTATATATATATATATATATATATATATATATATATATATATATATATATATATATATATATATATATATATATATATAATATATATATTTATAAAAAAATCGTAAGGGATATTTATTTTTTTTTGATAATATCCAATCGTCTGCTGCATTCGAAAAAAAAATATTTTTTTTGTCTATTTAGTTGTTATGCACGTGATCGGCATTTAATAAATTAAATTCTAAAAATGAATCTTTAAAAAGTCACAAAAATCAGAAAATGGAGGTAAAGATTTGAAAATGATTTCATTTTAAAGGAATTTTTAGAATCATTCTCGCGATATAAAATTTATAACTCTCAAATTATTATTTTAAATGCAAACTTAAAAAAAGTTTCAAAAACAGCTTAAAAATTTAATTTAAAAAAATCTAAGAAGAATTTTCAAAAATCTTTCTTAGTGCACTCCTACACCATAAGAAGAATCGCCATGAAAAATTTCAGCCCTTTAGGTCCAGCGGTTTGGTCTGTGCGTTGTATGTCAGTGAGTCAGTGAGTCAGTTACGGAACTGTTTTATAAACAGTGGCTCCCAAAATTGTTCGTACACTTACGATTTTCAATGAAATAGGGGTCTATCCATTGATTAAAATGAATATTTCAGAATGGTTATTTAATTATAAGATCTATATTCTATTCCTATCAAAACTACATGAAATATTTTGAAAACATAGTAAAACTTTATTTTTAAGAAACCAATAATCCAAAAGTAACAAAACTTTATCTCACAAAAGTCATCGTACACTTGTAAAAAGTCTCTACATATTAGTAAATATTCTAATTTTTCGTTATATTAATATTTAGTAGGATATCCTGTAGCATCCACAACAGCTTTTAAACGTCTGGGAATAGATTGCTTTAGTTCTTTTGTAATTTTTGCATCAATGTTCATCCATTCTTCCATCATAATTGTTTTTAGTTTGCTTTTCGTGTGAATGTCGTGTTTTCGTACTCGAGTCTCTAGTTCTCTCCAAATATGTTCTATTGGGTTTAAATCTGGTCATTGAGGTGGTGTTTTCAAATCTTGTGGACAATTATAGAGACTCCAGATGCGAACGTTGAGAGCCGTGTGCTTAAGATCGTTATCTTGATAAAAAACAAAGTTGTTTGCAATGCCCAAATTTTGAGCTGATAATTTTAAATTGTTTCTTAAAATATTTATAAAAACAACATGATTCATTATGCCATCAATAAATACCAAATTTCCTAGTCCTGATGCTGACATGCCCCCCCCCCCCCCATACACACAAGGATACCTCCACCGACATGCTTAACTGTTCCTACTAAGTTCTTGGGATTAAATTCCTCATTTTTTTCTTCTCCATACAATTATACGCCCATCAGCACCAAAAATGTTCATCGGCAAATAAGACATTATTCCAATATGTTTGGGGCTTATTTATCATTGATAGAGCGAAGGGAAGCCTAAACTTTCTGTTTTTCTCACTCACAAAAAAATTTCTATGGGCAGAACGCCTATGTAATCCAGCTGTTCTGAGAACTCGTAAAAAATTTTCAGGTGAAATTGAAGTAGAAAATGTTTCTTTGAAGTCTGCGGAAACTTTTACAGCACTCAAACGTGAATTTTTCACAAATTTTCAAATTATAAATCTCTGATCACGTTTTGTTAACTTTGCCGTACGGCCTTTTCTTACCTTGTTTTCGATCCAATTTTCTTCTTTAAAGCATTTTTCCACATACTGCACTGTAGAATGGGATAAATGTATACAATTGATGTAAATATATATATATATATATATATATATATATATATATAATATATATATTTATAAAAAAATCGTAAGGGATTTTTTTTTATATATATTAGAATGGGATAAATTTAAGTAATTTAGCAACATTCCGAAATAATTTACCACTAATATGATGAAAAATAATCAATTTTCGAATGCTGTTTGTTGTTTCTTTACGTCTACGAGCCATTTTTAAATAATAATTTTTTTTTAAATTTATTTTTTTTTAATTTTTTTTTACTAATCCCAGATTGTCTAGCAAGGCTAGACAATCTCCATAAAACCAAAAATTTCCAAAAAGTCTAAAATCAGTAGAGGGTCCAGAAGGATCTCCTTAGTAAATCCCAAACAATTTAAAATATGGGCAGGGGAGGTCATGTCAGCAGAGCACCAGTAGAACTCCGGGAAGATCTTCTGTCCCTGCCGAAAAGTGAGTGCTTTTATATGACCACTCATGAAGCGCGAGAAGGCCGTTTGGTACTTTCTGGGCTTGATCTGAAAAGACCCACCCGGACTTCTTCCAAAGTACCATGGGTGGCAAGGAGGAGTTCTCCAAAGATGGTTTTGAAATATTCAAGTTTTTAAATAATAAATAGAATATTACGGAGTAGGCAAGTAAAAATTAAAGCCAAACGATATTTTAAATGCCACCACAATTAAAAAATAAAAATAAAGCGTCAGACGATAATTTTAATTATGAATTTATCCGAGAATATTTCAGTGTACGATGACTTTTGTGAGATAAAGTTTTTGTTACTTTTTGATTACTGGTTTCTTAAAAATAAATTTTTACTATGTTTTCAAAATATTTCATGTAGTTTTGTTAAGAATAGATTATAGATCTTATTATTAAATACCCATTCTGAAATATTCATTTTAATTAATGGATAGACCCCTATTTCATTGAAATTCGTACGTGTACGAATACTTTTGGGAGCCACTGTATATAGATATACTGCATTCACGTTTTTTTCTTTTGACTGCAATTGTAACTTTGACAAGTGAACGGTAACCGTGAGGAAGAGTTTGATGTGGGTGTACACATCACACAGACTGCAGCTTTTGATGTGAGTGAGGAAATCATGTGGTCGATGTGCTCTTTATTTAGATTGAGGTACTGGGTATCTGAAATGTATAAACTGTTGTATTATAATTAAATATTTAAAATAGACTAAGAGCGCTTTGAATTTGTGAAGACAACAATGCATATGCATACATGTGTGTGTTTGTGTATAAATATTATTTATTTATTTATATTTTATTTTCATATTCTTTTACGCAGTCAAGACATACTTTATGATTTCAAACTAAAAAAAAAATAATATGTCTTTCGCACCAGCTGGGTAGGTGCAACGTCTTTTGAACGAATGCCTTTACACACTTTCTGTAATTTCTCTTCCACCTATATTCGATTCGGCTAGTTTAAAACTTATGATATATTATAAGCTCTAAAGTTAATTCTTAATAATTTTTAAATTGCCGCATAACCTCACAACTGTATCGTAATTTTTTCTAACTCTCCTTTTCTGTGTCATTGATGTTGGTTAAGAAGCTTTAAAATTAAACCATTCAGACTTGGTATTCCAAGATTCTATTTATTTATGTTAACAAATACTGCTTTTATGTGAAGAATCTTAAGCTATATAAAAAAAAATCATATTGGCAAACAAAAGTTTACACTTCAGTCGACTGTACCAATTTCCTATTCTTCAAGCTTAATACAACAACTATACTTTCATTATCGGAGGAAGGTACAATAGTAGTATAAACAAACAATTGAGAAACTTTTTATACTCCGTCCTGAGCGAAGCGGTCTTTGTCGTTGCTTCAAGCAGACAGAAGCTCTCTATCCAATCAGAGAATTCTTATCGAATTCCTTCGGGTCAATAAATCGGTTTTCCATTCTTTCGCCGCGGCTTTCATTGTCTACAAAGGCATTGTTTTAATAGCAGCACAGCACAGATAGTCATAACGTGCCGTATAAATAGCAAAATGTAATGAATATAGTGATGCTTTTATACTTCTCTTCAAATCGCTTTCTCCCTGGAATTTTAAAAGCTCCCCACTGCCCGAGGGGACAGATGAAAAAATTACTTTACTCAATAATAAATGGCGATGTGAATTCGATTTAAAATGCCAAAAATTCGTTTAGAAGTTTATGGAACTGAAATGCTTCGATTTTCGAAGAGTTAACGAAACATGTTTTATAAGAATTAACAACACAATCTGTGTTATTCTAATGTTTACACATTTTAATGTTTACATTAAAACATTTAAGGCAGAAACTAAATACATACCACTGCTATTTAAAAATTGAATTGGTTCTTGCGGAACTGAAGTGGAATAGATAAATCTTTGTTGATTCTTGATTTAGAATAAAAAATTGCAACTTTTACTTTGAAAGTCTGAAAACGGTGCTTATGAAAATAATTTTGCCTTTTTATTCTAATGTTTTACAGTTTCAATGATTACATAAAAACATTTAAGGTACAAAATCAATATAAAATATCGTTGTATAAAAAATTAGATTGATTGTACGTGAATTGAAAGAGAATTCATACGTTCCTATAAGCTTCTCTGTTTAGAATAAAAGTTGCAGCTCTGTATCTTCAGCTTAAGTAAATGATGTTTATGAGAATGATTTTTCTGTTTCATTCTAATGTTTTATATTTTTTAATGTTTACATTAAAGCCTCAAACTCAACAGAAACCACCGTTGTTTAAAAAATTGAGTTGAATGTATGTGAACTGAAGTGGGATACACAAATCCCTGTAAGCTTCTTTATTTAGCATAAAAAAAATGCAACTTTATTTTTCAACATATGCAACTAATATTTAGGGAGACGATTTTGATCTATAACAAAATGCAATGGTAACGCTAAAAATTTATAACAAATCTGTAGAATGTTTCATAAACTGTGATATTTAGACTTTAAAATTTATTGAAAATATCTGAGATGAATTTGGCTCTAAAAGAAAATATGTATTGGTCTGATTATTTCAGACTTTAATATTGTCATTAAAACAACTATACTTAAATAGTAATACGCATGGATTTGTAATATTCACTTCTTGAAAGGGGGTGGTGGTACAAGCATATATGCGAAAAAAAACAATAAAATGTCGAGAGAAAAGCGGTGGGACGTTTTAATGTTTGTCAGAACTTGTTGTCTTATTTTTAAATTATTACTTGCATTACCCCAAAGTCATCACATTAGCCATAATAGTTTGGGTGCTTCGAAACAACCGCATAATATATCACTTTAATGTCGTGGTTGGTAAATAATCATAAGTCACAAATGTGAATTAAAGATTAAGTCAAAAGTTGAGGAAGCATTTTTTATGAATATTGGATGTAATATGTTTCTTTCTCAAGACGGAATCTAAAAGTTTTCTAGCCTTAAATACTTCAGTGAAGATGGGGAATAATTGTCTGGAAGGCTACTGAAACTACAATAGAAAAAAAAAGACTTAGACATCTTCAAACTAGCTGATAGACACCTACTGTACTACTCCTTTGAAGGTGCCAAATACGGTGTAAAAACGGTGTCATATAATATATATATATATATATGTGTGTGTGTGTGTGTGTGTGTGTGTGTGTATGTGTGTGTGTGTGTGTGCATATAAATGTATATACACTGCTCAAAAAAATTAAGGGAGGAAGAAGAGAAGTTAAGAAAACCATGCGAGACAGCCACGTGTAAGGTATACACAAGATTCGATTCACAAGAATCGAACTTTTGAATTAATGAATTAAAGAAGCTGCTTCAGATATGCTAATTTCGGCATACGCTCTTAGTATAAATACCACGCAGCGTCATTAAGAAGAAAGGCGAGGTTGTTAAGGTTGAAAAGGTGTTATCCTGCGCTAGTGCTTAGCGGGCCAGAAGTTTACATGGCAGTACTGCTGGTTTGACTTACTGTTCGTGAGTACAAAAATATATTGTTCTTGAAAGCTGTGTTTATACATTCCGTACAGGTAGTACGTATGCTTATTGCTGTAAAAGCCAATTATATGTGCAACGAATTCAATAAACATTGTTTCATGTATAAACTGTGTTTGCATCAAATTCAAATAGAGTGCCACTTCAAATTATATACACCCAAGTCTGGGTAGAAGTGAGCATAGATTCTCTATACTGGCGCCCGAAAATATATATACCCTGGTAGTTAGCGTTACATTTGTAACGAACAACATAATTGATATTAAAAACTGTGTACTGTGTACTTATATTGATAAAATTGTTGCAAGTACTTATATACTATTTAAAAAATGAGTGTTGTAGAACAAAATCCTGCTGGAAATTTTCCTCGGGTAATTATGGTTCAGCATTTTGCGCCATTCAAGCCACCTTCAATGGCGGCCCCTCAAGCCAATTCCTAAAGAAAATTGAGCATTACTTTCAGCAACAATGCACCCCAGAGGGGGATAAACTTAAAATTGCTCTAGCCGCTTTAAGAGGTAGTGCATTTCAGTGGTACACATGCATGCAAAGCAGTAATCTGATTTTTGACTATTTGTCATTCAAGCAACAGTTTCTTAGTGTTTTTCCAAAGACCTTTAATCAAAGTGAAATTGAAGCGGAAATTTATTCGCTAAGGCAACGTGAAGGTCAGTCTGCATTAGATTTTGCTATGGAAAAGATTTCCAAGTGTGAGGAATATTTAGAAGGGGTGACGGAAGCGATAATCTTAAAAATAGTTATCCAACGTTTGAAGCCAAGTGTTCAAGATTTTTTAGATAATCAAACAATTACAAGCAAGGTTACACTCCTTCAAGCTTTAGCTAAATATGACAATAGACATTTCTTCGCTACCCCTCACCGTCATTCAGGTACGAGAAGTTTTATACAGCCGCGCCAAAATTTTTCGCGAGTTTCAAACCAGCAGCGTAAGCAGTACCGCAGGCAAAATAATAGAAGCGCACGGCGTTATAATGAAATTAGTGCTCTTAAAGTAAATAATATGGAAGCACCTTACTTGCACTGGCAAGTTGATTCACATGATATGGTTCAACCTGTTGAAACTGTGTGGTCAAATGTATTATTTTGTCCGAGCAGTAATCATTATTTTGAGAATAGTGAAAGTCAGGGTATTTTTGTGGCTTATAAAGAAAGTGAGTCTAGCTGGAATAATGCGGTAATTCCAGTACAAATTTCTGAAAATAGTGCCGATACTAATGCTAGTGGTTTAGAAAATAAATCATCTGACACTTCTATTAATGCTATACCTGATATTATTAATGCTATACCTGATATTTTAGATGATATTCACACATCTGTTAATGAAGGAAATTTAGTAGATGACGAAGTATGCGTTACGGCAGTTGGTGAATACTTATTAGTTGACGACAATAAAAATTCTTTAAACGATAGTAGGAACTCGCTAGGTAATGATGATATTATTTCAAGTTTCCATCCGAATGAGGATGCTGTAGGCCAGGTTGATAATATGGTTTTAAATAAAGTACATGAAAACCATACTGAGAGTCAGGATGAAAAGTTGACACAGAGTTATACTGTAAGTAGTTTAGCTGATGCTTCGGAAGTTATAGACGCAGGTTGCATTAAAACGCACCAGTACGAAAAGCTTAATCTTCCTAAAACTGAAGCAGTGTTAACGAATATAAATGATAACGATTCTGATGTCGCAAGTTTCAAAGAGACTTTTTCGTCAAAAGAGGATAAAACTAAAGTTAAGAGGGATAAAAAACGTGAAAAAGCGCCTTCAGGTTCCAGCATTAAAACTGCAAATACTGAAGTAATTAAGACGGTAAACAAGAAGTTGCATAAGCACTAATACCAAAAACAGAGTCAGTTTGTTGAAAAACATGACACAAGTAGAGAGATAAAGCCAGTAACTAAACACGTTGGTGCGGCGTATAAATTTGAAACAATAGAATCTACATTAAAATCTAATACCGATACAAGCAAAAGTACGAAGCAAAGTAAGGTGTGCACTACAAAAACTCTATCAAAGGATGAACGTGGTAAACATAAGGTACACAAGGTTATGAAAAGGATAGATGACAATTCTAAAGCTCCTTTGCATAAGTACAGGAAACGCAAGATATCAGCCGCCCAGCAAGGTTGGCCTCCTCCCAAGAGACCTCCTGTCCATCGTCAAGCCGGACCAGCGCCTCAGGACCTACGACCTGCTTCACGAAGGATGACCACACGGTCAACGAATCCCTTTACTAGGCCGGCGACCATCAAGAGAGGTTCCACGGATTGGACAGACTGGTGCAAGGAAGTTGCTGCATTCATGAGGAACAAGTCTTGTATCAATTCTCTTATTCTAACTCCCACCCTTTAATAAAACCGAACCAAATTGGTTTGAAGTTCCCCATTGTATATACTGTGTAAACATTTTGAGGGGAAGGAGTGAGCCACTGAAAAAAAACGGCATACTGTTGTTTTATAAATTTTTGAAGGGGACATGTAGGAACTAGAGAAAAATACATACTGCATAATATAATAATTAACTCAATAACCTACTAACTTCACAAAACATAACACATGACCATTATGAATTAAGGGAGAGCATCTACAAACAGTCAAGAAATGTCATGCTGTGCAATTGTGTTGACACTTTTAACTAAAACAGTTTTTCTAGGGCGCAGTTGGCCATCCCTGTATCCGCAACTCTGCAAATCCACTGTTTGATGGTGTCACCTGGACCCTTCGGGGTTAGTTTTGTAAAATGGTAGTGGCGTTTTTCCTCCACACAACGTGTGGAAGGTTTTTTTGGCTTTGCCACCCATTATGTAAAAAGTCAGACCAGCACGCGTTTTCAATTAGTTAACTGAAGCCGTTCAGACCTCAGTTACCTAATTTTTTTTTTCGAGGGAGGCCAGTGTAAGGTATACACAAGATTCGATTCACAAGAATCGAACTTTTGAATTAATGAATTAAAGAAGCTGCTTCAGATATGCTAATTTCGGCATACGCTCTTAGTATAAATACCACGCAGCGTCATTAAGAAGAAAGGCGAGGTTGTTAAGGTTGAAAAGGTGTTATCCTGCGCTAGTGCTTAGCGGGCCAGAAGTTTACATGGCAGTACTGCTGGTTTGACTTACTGTTCGTGAGTACAAAAATATATTGTTCTTGAAAGCTGTGTTTATACATTCCGTACAAGTAGTACGTATGCTTATTGCTGTAAAAGCCAATTATATGTGCAACGAATTCAATAAACATTGTTTCATGTATAAACTGTGTTTGCATCAAATTCAAATAGAGTGCCACTTCAAATTATATACGCCCAAGTCTGGGTAGAAGTGAGCATAGATTCTCTATACACGTATTGGCATAAAATGGATAGTACACGCGTATCAATGCGCAATACAGATAAAAAGACGTAAAAAATTGTAATTAATCTTTAAGTCTTTGAAAATATGGAAAAAAAATGAAAAGATGATTTAGGGCAACAATTTGGTTATATGTAAACGATAAAAAAAGTATTGTTTAGAAATGATGTAAGATTTTTAATATGGCGTGTGGTCTCCTCGAACAGCTAAGACTGCTGCACACCTGTTTTCCATGGATGCGATGATGTTATCGATAAGACTTTGGGGAATACTGTTCCACTCCTCAAGAAGTGCAATCTCCAAGTTTCGGAGAGTAAATGGAGGCCTTGGTCTCACAGCAATGCGTCGTCCGAGCATGTCCCAAACATGCTCGATTGGATTCAGGTCAGGGGAGCACGCTGGCCATTCCATACGCTGTATTCCTTTCAGCTTCAAGCATGTTTTTCACAAGACAAGCTGTATGCGGTCTGGCATTATCATGCTGGAAAACAAAGGAATCTCCAATGGCTGATGCGTAAGGTATGACATGAGATCTCAGTATCTCTTCTATATACCTTCCGGTCGCCAAAGTACCATTCCGAATGATATGCAGGTCCGTACGTCCACCTATGCTGATTCCACCCCATACCATAAAACCAGCCCATCTGCATTGTGACCTTTCACGAACGAATGTGGGGTTATTTCGAGTGCCCCTTTCCCTCTATACAAAAACACGTCGGGTGTCACATTCCAGACTGAATCGGGATTCGTCTGTAAACTGCACTTGGCTCCAATCATGTTGCTCCCAAACATCGATGTTCAGCAGCCTATCTTCTTCGGGCCGAACGGTGGCCTGAGGTCAACGGAATGCAGACCATTTGCCTACGTGCATAGAGACCTCCCTGATGAAGCCTATTACGTACTGTTTGGCTGGACACCCTTCGTCCTGTTGCCAAGAGCAACTGTCTTAGCAGCTGAGTAGCATTGTATGTTCTGTTTTTATGAGCTGTTAACAGTATATACCGGTCATCGGTTGCTGTAGTGGCGCGTGGCCGACCTTTCCCTGGTCGACGTCTAACATTCCCTGTTTCTTGGAATCGATTGCACAGCCTTGCAACGCACTTCAGGCGACTCCGACAGCGTCCGCGATACTATGTTGTGTTTGCCCGGATTCAAGTCTGCTTATAATACGCCATCCCAGGAATTCCGGTAAATCACGTTGTTGAGACATTTTTATTTCACCTTTTCTCAAAAAGAATAACTGAGCAATCGAATTTCACACTTAAGGCAGTGAAACAGACGTTTCTGCAACATCCCGATTTCCGCCCTTATGTACTTTTTCTGGTTTTTGACGTCATGAACTTTGATTTGCTTATGAAATTTTCATCTTCTGTTTCCTGCTAGGCTTTAAATTATGGATGATTTATTTTATGTTACTTATCGGTGTAAGTATTTGCATAATTTCGTCAAAACCATGTGCTCCCCTAATTGTTTTGAGCAGTGTATATATACATATATATACACTCATGGACAAAATAATTAGCGTACCAAGAAATAATTGTGGTATCGTAACGAAACTTGCAACGAAGGTACATGTCGGGGAGATATGCAAATGATTAGAAATGCAGCGTGATACCGCATTACGTATAGCCGGTAGAGGGCGTTGAACATCGTACTCTGTGGAGTATAAAACAGGTAACCAAAGCTTGTTTGAGTGTGCTGAATAATTTAAAAAGGAAGAGCTGAGATAGACATGCCATTACGCCGTGTCCGAAGACAATATAAGCAGTTGTCGCAGTTTGAGAGGGGGAGAATCATCGGGATGATGGAAGCTGGGTGGTCAGCTAGGCGAGTAGCTCGTCCATTAGGCAGCTCTGATTGTGTTGTGAGGAGGTGTTGGGACCAGTGGACCCGAGAGATGTCATGTACACGAAGACCAGGCTCAGGACGCCCTCGACAGACCAGTCGTCGAGAAGATCGCCACATCGTAAGAAATGCACGCGTACAGCCAACTGCTTCGTCGGCCGCCATCCAGGCACAGGTAGCACCTTCACTAGGGGCCTCTGTGTCTTCTCGAACCATACGAAGGCGCCTGGCTGAAGGACAGTTGGTATCGCGGCGCCCATTACGTGTGCTGCCCTTGACGCTCACCCATCGACGTCTCCGTTTGGAGTTTTGCGCGCACGAGGAAACTGGACTGCAGCAGAATGGAACCAGGTCGTCTTTAGCGACGAATCCAGATTCAATCTCGGCAGTGATGACAATCGTGTTTATGTGTGGAGAGCCCGTGGTGAACGCTTCAATCCTGCCTTTGCTGTACAGCGACACATCACTCCCACAGCTGGTGTGATGGTATGGGGTGCCATTGCCTACAATACACGGTCACCCCTAGTATTTTTCCTTGGCACCATGACAGTCCAGCGGTATGTTCATGAAATCCTGCAACCACATGTGTTGCCACTCATGCAACGGCTCCCAGGAGCTATTTTTCAACAAGACAATGCTCGGCCTCATACGGCAAGGGTGTCACAAGACTGTCTCCGCTCTGTTACTACACTTACTTGGCCTGACCGATCCCCAGATTTGTCTCCAATCGAGCATATCTGGGATCATTTGGGACGACAAGTTGGGCATCCCACGAGTTTGAATGAACTATAGGCAAGGTTACAGCAAATATGGAAAGAAATGTCTCAAGACATCATACAGAACTTGTATGACTCAATACCCGATCGTATTGCATCGTGCATTCACGCTAGAGGGGGTCCAACGGAGTATTAACTCCTCCGTTCTTTTGCCCTTTTCTCTGAAATAAATTATCCTTTTTCTTTGATGTTCTTATCATTTACTTATATCAAAGTAGTCATTACGTATGTAAAATTTCGTTTCATTTTGACGACTCCTTCTTGGTGCGCTAATTTTTTTGTCCATGAGTGTATATATATATATATATAATTTATATATATATATATATTTATATAATTTATATATATATATATATACATAATTTACTGATAAACAAGGGTAATGTTACATAAAACGGGTACCAGCCCTGTACTATTACTTAAAAGTTGTTTTGGATGTATGATTATGGTCGTTAAATTATAAGATAAATTCTTATTAGTATTGGTTGCAGGTAGCACAGTTGGTAAAGGCATCGAGCCAGTAACCTGAAAGTTGCGGATTCGATGCCCGTTATGGACAAATCAGCTGACGTGTACACTAATGGCAGCTGGTTCACGGTAAAAATATGTCAAAGCTGAAATGTCCTCTAAGTTCCCAAAATGCATCTGGAGGTGCGGGTCAAGTGTTTCCGGTCTCGTACCTCAAGTCGATTCAAAATTTCGGGACTGGTTCATAGAGAGCGATGCTGGTCCACCTATATGGTGCCCCCATAATAAAGAGGCCAGCGGTGATAACAGGCCGCGGTGATAGCAGACGAATGTATAAAGGGACAAGGCCTCCGCATTGAAAAAGAAAACTATCTTACTAGTAATGACATAATTTCACCGGTAATGCTAATTTAAATTAAATGAACCAATTGACTTTTGATAGTAATAATGCATTCCGTAGTGAAGCACAGGAATTTATCTGGCATTTAAATAAGATGGGGAATGAAAATACTTTTTAGCATTATATATGTGTATGTGTGTATTGGGAAATATCCAGTAGAGATATTTTTCTGAGCCATTTCCATGCGGTGCTCAGATATTTTAGACTTTGTTAACGCTGCAAAACTTTATATTTATGATACTAAATGTACTACAAATTCACCATGAAAACAAATATTTCTCTCTCGCATATAAAAAAGGGAATGCATAGCAAGGGATTTTATAAGTTTTAAAAATGAGTTGATACGCGTGATACCTTTCTGTGCTTGAAAGCGATGAATCACGTAACTCGATGAGGTGTTGAAAGTTCCAAATTTGTTTCCTCCTCTTAGGGATGAGTGTCACGTGCGTTAAGAAAGTATTTTTAATTAAACGTACACTAGCGACAGATAATTTATTCTATAGCCAAAATGTCAAAAACTCTCGAAAAAACCGATATTGAAGTTAGATAAATATTTGATGTATTTATAAATTAGGAAAGCGGATTCGAACGGTTAAGAAACTTTAACAAAATATACGTAAGATTAAGCGTGTTTTTATAATGTATTTTGTGAACTATGCTGAGCTGATTTCTAAAGTCATTATGCTTTTCAATTATTTAAACTTTATATATATATATATATATATATATATATATATATATATATATATATATATATATATATATATATATATATATATATATATATATATATATATATATATAGGATAACTCTAGGATAGATGGCCATAGTTTTTAAAGATTGAAATAAAAATTCTTAGAATGCAAACACAAGAAATATTTATGCATATTAAAAATTCTTATACATATACTCCTCATATTTTGTGCGAAATATAATTAAACATTGAGAACAAAAAGTGAGAAACATAGTTTGAAATTAAAATGGCAGATGGCCATCTGTCCTTCAAGCCGAGGAGAGATGGCCAACCAATAGAAGAAAGAAAAAGTGAAGTTAAAATAGCAAAAATGAACACATTTCATATAGTTAATCATGATAAACATATAACAATTTGTAAAGATGAAATTATATCACGGAAAATTAGTGAATAAAATTCGAATAAACAACATTCGAAGTATGATTTCAACCATTCACTTTTCGAAAAATTTTACCACATTTTTGGCAAAGGTCTTGATAGTTTGAACACGTGTCATGGAACCACTTCAGGCACCATATGCATTTTTTTACAGTCATCCTTTTTAGTTGTGGTATTGTATTCTTCTCCATAACCACCACAGTGATCCTCATCAAATTCTATTCACTCGGAAGTGTAGAATCTGATAATTTCAAATGTATTTCATCTTCTTCGCAACTGGAAGTGTTGTGTTTTTGTTTTTTGTCACTTCTATCATTAAAACTGTGCTTTATATCCAGTTTTTCTAACAAATTCAAGATTGAGAATTCTCACATAATCTCGAGTAAATGGGAATCCTTTTTTCTGCATTCGTTTAATGTGTTTTACTAATCTTTCTTCGTTTTTTTCAAACAACGGACCAGGACCCATGCTGCCTTTATTGGAATTATTGGTCTTCAATCGGCGCTCCAAACTCTTGCGTGGGATGTCAAATGCTACAGACGCTCCTTTTATCGAATATGATCCCATTTGCACAGCCTCCATTGTCTTAGACAAATCAATTTGACTCCAGGTCCCTCGGTTTGAATGAGGGTTTATTATGTATTAATTCGGCATCTTGAAAAACTGGAAAAAAATATCGTTACGCATATTATATTATTGTTATTATTGAAGTATTTATATTAGTTAAAAGTGAAACATTTTTATCCATTAATATAATTATAAACATAATATATATATAATTATTTTAAATATAATTATATTCAGTTAAAATCCTCACTCCGTATAATTTTGAAATTTTAATTAAGAGTGGTCATCTCTCCTCGATTTGGTGTGGCTATCTATCCTGAAATTGAAGGACAGATGACCACTCAATTTAAAGCGTCATTCTACCATTGTACGTCTTTATTTTAGGCTTAGAAGCAAAGATTGGATTATATACGTGCCTTAAAAGTCCATAAAGTAAAAAAAAAGTAACGTATGTATTGCAAAACATTCAGATACCTAACTCAACAAAATTATTAAACCACTAAATTAGATATACATTAAAATTTCACTTACTTTTTATAATAGGAAAATACAGCTGTACTTCGCAATTAATGAACTCGTTGAACATTTCCTACGAAAAAAGTTTAAACTGCTATACATGATCAAGTTTTGGAAATATTTAGATTGTCCATCTCCTCTATGGCCATCTATCCTAGAGTTACCCTATAGTATATATATATATATATATATATATATATATATATATATATATATATATATATATATATATATATATATATATATATACATACACACACACACACACATATATATATATATATATATATATATACATAAATTTTACTGAAAAACACAGGTATTGTTACTTAAAAAAGGTACCAGCCCTAAACTATTGAAATCATGAGTAATTTTGTTTAAAAGTTTCTTCTTTTATTAAGTTTATGTGGCAATAAACTTTGAAATATCTTGAATTAGCTTTTTTAAATTTAACTTTCAATAGACAGTCAAACTTGATATAACTTTTTATTTAAAAACGTATAAATTATGTGTATTAATTTATGACTTTACTGGTACTGTTTCGAACTTACACTTTATAAAGAGTAAATGGAAAAGCATGATCATAATTTTTCAATTTATCCTTAAATTTTTTTTCTGTTTTCACTACGCGAGGAAAATATACTTTTTAACTAAAATTTATACAACATTCACAATTCATACATTGAAGTGATTTTTATATATATATCTTGAAATTTCATACAGAAAATCCCTATATTATTTAAGTATAGCATTTTAGTGACTCAACCACTTATGTTGACATCATGTTTACTCTTGTACAGTGCCGTAAATCTAAGTGTGATTCTGTATGCGCGAAGGGTAGGGGGTAGGTATGACAACCCCCAGGGTGAAGTATGAGTGGGAAATTTTCGGATTCTGGCGAAAAGAATTAGGTCTTAGGCTGGAATGTCTTATACTAAGTAAGAAAATTTGAGGGTGTTTAGAGATTTCGGAAAATTTTAGAAATTATCGGAAAATGATAGGTTTGGCTGAAAAAAATTATGTATATTTAGTAAATTTTAGGGCAGTTTGAAAAATGTTAAGTTGGTTGGAAAATTTTCGGTTAAAGGAAAAAGTTGGGTTTTTAGAGAAAAATGTTATCATTTACAAATTTGAGGAACCAGGGTAATGTCAACAAATTTTAGGTTCAGAGGTAAAATTAGAATTTTTCTCAGAAAATTTCAAGCATAGTTGGAAAACTTGAGGTTTTGACGTAATATTATAGGTTTAGCTGGGAAACTTAATTTTTTCGTCGGAAAGTTTGAATATTAAACCAGAAAATGGTCGATTCAGGTCGATTAAATCGAAAAATGGTGCGTCAACATGGAACATTTAGGTGTTTCGATAGAACAAAAAAAAAAAGACGGGATTAATTCAGTTTCAATTAAAATTAGAATTGCATGGCAGATTTTGTTTTACGTAAGTTTAATAAGAATTTTTATTTTTATTTTTGTTCGAAAAAATATGAGCTGGGCACTTTCTAGAGTAGTCGGATAAAATAAATTCTGATCATCTCAAAAGTTATTGAAAGTATTTTTGAAATAGTTTGAAGTCTTGGGAGCTAAACAATTTTAAATCCCGGGAAAAGTTCCATGAAAATGAATAATTTTAATCTCGAGTGTAAATTTCTATCTTATTTAGAAAAAAATAGGAGGAAGGGAATCACTTTAAGGTTGCGTTTAGAAAACTATTGTTTTCAATTCCACATACACACACACACACACTATATATATATATATATATATATTTTTTTTTTTTGCCCCAGAAAAAATATACGTTATAGAATGTCAGACATTATGTAGACAGCATACTTCTGCTTTAAAGTGCACAAATAAAAAATTATTAAAATGCCTGATTTAGGATTGATTTTAGTAAAAACAAATTAGGTGCAAATAAACAATCAGATAATTTTGATGATTATAAAGTAGCACTATTAACATATTTATATGACAAATTTTTAGTACGAACAGATAGTACGAGCCTCTGATTACAAGACGGACAATTCAGCTTCTAGGGAAAATAATTTATTCTAATTTTTTCCTCATCTTGTTATCGACAGCAGGAATTAGTTTTGGAGCCATTCCAAATGAAGCAACGTTACGATAGAATAATCATAATTTCAAAGAAAACAACCGGAGTTAACGAAAATTTCAGTGAACAAGAATATTTTTCTAATAAGTTCACATAAATTAATTTGTCCTCATTTTGATGCGCAAACTATCTCTATACTTCAAGTATTTTTTACGATTTAAATTTTTTTTCTCGGAGAAAGGAAAAAGAGGTGACGATATTAGACAATGAAACCAGGTTGTTACGACCCCCTCTCTCTTCCCGTTCATATTTTAAACCATTTTGAAAAAGAATATGACCGCAACAGGAATTGAACTCAGAATCTTCGCGGATCCTAACAGATAGTCCGACCATGTTATTAACTTGTATTACATTGTACCTCCAAAATGAATCTTTACGCCCCCCCACTCACCACATCCTAATCAAAAACCATTCAGTTTCCATTGGAGATCACGTTTAATATCACATGTATTCACATTTTTCTATCGATAAAAATCGAATAATGGCCAGGTCAGGGATTTCACCAACCAACCTGAGGAGAATGTTCAAATCACTAGATAATTTCGTTATTCAGCATTAAGATGTTAACTCTTAAATATGAAGAAGATGTTTCAAGCCAGATCACTTTAATGATTACAACTATGGCATTTATTAAAATGCTTCTGAAGGAAAAAAATCAAACCAGCGTGTATTTGCTACGGTAAACATAAATATTATAATGAAGAAGCTACTTTAAAATTATTTTAACCCTCGTATACACTAGCAACAAACGTCCTTTCCGCCAGTGTTTAACCAGCTTTTTTTTACCCAGTTCATCAGGTAAAAATCTGTATGAACAATCTGAAATAACAATTTTTGTTGCTGATGTTTCCTTAAAAAGGTTCCAAATTTAGGTTATGAAGTTATAAGATTTAAATTTTCTATTCTTAAAGAAAAATAGCACTGTACATCATATTTATGGTACAACTCTAAAAGTTTGCTGTTAAGTTTGAAGTAGCATTTGTTACGTACGTCATATTCGAAGGTAAAATGTTTCATATTAAAATTATTCAAAGTTTAAACGGAAAATCATTCTTAAATTTTCACTTATATTATTCTAACTATATTTACTTAAATTATTCTATCTCTATACTAACTTATTTTTATTGATCCTTTTATGATAAATATGGATGACATTTATTAACGGAAAAAAGGTAAAGACTTGTTTCCAGTATTATAAGAAAAAACTTTTTATTTTTTTTTTACGGGAGGAGAAGTCCTTCTTAAACGAGGAAATTAAAATATTGTCTCGAATGATATGGGTATGGACTGCCAAAACTTAGCTGCCTCTACGTCCATTATAGCACAAATCAACTACTTATTTCGTCACCATATAATACTAATGCAACAAGCATATTTACTCAGAAAAAATATTCAGTCGCACAGGCTCCATCTCAGCATATTCCCTACAAAAAGTTTGCTTCCTGATGGTATCCATTTCCTTAGCATAGTAATTATCTTAATGCATCGTTGCTGTATCATATGAAATCACACTAAAAAGAAACACCTCAGGTACTGAAGATTTTTTCTTCTTTTTTTTTGACGTGTGTGACAAAGTGTTCGAACGCTTTTAAAACCTTCATCTCTATATATTTAAATCTATCAATTTATTCTTTAGAGATTAATTTTTTTCTAAAATTTTACCCTTATATTTTCAAAGTTTATTTAAAATAAATGGAGCATTAAGTTATAAAAAATAATTTCTTTGGGGAACATTCAGAATTAAATTCACTAAAATCGGAAAGAAACAAAACTCGTTAGCGTAAAGTCTGTAAACAGAAATTCAATTTTCGTAATAATTCTTGTTTTCCGAGGAAGATGGGAATAAGGAGTATGTGGTTGAAAAATTACCTCTTGGAAGTCAAAAGAAATTGAGGGATTCAGCCCCGTCTCTCTGAGGATATTGGTCATTACTCATCTCTTCGGACATTTAACTACATTACAAGGAGCACGTGGAAAGCACTTATGAATTAAACCGTAAACCTTTCCGAATAGAACATTTCGAAGACAATAATTTCAACAAAATACTGGTGAACCCATTGCTCAAAAGAAAAAAAAAACAAAAAAAAATTTTAAAGCATATGATAATACCGTAAAAATTTGTCGTCTTAGTCTGATTCCCATCGTAAGTAGACGATAATTTCAGGTGAGTCTTAAAGGGACATTCAAACATGCACCAGTAATACCTTTATATGTTAGAAGGAAAATAGCTGTAAATTGTGTGCTACCAGCTTGAAATTCCAGGCTCAAGTAATTAAAATAATAGGTTATAGCTGATTTTAAAAAAGCATATATCAAGACACATCGATGTCAATTTGTCATCAAAGCAAAGGTTTACTCTATCCCAAACAAGTAGTATCGAAAAATACGGGCATGGGATACATGTAGCCCAAACAACTTTCACCATCATCTTGCTCCCGATACAGGATATTGAAACGACGGATTTTTTTTTATCTTTGAGTATTTTCTCAAGCGACAAATTGAAATTTAAAAAAAACCTGACGTGCTGTTAACTGCTAAAAGGGAAATTTCTCAAGTTCCATACTTTTACATTATTATATATAATCTTTAGTGCTTTTCTTTCTTAGTCCGAATTTTCTATCTAGGAATAAGCAAGGCTGTCCAGTTACTATTCAATTTTCAAACTGTTGAATAAGTTATCCAAGCAATGAGATATCCGAGTTGAATGAGTTTTCCAAAGGAAGAAACTTGAATTTTAAAGCTATAAATTGAAAATAGGGCTTGTGGTGGCCCAGTGGTACAGCGCGCTGGTTTTGGGTGCTGAGGGAGCTCTGATCGAATCCTGGCATCGCGCCACGAAAAATGCCTCCGTTCGTGTCGTCCCTCCATAAGGGGTAATTCTGTACGCCTATATGGTGCCCCCGCAATAAAATGAGCAGTGAAATTGTGGCGTAGTATAGGCGAATGTTTGATGACAAGTGCCTCCGCATTGGAAAAAAGTAAAATAATTTGAAAATTTAAAGGACGAATTGTTTTTTTAAATTCTGATTCTGGTTCTGATGAAAGTGAATGTAATCATTATTTTATTTCTCTACTAGACGTAAGTTTCAACGACCTCTTATCCAGATGGTTTTTGAATTCATGACTTTCCCAAAGTCCTACTTTGTTGAGAAACAAAGAAAAATGCATTGTTTTTTTTCACAATTGATATATAATCCATAGCAGGAAACGTTTTCTGGAAGAATTGGAATCTGTCCCGTCAAAAAATTAAGAAATCAAGGAACTCTGTGTGAAATAAGATTCCCTCCTCCAAAAAAAAAAGTAAATAAAAAAAAAATTTAAATCAAGAAAAATTATTCGTAATTTTGTAGAGAATATAAACATATGCACTGGACAGCGAGAAACCCTGGCCTAGATATCTAAAAACTTATTTTCAACAAAATAGACTTTAAGTAACAAGTTCCAAATGTAGAAATTTACTGTGGACTCTTTATTGGATAGAATCACCGATATTTAGAAAAATATTGCCCCGTAACAGACCGCAATGTTAAAACATTGACTTTTCTGAAGCAATAGCTCGTCTCAGGATAAAAGTAATCTAAGTTAAGGTCTATTGAGGGAAACGTTACAGATTTTTAAAGTGATGTTAGAAAATGGTTAAGGAGCACGGAATTCTCCATAAGTGGTTATCGGTGAAATAATTATAACATTTAAAGGGATGTTCAAATTTATACAATATTCGAGAAGGGGATGGAATAAAAAAACACTTGAATTGTCTCATTTTTATTGCTTTTTATCTTCGGTTTTACACTATGTATCCCCATGGTAATCCCGTTTGACGTTACTCATTCATTTCGCTATTCATTATGGAATGCAAATGCATGCTTTAATTATTAAACTGTTACTTTATATTATTTTTTAAAAATTTTGAACCAAATTATTATGTACTGTTTATTAAATTATTAACTTTAAGAAGAGGTATGTAAACATAAAATAAAAACGCATTGTTGCATAATATTTTTAAAACGAATTCAAAACATTTTTTATATTTTTCAACTAAAATTTGGCATTGTTTTGTTGCAAGAAAAAAAAATCTCATTTCTTGCCTTATTTTGATTACTATGTATATGTAAAAACATTTTCATATACATCTTGTCTGTTTTTTATTTAATTTTTAGTTCTGAAAATTTTCCCACGAGAAAATTATAAACCCCAATAAAAATTTTTACTATAACAAAATTCATTATAAACAATTATAGTTATTCTACACATCGCTAGTTTGTTAACTGAAAACAGATGGTCTGAGACTAGGGAAATAAGAATATCAGCATCACATGTTCCTCGGTCCGCCCGGAAGTAATTAGCACCAGTATCACTGACCTCTCCCCATACACCTACACATACAATCACACAATGGCCGTCCTCTGTTTAGGTTAAAGAAGTTGATGAAAATTTCCCTTTCAGAAAGACGATTTACATATTCACATGCCGTAAAGTAAAGGCTAATACCGTAGCTGCACTGTTAATATTGGAGTTGGGTATAATGCGAGTATAAACAAACATTTCATGAGGCTTTAATTCTTTGCAAGCGAACTGATTTAACAGTGGTTATGGGCTGTAGAAGGTTTCTTTCCAGTTTGATAATTCTTGCTGAATTCAGTAGAGTCGATAATTCGGTTTCTATTCCTTTCACTGTAGTCTTTAATTTTCTAAAATTTCCTTTTTTCTTTAATTTCTTGAAAGTAGTATAACACCACTTAAAGAGTTATTCAGAATCATAGGAATGAGGAAATAAAAAGGCTTTTTTTAATAACAATGAATGGCAAAGTATAATTGAGATAAAATGTAACAATTTTATTTCTCATATTTATGACACTGAAATGTATAGGAACTGAATAAAATGATTGAAGTGTCAATCCTATCTTTTTTACATGAAGTAATCCAACTGAATACGCCGACCCATCCTAAGATATACGACAAAATTTGGCTGAAATCGCATGTCGCTACGTGCAGTCCCGCAGATTCAAGGTAATTTAGAGTCATTGTAACCCATTAGTGCTAAAACTCCATATAGTGTTAGACTAGGTCACCAACGGACATAGTCCAGGTACCGGCCGGAAACACGTGGAGTTGGGGCAACCGTCTCCGAGAAAATTGCTACAACGACTACCAGAGGGGATGCAACTTCACCAGGAGAACCGCACTTACTCTCGACATTACTTGCACACCCATGAAGCTTTGAAGAAAGAACTTTAGTGCATGGGAATGAGTAACACTGCCCAAACGCGGCGCGGCGTTTACATAAAGAACAATGTAATGAATACCTGCTGCAAATCTTTCATTGGAGCATGTAGAAAAGCATTATAGGATTATTGTGGGGAATATCATATTCGGCTCTATATTTAACATATTTACTGAACCTCATAAAAAACATGCTAGAAATAACCACCTAATTAAAATATATCCCTTAGGAGCAATTTCAGTTTGTTATTTAGAAATATAACTCGTTCATTAACTTATTAGTTCGACCCATAGACAATAAAAAGTACACTTTTGTGATTTGCATGAAAATTATGAGTATTTATGTGAAACATAAAACGTGTAGTTAATAAGGAGTAAATTTTAAGTGTAACTGCTAAAAATAATCTATATTAACGTAAAACGTCATTAAGAAAAACAATAGAAATAAAAACTAATTGCTCAACCTCCCAGTTTAATAAACTCTTTCATTTTCATAAATTATTTATCGGTTGATTGTTGCATGATTGACAAATAGGCGATTGCAGGCCCACGGTTGCAGAGACTGTAAGTATAAATCTTACGGTTGGCACGAGTGATTGCAACCTGTCATAATAAGCTTTATCTGCCGCCACTGAGTTTTTAGAACTGTTGTGTCAAATGAAAACCTTAGAGATCTTGAAAGCACCAACCATTTTACTCAAGTTATAGTAATATGAAAATTATATGTGAACTTATACAGTTCTCTTCGACATGCAGTTTCTAAAATCCTGCCCCTTACAGTCCTCAAGACTTGGTTTCTGTGACAATCTTTTAAAACCTATGGTGAAAGGGTTTTCTACCTCGTACATATATGGAATATCCATGTATCAAACAAATTAGAAAAAAAAATCAGGTAATCTCTTCTAACGAAACTACCGCGGGTTATCAATGTAGGATTACTTATCGTTGCTTACCTCTTTTTTCTATCTTTTATTACCTTTTTTTAACTCATTTTGGTACTTTTCTATTTAACTGTTTTACTGCTACTGGGTTTGGTGCGCTGCCAAATTTATAACTCGCGACAACGCTGAAATTTTGCTTTCCGCAGGACCGTTATTGAGGAACGTAATCCTACGTTAAAAAAATATATATCCATTAGCGGCATAAAACTTTTGGTGCGCAAGGACTAAATTCTACGTGGACTAAGTTAAAAGCTGATTTCGAACGGGTACAATTAGTCAAGCCAACCATAAGATTTGTTCTTGGAAATTGTAACCAAAGGCCTGCGTTCATCTAATCGTTTATCAAGCAACCATCATCCAATAATAGATAATAATTTATAAGAAGGAAAGACTATATTAAAGAAGGCAAATATCTTTCCATTTCCATATGCGCACTGTTTTCTAATTGATGCATCACGTAAATACATTATTTTTAATATCGTAACATTTGTATTAAGTAGAAATTGAAAAAAAGAAACAAAGAAATCCAACCTTATCAACAAGAAATTAATTTCTTCCCGGGCTTACTTACAGAAAAAAATGAGATAATTCCTCGAAAAACAGCGAACAGACTATATAGCCTGTGCAGAAAATATAAAGGAATGCTATCACATTCATGAGTCTATATGGGAATATATATGAACTGATTTATTATTTACAAAGTGTCTGGTGTGTCCGAAAGTTTTCCGAAAATTTCTTTTTACCATCTGGGAATCCCCAAGAGGGCAATCGGACAAGCCTCCACAAACGCCATTTCCTTTTCGCCTTTTGCAAGTTCCAAACCTAAAGAATAAACTTGCATAGAATAACTCAAGTTTTTGCGACCTTAAAATAGAGCGGAAAAGTAGTGCGAGGAATTTAACTTATATTTTCGTTTGTAAATTAAGGTTTAATATGTCTACTTTTGAATAAAATCCCTTTTTTGTTACTTGAGAGCATTTCCTTGTGATTAAAATTTCTAACACTATTTATATGGTTCTTTTGGTCGGATGGCGGTCCCTGACATATAATTCGAGGTTCGAAAACAAATCCTAGAAGATGGTGATATCTTTAAATCCTGAGTTTTTGGTAAAACGGTAATGGAGGTTTTAGAATTACATAAGGAATATTAGTATTGAGAAAAAATGGGTGATTAGGGTAGAAATTGTATTAACAATATACAACTTTTATTCACGAGTGGATTAGGTTAGGTGTCAGGATTCTCGGTTTTCCAGGGGCGTTGGCAACCATCTAGCAAACGGTTTTTACAGTTGCTCTATACCGTTCGATGCAGATAAGGGACCGTTAGGATGTTTAAGACAAATATTATTCAAGAACATTAAAGGACTTCTCAAGTATTGAGTAAGCACATTCTTACTCATTTTAGACCCCTTCCTCCTATTTTAAGTCAAAATAAGCAAATCCCCCCCACACCCACACACACTTTTACGTAAGATTGGGCAAATTTCTTATCGCTATTTCATAGGCCAAACTGATATTTTTTTCAAGTTATTAAAATTATTTCATATTTCTAAGTAAAGTGTGTGGATATTATGTCATTAACAGTAAAAACATCGAAAAATGGACTCGTGGTAGCCAAGTGGTAACGCGTTGGGCGTCGGATGGAGGGTGCTCATTTGGAATCCCGATTCAGCGCCATTACATTCCTTCGTCTCTAGGCAAGATATGGGAATGTTCAATCCCTAGACCGGAAAGTCCTTCCGTTTGGTCAGAAGTTGAGTATGGTACGAGCTCTCCAGGTATCACTCCTGGGGGTGTCCTTTCAAAATTGAGGGGACACCTGGTTAAGTCGGACTCTGAGCCTTGTGGTGCTGTTGTAAACAGCAACAACATTCCTCTGCCCCCGCCGTCTATGGACATAGTCTGGCATATTCCGGCCAGGGAGGCATAGGTCAGAACATTAACACTGGAAATTATTTAAAGCATTCAAAATTATATCAGTGCTGAAAATTCTCATTAATACTTTGAAAGTAAATAAGACAAAAGCAAGTAAAATTGTAACTAAATTTTTAAAAAATCGTCCTCTTTTATAACATCTTTAATAATTGAAAGACAATGTCCCTAAGATATGTATGGAATACTGTACAATATTGAGGAAGAATCTATCAAATATTTAATCTGTCAACAAAGTCCCTCTAATCCACACTTCAAAATCACCAATTATTATATTTGTACTTGATTGACATGAACTGTAAATGCATGCTTCCACGTTATCTACATTTTATCCATCAAGCTGTTCTCTACATTGTTATCTGCACGTTTCGCTGGATGATTACGCATTAGTTCATTTGACCGTCGTGCAGCTATACGAAGTGGTAATAACAAGCTATACGAAGCAGCTATACGAAGTGGAAGTTTTGGTTATTTCTTGAAATTCTAAAAAAATATTCTGATATAGTTCATATGCCAGTTTTAAACGACATTTTCTGCCATACAAAACGCAACCAAAGCAAACATAAGCATCTAAAGACACGGTTCAACTGAAGAATGTGATTAAAAGTTCGCTCTCTCGCGATCACTGCAAACAGAGCAACTAATTTTCAGTACTGTATGGTAGAGGAGATTGTATAGTTCTGAACAACTCCCAGCACAGTCTCTTGAGTCCATGTTTTCTGTCTTACGTAAGCATTGCTCTAATTCCGTCTTCCTCCTTGTTAGCAAAAATAGGCATAGCTTGATCCCCCCCCTTGTATACTTTCCCTAACGGTCCCTAATCAGAATCACTGCTAAAAAAATTTAATAATTACAAGATAAAAAGAACTTTTTATATACCATGTTTTTAAATTTTCTATTGAATCATATAAACTTGACAATTCTATGTATTAATAAATACTTTTTTTAAAATTTTTTTATGAATTATCCCATCAACTTCAAAGAAAATGAAGTTAATTGGGAGTTAACTTACATTTAACTTTTCGTTCCCGTTCCGTCAATAGATGGCTGCAACAGTCTACAAAGCAAAATTAACTGAAAATAACTGAAAATTAATTGAATTCTGCTTAAAGATGGCTAAAAGTATTAAAAATGCATTGTCATCGTATTATGAGCTATTCTAAAAAATTCAAATGTCTAGCTAGTCGGGAAGTTAGTTAAAAATCGTTTGCAAGATTTGTACTTGACAAACACACACACAAACATACAAACAAGAAAGCAAGTTAATAAAAACATGGTAAAAATATGACTGATTTGAACATTTTTTCATCAGAGAGCAAAAGTTAACAAATTTTGCTCAGTCTGCAAAAGATGGTGAATAACGTGATAAATGCTTTTAATATTAGATTTCCTTACATGGCCAGGATCATTATTCAGGGGTCCAAATTCTAGTTTAGGAGTCTCAATTTCAGAGTGCAATTGACAGAAAGTTCTTAAAAATAAGTGTATGAGTGATTACAATATGGTCAGTCCAAAAAGCTGTGTCTTTGGGCCCAGCAAGAAAAGGGCAAACAAATGATGGAAGCCGTTGAAAATACCACTTTCTCAGTTCTAAGGAACAGTTCATTTGTTTGAATATCGTATTTTGGAAGCTCAGGTGTATCTCCCAGTCTTCATAAATGGATAATTCAATGTAAAGTAAATTTATATTTAAGTTGACAGTCCGCAAAGAAAGCCCTCCGTTCATGCATTGTACAATGCTACACGTTTCAAAGAAAAATATAAAGTTAAATTCTAGTCTACTCAAAAGCTATTTAACTGCACTGTAGAATTTTATTCTATCTTTATCTATATATCTAATTTTAAAGCGTAATATTTTTCAGAACTTCGCGTACGTCCATAAATTTGGCGTAACAGATATGTAACATTTTGATTGTCCAAAACGGTATACCCTCATTGGCATGGTTCAGGTGATTTTGCTTCCAGAAAAGCATTAATGCATTTTTCAAATTGAATAGTGAAAAATTAATAAAATATTTTTTTGGATTCCATTAAAATTTTTCTAATACCAGAACACATTTTGAAAATTCTTTTTAAATTATGTCCTTTGCGGAGCGATTTTTTTTACATTTCCCAATCGCAGAATAAACTCCTAAATTCTTTCGTAGAAGAGTATTTCCTTATTCATCTTCTTTTATAACACCTTTAAGAATTGAAAGACAACGTCCCGCAGCGATGTATCGAATACTGTCTATTCCCAGTCTTTTATTTTCGGAAATCTCCAGATTCCAGTTAGAATATATTTTATTGCTCTGGAGGGAAAGCTTCAAAAGTATGTCATTTATGGAGACATTACGGAGATTTGTATCATTAAAAGTAAAGGACAGTTTCAATGTGACATCTTTGACGTCTTGCTTTTTTTTATTTTGGAGGGAACAAGTGTTATATAATCAATGTAAACAGGCCAAAATGTACTGCGTATTAAGATAAATTGAATGTCAAATTCAGATTTGGGTTTGTTGGAAGAAACATGTACGAGTTTTAAATAAAAGTAATTTGCTCTGTTTTTTATTTTTGTTGATGCACTTTTTAATCTGTTAATATTAAATTTAATTAAGAGATGTTTGAAAGGGATTAAAACACAAAAAATACTTTCGCAATGCCGGGATTGTAAAATATGGTGATCCATATCAAGAAAAAAACTCGGGAGAAATTAATGCTAAATTCAAAATATGAAGAAAATCTGATTTGATTTTCTTTTTCTGCACTGAATACCGATAATCCGACTTAATGCAAAAATGAGTCCAAAACAGAAATCAGAAGCATAATCCAAAAAATGGATTGCTTGCTGAAAAAGGGATCTATTAGGAGGTTTTAAATGAGCTACGTGTAGTGATTTAAAGGGATTTATTTAAATTAAAAATAGTATTTGCCATGGTTTACAAATTTTTTCTCGTAAAAGGAATGTTATATTTCTTTGTTTACGAGCCAAGTTGGCATGCTTCCGAAAAAAAAAGTATTAAAATTGTATCTCTTTCCTATCGAATTAATTCGAGCACAGATAATGAAATATGTGTGGGAAAAAACAATAGTATGATGAAATAGAAACAGGAATTCAAACAGATGTAGAATCAATCTAAGACATACGTATATAAAAATAATTCATTGATTAACAAGTCACCGATATTCCTTGATATTAGTCATATTTGATATAAGTTCATTGATATAAGTAATACTTGATATAAGTTCATTGATATAAGTCATTCATATGTGATTGATATAATTAACTGATCAAAGCCAAGACTTCATAAATTAACTCTTAGCCCCTATTATGCATACGGCTGCTGTCCAAAGAAATGCTGAATTAAAACATGGTTTTTGATTTTTAATATCTATAGTAGGAATACTGTTGCTTGTTTCTTAATATAAGTCATACAGATGCTTTATATTCAAATTATTTTCATTCATATCCATTTAGAAACCTCAGCTTGTGTTTAGAATTCATTTTACAACTATAGTCTTATGTTAAAACTGAGTAATTAGATTTGAATCTAATTTTCTGTAAGCTGTAAATACTGCTTCAAAATTTACAACCGTCTCCGGCACTCGCCCCAACTTTCAAGGGATAATATCATCCACCGTTTAAATTTCATCAAATATTATCCTGTTGTTGCTAACTCTGTGAGTGTACACAGGGTGCAAGATTTTATTCCTCTATAATATATAATTATTAATCTTCGGTGGTTCTATTAGGACATTTTAAGAATGAATATAATGATAGAAATTTTATAACAAGTAGAATAATGGTAGTTAATATAATATGACTGAACCATTTATTGTAATCTATACTATTTATGGAAATAAATCATCTTTAGATAACTATTAAAGTACGAACATTTATATTTAGATAACAATTAGATAGATAGCACTTAGAGTAAGCATAATCAAATTATGATTTATACTAATTTATCGTATTTTTTGTAATAATCAATAAGATTTATTGTTATAATATTTTATTATTTATCACATTTTTATATATTCACATATCAAATTATTGACTGCAAACTGACAAAATTCTACATACATTTAAAAAAAGTATAGTGTTGATTTTTTTACTTATACGGATCATTGGTTGCAATTTAAAGATTGCTTTTAGGGTGGCTTCTGAATATTCCATTTGTTGAAAGTAAAACTAAAAAAAATTTCATAATGCAACTTTTTTCTGCAAAGAAAATATTCCTTTTCCTTTTCATGAACAGAACTTTTTGTGGCCTAAAATTTCCACATTTTTATTCCAGTCTATGAATAATATTTTCAGTCCGTCACAAAAAAAAATATTCCCTTAATGTTTTTTATATCATTTCAAAGCGAGAGACAAAACGTCCCGCAGCGCTCTGTCCATGACTGTCAAATTCCTATCACTCATTTTGGGGATTTTCGGAGGTGATTTATTAGAATATTTTTTATGTGATGAAGGGAAATATCAAAAGGATGTCATTTAGGGTTAAATTATAGCTCAAAGGGGCCCATATATATTCATTTCGGCGCTTTGGTGGGGTTCTACTCTTCGGGTGTGACGTTTTGAATGAATTTTAGGACAGATGACATGCCATCATGAAACATGACAGGATGTCTGAAAAACTGTGCTAAAGCGTAGTAATAAAATTTAACATATTTAAGACGAAAGCAATTTATTTTAGAAAGAGTGCCTGCAGGTAGATTTTATGATATTTATTTTTCGATAATTTTAATTTTACTCTCTAATTATAACAATATTGATGTTCAAGTTATAGTAAAATTCACACACCTAATTAGAAAAGACATTAAAATAATATTTTTTTTATGAACAGAAATATCAAATGGATGTTATCTACGGTTAAATTATTGCTCAAAGAGGCACATATCAAGGCCTTATTTGAATAGTGGGACAACTCCACTTTAAAAAAAAATATTGTTAGCCTCACTTCATGTTCATACAAGTCATTTCCCTCTTATTTTAAAACTGGTACACCCCCAGCTTATTTCTGCTGCCAATAGAGGGCATCAAAAATCAGACTTCAGCATTCATGTTTCAGCACTCATTCGACTTTAAGTCTCTGTATTTTAAAATGACAAAAATAGAGTCGGCCCACTATTCAAATAAGGCCTTCATATATATTTATTTCAGGGATTCCGTTGGGGTTTACTTACCGGATGTAAGGTTTTGAGCAAATTTTAGTAGAGATGACATGTCATGGTGAAACTTCACATAATTTTTAAACCACCCGTGTGGAAACGTAGAAATAAACAAAACATATTTGTCTTGAAAGTAGTTTGCTTTGGCAACAGCTCCTGAAAGTAAATTTCATGATATTCCTATTTAATTGCCATGTTTTTATTAGCATACTTTCTTGTTTGTGTGTTTATTTGCGTGTGTGTTTGTCCAGTACAAATCGTGCAATCGATTTTTAACTAACTTCTTGACTAGCTAGACATTTGAAACTTTTAAAATAGCTCAGAACACGATGACAATGCATTTTTTAAATATTTTTAGCCATCTTTAAGCAGAATTAAATTAATTTCCAGTTATCTTCAGTTAATTTTGTTTTGTAGACTGGTGCAGCCATCTATTGGCCGGAACGGGAACGAAAAGTTAAATGCAAGTAAACTTCTAATTAACTTCATTTTCTTTCAAGTTGATGGGATAATTCATAAAAAAAATTTTTTAAAGTATTTATTAATACATAGAATTGTCAAGTTTATATGATTCAACAGAAAATTTAAAAAGATGGTATATAAAAAGTTCTTTTTATCTTGTAATTATTTTAAATCATCTAATTACAACAATATGGATGTGCAGTTTATAGCAATATTATACAAATAACTTGAAAAGACATAAAATTGCGACAGAATTTCACTAAATGAAAGGTGTATTTACAAAGTGACAAGACAATGTAAATGATATAACTGATTTTAACACATTTTTTTATATTTATATAAAAAACACATAATTTTACTATTATTGAAAGCCCCTTTTAAATTTCAGGCAGAATTTTTGCTCAAAATTTAGTATTTTTTTTAGATGATGAAGGGAAATCTCAAAAGGAAGTCATTTAGAGTTAAATTATAGCTTAAAGAGGCACATATATATTTATTTTGGTGATTTGGTGGGGTTTCACTCGCCGGATGTGACGTTTTTAATGAATTTTGGCAGAAATGAGATGTCATGCTCATAGCTGACATAATTTCACAAAACCATCTGTAACGTAGAAATAAAAAACGTAGTAATAAAATTTAATGTAGTTGTGAGAGAATAAATTTAGCAACAGATCCTGCAAGTAAATTTTAAGAGATTTGTGTTTGAATTATTTTGTTTAAACTTTCTAAATACAGCAATATTGATGTGTCATTTATGGTAATATGCACATATATACATTGAAAAGACATGAAAATCCAAGGTGCATAGTCAAAATGAGAGTGTTGTTTTGGTAATTTTATCTTAAACTCTTTAATTACAGCATATTGATGCACAGTTTATAGTAATATGCACGCATATAACTTGGAAAGACATAGAATTACGATTATTTTTACCAAATCAAACAATTGACAAAACGAGAGTACACGTACTTAATATATCTCACTTTTTACAGATTAAAAAAAATGTGTGACAAAAACAAATGATTGATTTCATAAGAAAAGTAAATCTCTTATATATACTAGACATAGTAACTTTTGCTCAAAGTTAAAATGTAATTATGTATGAAACCATTTTTCCATTGCTATCTCTTATAGCATCTTAAATGCACATAGTTAAAAAATGCACATAAAGTTACATTCTGTAGTTGTAACTTTGAAAAAAATATAACTGATAAAGTAACTGTGAACTAACTTAGACACATATTTCAAAATTCAAGATATTTCGCAAGGATTTATAAAAGGGAACAATTTTAAAAAAAATTATACATTCTCTTGGTTATGTGAGATAAATGAATAATATCTGTTTTAGTTAATCGCTAATTCAAATTTTAATAGTTAGATTCTGTACAGATCTCGGCGTTTATCCATAATAAAATTTTAAGAAAAAGTAAGTGCAGACATTATATGAGAAGGTAATTCCCTAGAAGCTCAAATAAAAAAGAAAAATATGACATGCGAAATCTTGAGAGTTCCCAAACATAAGTAGGTCAAAAAAGGCAATATACAAGTTTCATACAAGTCTATTAAGTTAGTTGACATTATTAATTTGGACTATGTGTTTAGCTAAATATGTTTCTTATTCTTCCATACAGAATCTTTTCATACCAACACACAAGCTACGACACAATATTTATTAAGATATGATCTCTAACGCAGGAAATGTACTCATTATGAATTAGTTCGCTTATAACTTCGAATTTAACTTTGTTAAAATGAATCCTTTTTCTCTTAAAGTATTTTAGTCTTCAAGCCCATTATATGACTCTTTTAAATATGATGTCTTTCAGAATGATTCACGAAGATAATTTCTAAAGGCTGATAATTTCTAAAGGCTAAAAATTTCCGAAGATGATTTTTCCGGCGTGATTCAATAAGTTGGAAATATTTCAGGAATTTTTCTAATTGACACCACTTAATCCCTTTTCAAATTATTTTCTGATTATTACAAAAGTATTTAACTGTCCCTAATACACGGTTCTCACGAGCGATGTATATTTCGAGTTATTTGATAGCGTAACTTCGATGCCGTATATATTTCTATGCAGATATTAGAAAACGATAAATCTTAGAGAAAAGTTTAAAGGCAGTTTGAAAGAAAGAAAGCCCCTTGCGACATGTGTAAGAATCATTTAAAAGATAAGGTCGTTTCTTATTTCAGGATTGTTCAATAGAGCTAATTAGTAAAGGCCTTGAAAATGTACTGTTGTTTACATCTTTAGGCTGGAAACAAAGTTGTTTGATAATTTTCTCATTTGGCACTTATATCTTTAAATTAGATAACAGGATTAAATTTGGTTTCGTGCCATGTTTATACAAATGACAGTATTCAATTGAAATATTAGTCACAAGACATGCGATAAATACGAGCATTTAGGGAGGAGAAGCAATTTTTTTAAAGGATCCCACGTTTCGTTCTATTCAAGGATATTTCATATCCTTGCTTCATTTACAACTTTTAATTAGAAATGATTTTTTAATCTTTCGAATTATTTAATATTAAAGATTTGTTACTGAGGTAGAACTGAAAATGGTTTTCGGGGCATTAGGAAAACAAAGGATTTTAGTTTTTGTTAAAATTCAAAGAAAGAATAATGCCGTGTTATCCTGGCCTTTTTATAGCATTTTCTTTGTGAACTAAAAATATAACTGTAACCAACTGGTTTACGTTATACAACAGGACATCATTACGTAAAAACTCTCATGATGCCCTAACAGCGTAAAGCGGCCTTGCGAACAGCCACCGGGATCGCAAGAAGCAATCCCTAAAACTCCGTGAACGGAAACAACCATTAGTGTTCGTGCCGACACCCTCTGAACTCGGCTTGCTGAGAAACGATGTTTGTCAGTCGGTCCAATGTTTTCCTAGCTAGTAGCAGCATATTTTCGTTTGTGCCTGTAAACTTCTTAAAATTGTGTAATTCTGTAAGCAATTGTTATGTTTTCATTAAATTACTTAAAATGTCACCTAGGGTTTCATTTTTTATTGTCGGGATCTAGTTTTCTTTCTCCCTGAAGTCAACAGGTGTCGGATATTATGTGACTGTTTAGGCGAAGGGCCAGATAACTGTTTATTTTTTAACCAATCATTTTATTATATATTTTCTTTAAAATTTATGATTTATTTTTCCTGTCTAAACAATTTGAAATTGGAATTAGTAATTTATGACTTAATAAAATAACAGTACGGCATTTTTGCGTAATAAATATGTAATACTGTTACATATTTATTACGCAACAGACTATCACATTGTTACTATGTGATAGTGATATTTACAAAAACGCCATGAAACAATTAATGCAGTGGCACTGTTTGCTGCGACGCCATATTACAAACATATGACACTAATGCAGAAATTTGCATTTCAGTTCATGCTAATTGGGAGGGATACTGTTTCGATCCATGTGACAAAACTATATTATAAAGCTAAATGGTAAATTCACTCAGATATAAAATATGCACTTTAAAACGTTTTAAAGATGACTGTACGAAGGTAATCTTCCACAGATTAGTTGCACAATGAAATAAATGTGGTTTGTTGTTTTTGTCATTGTTGTTATACAGTGTTCGCTGAAACATCATATTCGTTTCTGCTCATTTTTATTTTTTACGGGTCATTTAAAATACTGTTTTTTTCTAATATTTTTACATCATGGGTGCTTTAAATAATTATCCTTTTTATACCTTTATCAAACTTCAATCTTGTTTGAATTATTATATTGTCACGATGTTTTCATTGACACTTTGAAATGAACTGTTTTTTTTAAGTGCTATTTTTTAAGGTATTGGAAAGGACGGTTTTAGAGTAAGTTCAAAAATTAAACCGTCTCACCCGAAGGCATTCCGCAAGTTTAGCTGAAAAGCATGGTCACTGTACGTAGTTCTGGAGATTCTGTAATTAATTTAGGGTCGTTGTAAGCTGTTAATACTTACAGTTACTGTATGAGAAGTAAAAATAAGTCACCACCCATGCCCTTCTTAGATTGGGCAAGTTCAGTTTCCAGCGAGACCACTTAGAGGTGGGGGCAACTGACGCCGATCACAATCTAACCTGCCAATGCAGTATCAGATCCCCTGAGAGAGTCATAATTAATCTCGCCATTACCCGAACTCATGAGGATTTCCTCAATATAGAAATTTAGTGCTCTGGGGGAGTCACACTGCACCAACGCTGGAATCCGGCCTTGAAAATATGATTTTATAAAGCTGAATTGTCTCTAAAACATTAATGCACATACCTGAATATTATAACGACTCAACATTTAACTTTATTAGATAGCCCTTCAATTTTTTTTTGTTACAATCAAAAATTAATTTTATTTCAACATTGAATGGAATTTATTTTTTCCGTTAGTGCTTACTTTAAAAATAGAAATATCCTTTTATAAAATTCCTTTGATATGTCTAAACATTTATGCCTTTGATGTCTTATATTATCCTGTCTCTTTAAATTTTACATTATTTACTATATTTTCAACGGCCTTTTTTGTTACATGACTTTTGAGATTGAAATATCAATATGAACTTTTTCTTTTAGCATTTTATATAGCCTTTGAGGATGCAGGTGACAGAAATGTATTACAAAGATGATAATTCAATTTAATTTTATGATTTTGTTAAGACTTTCAGGGGCAACAAACTCCACAGTTTGCCATTTTTCTGCTGCTTTAATTGGAATATATTGAATGCAAGTGAAAACATACTGGATTTAGGCGTTTGCACTATGCAAACGGTGCCCCTCAAAAGTTACAGTAACCCGAATGGGAATTTCGTGTGATCAGCATTACTTTCCAGTTATTTGTGCTTGCATAATAAATAATGACATGTACTGCGCATTGCGTTTGCTGTGTAATTTAGACCATGGTCAATTTGAATAATAATGATCCTGCACCAGAAAGTTAGAGTTTGTAATTGTTAAATAGGTAGACGCTTCTTAAATTCCTTTGAAGTAACTATTCAAATTGTTATCTTATAACATAAAAAATTAGATAAGTCATTTACTAAAAATAAATAACCTTTGAAATAAGATTTAAATAATTTTCCGTTTCCTGGGGAAAGTACATAAACCAAACTAATATTCTCATAAATAACCACATTAGAGCGCATATTAAGCAGATGAGACTTGGGTTCCAATTTTTGTCCATCGATAGAGTGGCACAGGATAGTTAAAACTCAGTCAACTTGGTTTCTTTATAGAATGATGTTAATAAGTTCATGGTGAAAATCTGAAAATCGCCGAAAAAAATCATAAATATATCGATTTCCTATGTGGTAGGTTGGAATAGGGAATAATGTTAGAAAAATCAAACAAATTAAGACGTCCTTACATCGAAAGAACCGCTTTGTCATAACAGCACTCGTATGTACACGCCGATATTCTGTGTCTTCTTCTATCAGTCTTATTCAACCTTTTTTTTTTTTGTCTGGGGCCTCATGAATGTTTACTACTTTACGCGGACCACAACACAATACAATATACCTCTTAATATAATAATATAAAAAATAAAACATAAAACATTAATGTATGCAAGCGTTTATTTTAAGTTGAATGTGATTTTTAATGTGGAGAAAAACTTTTGACTATTTAGAACAAATCAGATTTATACTCGCTACATGTTACTCTGAATACGTCATCAAGGTAAGAGACGGGAAGAAGATTTTTAATACATTCTTTGTATATGTAATTTTGAAATTGGATGATTTACAAAGATACTTTAATAGGAACAACATGGGCAGAAGCTGACACTTTTTTGTACAATTTTGTATTTTTCAGGGACTACTTTTCAAAATTGTGTTTGCAAGAGCAACTGCCTGATAATTTGTGTGAGTGTTTCGGGCTTCCCATAAGAGCATGATGAGACGCAGTTTGAGTACCCCTGTGTTAGATGGTGTTACAAAACACAATATGGATACAGGGGATAATATTGTCACCCATTCTGCTTTATACATTCTTTCAACATTTTCCTGTAGATACGGATAGATCATAGAGATAGAATTCTCCAATCTTTTTGGAAAAGAAAAACGATTACATATATTAAAAATAATTAATTATTTTTAATAAATCTTTTTAGAGAAAATCCATATATTCAATTTATGGAAGCGTTATTCAGTAATTTATTTTGGGATCTCTCTATAGAACATTATATATTGCAGCACCGTATTGATACCAGTATAAATTGGAAATATGAAACACGGGAGATCTGAAATTGTTTCAACGGAAATTGAATAGCAATCAAAAGTATCTATCCTTCGACGCGTAGTGACATTTTTGCGACATTTAAGAAAAGAAATTTAATCTTCTCTTAAATCGAAATCTATCTGGGACATCTGTTAATAGTATATAAAAAAATTGCAGAGATCTTTCTGATACTTTTACAGTATAATATTAGAAAAAAAATAAGAATTCGATATGAGAAGTATCGGTAGATATTTCTCAGACTTTGAAGGTAATTGCTAGAGTCGGGCAACTGTTTGATTCTTTTGAAGAGTGACATTCGTGATATAATATATTAGAAATGAAGATAAATGTACTATAAAGACCATCCTATAAAGTGAGTTGTGTACTGAGTGATAACTTTCGTCATTAAGGTGTTGATGATGCAATTTATATATAAAAGTTTCTTACGACATATAAAAGGGTGATAACATATTTATTATATTATAAAGATTAGTAAGGCTTTAGAATTTCATTCTTTCTTTAAATCACCAAAGCATTTCAAATAATATTACAAAGGGTGGTTTAACTTGTCAAATAGTCCAGACATATATTTCAAAATACAAAAGCATTGAAGCATGTAAGTAGAATTTTCTAACTAATATGATATGTTGGGAGAATATTTCCTGTCTTGCAGTTATATATAAAATATGAAATAATAGTGTATAATCACCTAAAAGGGAGTTCGAAGATTCGAATCTCACTGATAAAAACTGTATGATTTTTCCAAAACTTGATAATTAGTATTAGGAGTTATCTATTAATTAATTTATGCAGGATAAAAACTGATAATAATTAGTACAGTTCCCCCTTTATATAGAACCGAAGTTTTGTAAAACACAGATAAATTGAACGTCTTATTTTAATAGTGAGCCAACTCCACTTTTAAAAAAAATAGAGTTAGCCTCACTTTCATGTTCATACAAGTCATTTCTATCTTATTTTAAAACTGGCACACATCCAGCTTATTTCTGAGGCCAACAGAGAGCATTACAAATCAGACTTCAGCTATCATTTCTCAGCACTCATAAGACTTTAAGGCTCTGTATTTCAAAACGAACAAAAAAGGAGTTGACCAACTATTCAAATAAGGCCATCAATTAATTATTAAATTTCTTACTATAAAATGATAGCATAAAATTGAAAGGGTTTTGAATTTACCTTAGCTTTGACAGAATTTAATTTCTCAGATCGCAACCATCAATACATTTGAGCTCTTTTCGTGAATTGCAATATTTTTTGTCCATATCCGGTATGAAGTAGAAACAAAATGAAAATGGGGTAGGCGTCAAACGTATGTAGATAGGTAAAGTAAAATAAATTATTAAATCTATCCCAGCACAAACTTCCCTGCAAACAATGTGGAAAGTAAATAAATGAGGTTTGACATGAATGAAAATATTCTTACTATCAGTTTCTTGTAGTATGATGTCACATCAATGCGAGGTATTCCAAAAACATACGGTCATTAGAATCAAAACATATTTCATTTGTAGATATTTATTCAAAACTTTACGATCAGTAAATGTAGAGTAGTAATAAATGTTGCAAGATAGCAGTATTTCAATTAGCGGCATCGAAGACGGGAGAACTCATCCAAATAACAACAAATATGCACATTTAGAAGCAATTACTTTAAATTCAAATGGGAGGACTTGCCTTGTGCAAAGCCCTCTCTAAAATATTTCTTGTTCTAAACCATAAAGCTTGACAAGCCGCTGCTTAAAATTTGGCTTTCCACCCATTGTTGGCTTTTCATTTCTGCATGTTTGTTTATCCTCTATCTGATCAGGTTTGCGTTTACGGTCATACATACCTATTTGATTCTGTTTTGTTTTTAAGATTTCTAACTCCTCCAGAAAAATGCGATATTTCTGGCCATCCAGTGGGGTTGGTAAGAGGTATGGTCCTATTGAGTAAACAGCGTCCCCTAGCGTCAGGTTTGCGTTTCCGGACATACAATCCTATATGATTATTGCTGGTCTGGATGGGTACTATCACACCTCTTATTTCGTCAGTCGAATTCGACAACACCGTGTGTATATATATATATATATATATATATATATATATATATATATATATATATATATATATATATATATATATGCACAATATCTGGCCAAAAGTATCCGGACACCTCCCTAGAGAAGTTGATCTAGCAACGTAATTTGATGCGTAACCGAAAGCTATAAAAGTGTTGGTAGTGGTTTGTCAGGTAAAATTTACGCGTTTGTGAGACAATGAGTAAGTCAAAGGAGCATAGTCACTTTCATCGTGGCAGTATAGTGGGATGCCACCTTTGTGGGAAATCAGTTCGTGATTTTCGGACATTCTACAGAAGCCAAAATGCACTGTGAGTTATTTAATTGTGAAGTGGAAACGTTGAGGCAGTGAAACTGCAGAAAAGTGGCAGGCCGAAAAAATTTGTGAAATCAGCCATAGAATTCAAAAAAGGGTAATTAAACCTCGTTGGTAGAAATCACTCAGGAGTTCCAGAGTTCATCAGGCGTTAGTGCTAGCAGCAGATCTGTTCGTCGAGAGTTAAAAAACCTGGGATTCCATGATGGTTCAGTCGAACATCACCCCCCAAAATGCGAAGTGTCGATTGCAATGGTGCAAAGCTCACCGTCATTGGACTGTGGACATGTGGAAAAATGTTCTTGATGAAATGATGAATCTCGTTTTACAATCTGACAGTCCGATGAACGTGTCTGGGCTTGGTGGATGACCGGTTATCGCTTCTTACGTGACTGCATTGTGCCGACTGTTAAGTTTGGTGGTGGCAGCATCATAGTGTGGTTTTTTTTCATGGTTTGGCCTGGTTCCTTAGTCCCTGTGGTTGGAAACATGAACTATGAGATGTATGTGGACATGCTGCTCTCCCAAATCTATGGAAATATTTCGGGGAAGATCCATTTCTCTTCCAGCAGGATAAATGCTCCATTCACACACCCAGACTTGCGCAGGCATGGTTTGACGAAATGGGTGTTCAAAAACTGGACTGGCTCCTCAGAGCCTCGATCTAAATTCCATTGAACATCTTTGGGACTAATTCGAACGCAAATTATGTAGCCAGCCAAATCGACCATCCTCACTGCCGGCACTCACTTTAGTGTGATGGACGCCTGGAAGTCAATTCATAGAAGACACCTATCAAAATATGGTAGAAAGTCTCCCCACACGTGTGCACAGTGTCATCTATGTAAAAGGAGGACCAAAATCATATTACTATATGCCTCAGGACACTACGAGTCCGTACCACTGGGCGTCCGGATACTTTTGGCCAGATAGTGTATATATATATATATATATATATATATATATATATATATATATATACAACCTCTGACAATAAAGTTCGGTGAATGAAGTCAGAACGGCCGATCTGGCATCACTGGCGAAACAAAAGACTGCACCTGCGTAGCGGTAGGTGTTGACCATCTGCCCCCACCGTTGTTCAGTTGAGCGTCGTTTGTGTTCCGTGTAAGACTTGTTTTACAAAGTGCTTGTTTAGTGCGTTTGTTCCGTGCGACAAATCGTTACCCAGAATTTAGGAATGAGAAAAACGTGTTGTCGTCTTTTGTCATATCACTTGGATGACGATCACAAGCAGGCACGTTTAGAGGCTTCACAGGATTTTGCCGAAACGGCGGATGCGACACCAAACTGCTTGAACTGTATTGTCACTGAGGGTGAGTCCTGGTGTCTCAGGTACGACCCTGAAACGAAACGGCAAAGCATGGAATGGCGTTCTCCTGCATCACCTCGTCGGAAAAAAGGTCAGAGCAGAAAAATCACTCATCAAAACGATGCTCATCACCTTTTTTGATAGTCAAGGCATTATCCACAAGGAATTTCGACCTGGGGGCACGACGATGAATGCTGAAGGGTACATTGAAATTTTGACCCGTTTTATGAAACGTCTACGCAGGGTACAACCCCAGTACGCATAGCAAGGTTCATGGTTTTTTGTTCATGACAATGCTCGCCCTCACACAGCCAATATCATCAAACAGTTCCTGGCAAAAAAGGGGGGGGGGTGCAAATTGAACATCCACCATACTCGCCAGATCTCAATCCTCCAAACTTCTTCCTATTCCCACAACTCAAAATCGCTTTGAAAGGAAAGAGATTTGACAATATTCCTGACATCCAACGAAACGTGACGAGACTTTTGAACTCCATCACAAAAGAAGACTTCTTGCAAAGTTTCCAGAACATGTATAGCAGATATTAGGGGTGCATAGTTATGGGAGGTGACTATTTCGAAGGACAGTAAGGTAACTTTCGTTAATATTTCATCTACGTTAATGTTACAGGACTATTCACCGAACTTTATTGTCAGACCTTGTATATATATAAGAGTGTATATATATATATATATATATACAAGTGTTGTTGTTTCTAATGCTCCCTTGCCGGAAGTATTTCAGACGAAGAACATATAGGCAACAATCTCAGAGCTGAGGCTTATAATGGCACCACAAGAGACGGAGACCGATTCAGCCAGGTTCTACTTCAAATTTGATTGAGCACCCCTGGGATGACATCTGAGGGGATCATACCTTCTCTCACCCTCTCTTGTATTAAAAACGGAATTTCCGGTCTATGGATTTAACGCGCCCATTTCTGCCTTAGACCCGGAAGTAATTAATGATACATGTAGGTATTCGATCCGCACCCCACCAGCACAGAAACCCGACGGGCTTCCACTAGGCTACATCGATCCCCATATATATATATATATGTGTGTGTGTGTGTGTGTGTGTGTGTTTGTTTCCACTGATAACTATGGACGATCTTAATGCATAAAATTTAAAGAGAGAATTTTGAATTCAGTGTCCAGATTCTGACGAAAAGCCCCATGATTGCAATTATTAAGTTAAGATTGATGCCACCATCAATAAACTAATCTGTACTGTGATTTTATGGTTGAGTTTAATATTCTCGAATGCTGCGGTGGGTCATTGCCCTCTAATATCTCATGAAAAGAAAGAGATAAGAATTCCGAACAATATCCTTTCTATGATCATCATAAATGGTAATTTTGTTAAAAAATTGATTGTTCTCCGGGTACTTTCCTATTACTGATATCATACAAAGATAAACTTGCTCAGAATTCTAATTAATTGGAGTTTAAGGAAAGAACGTGCTCCATATTTTAGATAATTATCGGTCTCGTACTGAATTATTAGAGGAAAATTTTCTTGCTGTGTCTCATTAAGAATATTAATGAAGCCATAGAAGATCTACATAATATTAGCCACGGCTAGAAATAATGGAATACTCTCTTTCTGTTCCGCATATGCTACATTACAACCAAGGATTAAAATCTTGATAATAAAAAGTTTGGAACATTTCTGTACCTTGTATCAAACGGCATTTTTGTATACATTTATACATTTATAAATGTAAATTTTTAAGTTTAAAACTTTATTTGATTTTTTCTTTGGGGAAAGATGAAAACTTTAGATAGCAACTCACGACTTTAAGAAACAGAGTTCAAGACCATGATTAAAATGTGTATTGAAGAACTTCCTAATTTACTTGGTAAGATGATGTTATATTTTCTCTAGGGACTTGATAATATAATAAGGCAAATCAAGAGATAGATAACCCAGAGAAAAACTTTAAGATCAAAATTTTTTCATTAAAAATATTTTTTTGTTGAAAGGTTTAATTTTTTTTTATTATTTAAATTGATGTAATGAACTCAAAAAACTAATTATTTCCGCCTTGTTTAATTCAGTACGACTAGAAAATAATGCAAATATAGTCATTCTGTTAAGGAAAAATAACAAATCTTGGACTTTAGATTGTTTATTACTCTCCATCTCTATGATGACTATAATGCAATCCTTCTCACTGGGTAATATATCAAATTAATTATGTTACTGAGAAGAGAATTACAAGTTGATTTCTCCAGAAAATTAGAAATTATTTTTTTAGAAAGATGAACTGGAATTCAATATGGAATCCCAAATGATAAGATTTGTTTGAAAGATAATTTAAAAGCTACATTTATGAGTTACAATACGTACATTTGACATTTGTAAAAAAATAAAGGGAATGAATATAAAGTTTCCATGGTAAAAATATCGGGCCAAAAGAAAATATAAATTTTGTGATATCTATTCCTCTCGCATGTTTTCATCTCGGGTGAGATATTTGGAAGTAATAAATTTTCTTGGGGAAAGAGAAAAGAAAAAAAACCGTCCCCAGGTTTAAATTGACGCCATCAAAAGCAAGTCATAAGAATGAAATTTATTTTGGTGTACAAAATACCATTTAATTTAGAGTCAAATATTATTCACTTTTTCTAAAAAATTGCAATAAAATTGTATGGGGAATATATTGTCATATTATAATTCTTCTTCAACTATCTTGCTTTATATTGGAGGATATACTACCATTTCGTAAACAGCCAGAAATTGTTATATTACATTAAACTTGTTATATTCTGTTTTATTCTACCGTATACTAAATACTTACGAAAAGGTTCAGTCCATCTTTTTGGTGAACATAGATCGAAAGGAAACTTATTGAGGGAGGAATGCACTTATTAGTTTGTGCGTATGCGAATCAATACCTGGAGGTTATCAATAAAATCTCATACAATGGAACCATTTTAACCCATTTAGGACCGCTCCATGTTTCCTTTATTGGAAATGCACCAAACAGTTTTTTAACACTTTTTAGAACATTAATTACACAAATAAGTTGTTTCCATAAAATAAAATTTATTTTTATGAGAGTTACAAAATGTTGCGTTTTCGCAACATCAGTCCAAAGAGGTATAAAAATTTTAAAAATATAAACATTTAAAATAATAAAATATTTTTAAAAACATTTAAAATGTTTGAAACATTTCGCATGAAGAGGTACATTACACTTATTATATACAATAATTGTTTGACTTTTGCAGTGTTTACATTTTTTTTGTTTATTTTCACTATTTTTAGTAATAATATGGCCCACACGATCTTTCCGAGTTTCGTTGAGAATTAGATTTTCAATTGAAGATGGTCTTCCAATATGTGAAGTTTCAGGTAAAACACAATTCATCTGCATTTCTTCAAGCTTTTTATCAAAGATATGGCTGCCTCAAAGATATAGATCTCTGAAACTCTAATAAACTTATTTTAGAATTCATTCCATCCATGTAATGAATCTCCATTTTCCCCATACAATATGCTCCTTTTTCTTACTATATTGCTTACTTTTACATTTATTAGAAAAAAAATGTCGATTGCACCTACAATGTCTTTAGGGGATTCGACATTTTCACATAAAATATTATCATCAATAGCTTCTTCATCCGTCAAATCACCCGGATCTGGAGGGATAATGACAAATTATAGTTCATCATTAGCTTCTGTTGAGGACGATTCTGAAATATCATTATCATCTAGCCCACGAAAATACCCCAATGTCTCTTCCGATGTCAAAAATCACTTTTTTCTAGAGACAAACTTATCCGAAATACAAACAATACCAATTTACTGCATAAAAAACCAGGCAGCACTAAGAAAACGCATTGGAAATACATCGGAAATTTACATCTGAGGTTATTATTTGAAATTAGTCATTTTTTTCCCTTTGAAAACACCAGAAAAAAACAATTTTTTGCAAGTGCTAAAAGCGGGCAAATGTGGAAACAAAAAATTTATTATGATCAATTAAAGTATAGAGAATAAAATAAAAATGTTACTTCAGACGTACAAAACTTAGAACATGCCTTTAAAAAATACAGAAATTAATGTTGCGTTTTCGCAACGCCAGTCTTAAATGGGTTAAGTGTAAGAAAAACTCTATATTTTTATTCAAAAACGAAAGTCATTTTTACTGAGGTGTTTAAAAACATTATGTTTTTTAGGTATCTGACAATATTCTTGGAACACTATCATTATTTTCAGTTAACTGAAAATTATTTATGTTTGGAATTTTAAGTTTTCAATAGAAAGTTTCATGTTTACGGACTTAGGGTAATTTTAACAAGGGTGATTTCTAAAGAATTTGCTAAAAAGGGAAATATTCAAAACGTTCTTGAAATATAATGGTGCTTTTGGGGTTATATATTTATAAATTATAGTGCTTTGTAATCAGAATACTGAAAATGAAAAGGTGATGTAAGATAGTCTTCATCGAAAGACAACGCCATTATTCCACATAATTTTACTAACGTATAGTACGTATAATGAGGATTCAATGAGTTTAACACTTAAATTTGTAGTTTAAAACGTCAACTTTGAAGTAAACCTCAATATGGTTAGAAACAACCCGACCTCGCAAAATACAATCAGTGATTTAATTACTATTCTATGAAGGACTAGCTAGAATAAAATGAGATCACTGGGTTGCTGGCAGATATTCTAATCACCGAACTACGGAGTTACGTCTTTGAATAACTTTACTTTTGGCTCCACTGATAAACCAAGAAATCTATTGCCTCAGTCGAGATTAATTTAATTTCCCTTGGGCATCAGTATGATGCTAGACTGAACTGTCCAAAATATTTAACTGTCATTGAAAACGGCCTATGACTAGCGCCAAAAGTGAATCCACCCTCTTTGGCATACCTGTAAATTTATTCCAACCACCTTGTTGATTCCTTTGAATGGATTGTATGTTCGAATTGAAATTTATATTATAAATAAATTATAGGCTTTTGCAAAAATGAAATTTATCTGTTTTGATGTTTTCGACTTAAAGGCATTCAAACTAACGAGCGATTACATCGAGTTCCTGTCGCCAACTGCCGAACTCAGTTGCAACTGACAAACGTGCCCTTCAAAGCAGCGTGAGGGTAAGAGTTATCAACAAAGTTTTAATGCAGGCGTCAACACACCTAACGAAAAATCAACGTTATGAATTCTAAAGACGTGTTCATCAAAAAGTTCAAATAATCAAATATTTTTGTAACGTGTGATAAAGATATTTAGAATTTAAAAAAAAAAATAAATGCGAATTATTATCCCAAATGCTTGTTAAATGGCCATGGAGTGAAAACACTGAAAATAACTAACCATTCCAATAAGTCACAACTACATACAGATTCTATTCACATAGTTTAATACAATTGAAATTGCAACAGATGCATTTGAAGCTCACAAAACTAATAACACAAGTAGGATAATTTCTTACAAAAAGTAAATACTTAATTTCTTTCGCCGAAATAAACGAGTATTGTCATTCTTGAAGACTGATGATGAAGATATTTTCTGTCTGTAACTAACTATTGTCTGACCCAAGAATCTCATACGGTCAAACAAAGCAAACCTATACACGTAAGCATAAACTTGCTTCATTAAAGAACAATTACAATAAGATTAATCATAAAAATTCGGTATGAATTCATATTCACTATAAAGCAAGATGTATGCTCAGTTGTGTTTTTTTCGCGCTATAATGGGGAATTAGAGTTATGAAAGAATTGTTCTTAGAGATTTAAGAGTAATTAATTTGTTCTCGCTTAAAAATTACGGGTTGTTTCGATATTCAAACACTGAATATGTTTGACATTTAGGTTATTTTCTTTTAGTTCTGTTCTTTTCCGATCTCTCAGACAAAATCCTTTCTCGAGCTGTGTTTAATCAAAATAGTCCATTTGAATAATATGAAATGAGAAATATTTTTCAGTTAGTTTAAAAGTAAATACTGGATATTTTTACGTTAAGAAATCTGCAAACATAACTTTCTATTTATTTATTATACTTCTCAAAAATTTGGATATTTAATTTAGAGATTTTGATTATTGTCTAAATCTATAAAGCGTTTTGCAGGGAAATGAACTTGTTAAAATGAAACTGTAATTAGGTGTTAATTTTTCTGGGATTATGGTAGAAAATTTAATTTATTTATGAACTCAATGTTTGTGCACATCAATAAATTAATATTTGCATTCCGATTTATGTAATTTATTTTATTTTTGAAAGAATTTCTTATCGAAAATTTTCAAATTCTTGTACTCTATTTATAATATATTTTATTTAATATTGTTACCGATCACTAGTGTTCTTAAGAAGTGATATGATTATTTAACTTACTTCCTTATACTCTAAATATTTTCTGAAACTCATTTTTTAATTTATCATATTGAAAATTTTGATAGTACAGCCGAACCCCGTTATAGCAATCCCGGTATATAACGAACTCCGGGATATAACGAACGAAACTTTTGGTCTCGCCATTTTCCTATTATACTTAATGCTAATTTATCCTTTTATAGCGAACCTCCGAAATCTTAAGAATCGGCTATAACGAACATCTTTTTTCAGCCGACAACTGAATTTTGTTTTAATTTTTAAACTATTTAAGAATGTTGAAGATACAACAAATGTTGAAGAAGCAAAGAATGTTGAAGAAGAAGATGATGAAGATTTACCTATCACGATGGGGATAGGAAAGCACAAAATTTCATCATTCTCAGATTGTGACGTGCAATTGTTCGAAACATGTGATGATGAAGTCATTACCTGTTAAAATTCGACTGATGAAGATATTGTGGAAGAAATTAAAATGAATCATTCTGAAATCGAAGATTCTGCTTCTGATGCTGATGAAGAGGAGCCCATAAATGACGAAATCTCCACCATCTCAGATCCTACAGCAGCGATGCGTGTAATTAATAAGTTTTTGTGTACACAAACAGTGGAAGAAAGAGTGTTGGAGTCATTTGATGTATTAAACAAAGAAATTCATAAAATGTTTTTGAAATCGGCATCACATCAGCAGAATATTACCGGTTATTTCTGTATCAAAACAGTGAACAACAATTAAAGATAAAATCAATTTATTTCCATTTGTCACCATATTTAGTTAATTTAATTAGTATTGTGTTTTTTTGATGTAATCGATTTTTGTCAATTTAATTCATTTGATCATTTTTAATAGATTTTATCATTCTTTCAATATATCATTATTGAATATACATAGCAACTAATGAGTTACACATTTTGTGAACTCTAGCATTTTTCTTAATGGTTCGGATATAGCGAACAAAACATTTGGTCCCTTGAAGTTCGTTATAACGGGGTTCGACTGTAATTTGATAGTGAATCAAAATATATTTATGTGTGCTTTTGTGAATTTATTTCCTCTTTATTTTAAATCGTGGCCTACGGATACAATTTAAATAATTTTTGAGAGCCACTTACGCAATATGTTTTAAATATGTATGATATTCCCCATTCATTCTCTTCTTTGAATATTCATGTAATTTGAGGACATTTTTAATACTTTTCCGTGGCTTTAAAGAAGGAAATACGAAAAAAATTCTAACTAACAATAATTTTTCTAATGATATACAGGGGTATCAGTTTCAATAGTGAAAGTATAAGAATAATTATAGCATCATCTAGAATAAAAGAAAAATTTTCCCTTTACAAAAAAATATATTTAAAATCACCATTTAATCACGTATTATATAATTCTTCCTTATATAATTTTCCTTTTCATATATAGAAACCATTGAAGAAAAAAAATACTTGCTGTCCAAAGCTATCAGAGTTATTTTTTAAGGAGACAGATAATTTACTTTATTCTGGTGCATTTTTATCATGATTTATTTTCATTCTCATAAAAGTTTCAGAGCTAAAATTACGTTGAAATTACTTTGGAAGTGAGAAATTTTCTCATTATCTATACTGAAAAAGTATATCACTACCTTCGGAATTCGTAGAGAAATTCCAGGAATTCCAATAAAAAATTGTGTTACAGGAACTTAAATATGCCACTTCAGAACTGAAATTACTTTAACCTAATATACGCGATTTCCACTTCTGAAAGAGAAATTTTCAATTGATTACCCATACGCTTTTTCCGTAATAGAAAAGTGTTAAAATTAATGATCAAGTGAAGTGGAAAAGGATATATATTCAAATATATAATTTTCTAGTCTATAAATTCCTACGTTTTAACTGCATTTTTTAGCATTGATTATTTTCTATTTTGAAATTCTTTGATATATGAGATACTTTTTCTTTGATACCCTCAAGGTAAACTATTTAATATTTATCCAGTTCACACATCTTTCCTGTTAATTCCTCTCTTGTGCAATCAAAACAGATTTTAAATTGCTTTGTAGAGGAGAGAGCTATATTCTCTCTGGTGATAGTAAAATTATTTTTTTATTATTTATAAGTAGTGTCGTAAGTGATAGCTACATATTTAAAAATGTCTCTTCGGATTTGAAAAATTTAATCTACTTATATGACACGGGCGAAATTTGGAGGGTTGCTCCCGCTTGGCCTCGAAGCTATATCTCTTCCCACTGGTGCATTAGAGAGACATGATCAAATTTGCTACTATTAAGCTGCTATTGAAGATTAACTTCAAAAATATAAAACCTTTTCTTGAAATTGCAATTTTAACACGTTAGAACTGCAGGGCGTTCATCAATTTTATTTCTCAAATTTCTCATGAGACTATTCTATTACACCCAATCAAGGCAGAGGTTCATTTGATAAAGGTTGGAAAAATTATGGCTCATACTTTATGTTAAGTAATCAGGCTAAAATAAAATTCTACTTTAAAATCGTCGATGTTTATGGCATGGTTCCTAATTAATCACTCGGTCGCGTTGAAACAATAATGAATATAAAAGAAGAATGCTATTAAAAAAATTAATATAAAACATTTCATCCTCGAATTATTTGACCATTTGACAAATTAAACAAAAACATTTTATGGATTTACGAAAAAAATATGTTATCAAAATTTACGTAAGAGATATAATTGGTATGTATGAATATTATGTATATAATCCGACTGCTCTATGATATAGGTCATAAATCACACAATTGTGTATTTTGGTGAAACATTCCACAGAATGAATTGCTCATTAATAGGATATATACTGCCCTCCAAAAGTTATGGTACAACACGTTTTTTATGTATAATTTAAAATTGAATGAACTGAGAAACAATAAATTTAGACAAAAGGTGCACTAAACAGTTCTATATTAAATACGACAAAGAAATTTACACAATTTACATAATATGCATGAGTCACAACAAAAAATCACTCTTGGCAGAAAACTCCCTTTACTAGAGAAAACAGTACATGACAGTTTTATGTGGAAAAACGTCATGGAAACGTAAAAAAGTGGTTTTTTATGACGAATATGTCCAACCCTAGCTGTAATACATTGTCGGCACCGACTTTCCACGCTGCCAATAAAGTTGCCAGACACCGAAATGGGAAGCGAAGACCAGATACGGAATAAACCTCGTTCCGGATCATGTAACGACCTTGGAAGAGGGCTTAAATCAGCAACGTGTCTGCCAAGGTAGTCCTAAACATGCTCTATCAGATTCAGGTTTGGAGATCGAGCTACACATTCCATTCGATTCAAACCATGACACTCAAGATAATTATCTACAAGCACAGCTCGGTGCTGTCTTACATTATCATCCATTAGAAAGAATTTTTTGCCAAAAGCAGCGGCATATGGGCGGACGTTTTAATCAAACATCTCGTCCCGATATCTTACACCATTCAAAGTTCCTCTATGGAACACATGCAGGTCAGTGTGACCACCGAGATCAATTCCTTCCCAAACCATGTTTCCACCACCTCTGTAACTGTGTCTTTCAGCAAAGTTTAATTGGTTGTATCTGAAGCCTTGTTCCCTCCATGTCAGCAGACGTCCTGAATCGCTCTGTAATGTAAAATTTAACTCATCTGTGAAGAGTGAAGAAGCCCATTGCTGTCTGGTCTAGGAAACGTGTTCATTTGCCCAACTGTCCCTGAAGCGATAAAATGATCTGAAACTAGCTGAGACATAGTAATGCTTCTCCTCATCCGGGGCGAAAGAGCTAGAAAATGGTCTTCCGCTGGTGTTGTAACTCGTAGTCGGCCTAGAAAATATCTTCTAGACACAGTAACGTCTGATGTAAACAGATTCTACAGTCGTTGGACCACAGTTCGAGAACACACTGAGACGTCTAGCAGCATCAGCTTTTGACAATCCAATTTCTATCCATCCTATCGCCCGCCACCTTAATGAATCGGATAAACGACTTCTCCGAGACAGATAGACTGTAATGCGTACTGTCAACGAACCTGCCGACAAAAATTGAAAATAAAAAGTCATGCACAATACTTTCACTCAAAGTCAGAAAAGTTTGACTTTTCCATAATTTCCCTTACTCTTATATAAGTGACAATTCTTTAAACTGAAAGTAGTGACCAAGGTCTTTTTGTATAAGTTTACTTAAAGTTCGATACTATCATTCATATACACTATGGATTTTATTGTTACTACCTTTATTTTAATGGTGAGATTCGAAAAACAGGTTGTACCTAAACTTTTGAAGGGCAGTGTACATTAACGTTTCCTGATACATAGTATATACCGTATGTTCAGTAATCAGAAAAAAGTAAAATACTCCATATCAAGTGTTTACACATCATACCTCTTAATCTAACAATTATAATTAGGTAAGGATTCTGTGATCGAAAAAAGTTATACTTTGTAATTGTAAGTTTTATGTATTTGAAGGAATTCGCAACAAAAACGTATAAGGTATCAAGTCCTACAAAAGATAAAGCGGTCTATTGAACGGAAAAAAGAGTACTCCAAGGAAGGTATTATTAAATATTTATCCCTTTATATAATGTTTATATAAAAGGACACACATAGCTTGTGACAATGGACAACATTATTTAGACACTCCATGTTTTTCAGAAAAAGTATTTTATTTTATTTAGTAACGGGTAAACCCTCCTTTTTCTTGTATTACAACAGTAACCCGTCTAGGAATACTTTCCACAAGTTGTCTGTAAGCCTGGGAATAACTCGCCGTGTCTCTTGCAAGGCAGTCAGAAGATATTGTTTTGAAGATCAGCGTGGGTGGCGTTGTGATACCGATCGCTCCAGTCCATCCCACAAGTGCTCGATAACATTGAGGACGGAGGTCTGAGAAGGCCAGTCAAGGAAATTCACCTCATTTTCAGGAAAACAGCCCAGGACACGTTTTAAAATATGACATGGAGCTGGATCATGTTGGAAGAAGCAACCATCATCATCGTAGTATTGCTATAGATTAGGAAGGCCAAAATTATCCAGAACATCGAGGTACACGCCAGCGGCCATGGTACCAGATACAGAAAGCAATGGGCCGAGTCCTAACCAGAAAAACAACCACACACTAATATGGACCTTCCTCCGAACTTCACCGTTGGAACAACACAGTCTCAATGAAACCATTCTCTGGGTTGTCGCCACACCCAAACATATCCATCAGACTGGAACAGTGAATACCGAGACTCATCACTCCAAAGGACAGTTTTCACATTTTTCAACGGTCCTGGAACGGCGGGTAACACACCAAGCCAAACGACGACTCATTAACATGTGTAAACAATGGCTTGTATGCAATAAGCTGTTCGACCATGATAACCAATCAGGTGGAACTGTCTGCGGATAGTTTTGCCACTAACGAAGCACCCAGATGCATTTCCATCCTCTACAGAGATCACAAGGTCAGGAGAAGTCCGCGAGTTCTTGACGTGGCATCTTCTGTCACATTCCGTCAGTTTATGAGACTTGTGGGACTTTGTTTTGCTGTTGTTGTTCCGTCTTGCTTCCATCGCTTGATAACTTACGCCACACTCTATTTTTGGATATCCAGATTGGATGCAATAGCTTGCAGAGAAAGAATACAGAAATGGCATCCTGTGACGACCCCGGGTTGGAGCATTATGAATTCAGGTCCACGCGGCATAGTTCCACTAGAGTGAATTATTAGTATTACAAAATTAGTTTTTTTTAAATTTTACTCATGCTCTTTCCAGCAGACCAACCATTTCAGCAGTCTAGCAGTTCGGGGAACACAGAATTTGAATATTTGCCGATTTTCTGTAGTGTCCAAGCATTTTTCTCCATATATATATATATATATATATATATATATATATATATATATATTATACATGTTAAATATTATTGAAACATAACGTTACAAATTTTTTATAGCAACAAGATTATGACATATTCAGAACAAAATTACAAAAATGGTGTTAGAGGCAAGTACCCTTTGTGTGCCCTCTAGCCTGCATGACGTTCAACTGTTATACTAGTTGCCTTTATATCTGAAGTATGTTTTTCAGTATGAAATTTAAGAAAAAATGTTATAAAATGCATTTTTCATGATTTACAATTTCTTTCACATAACATACCGATGTTGATTCGTCAAAAGGACCTAGACATGAAAAAGGAATTATATTTTTATTCCTCGCATCTGTATCATTTTGGTATTCTTCAGCTTGAGCTTCAACCTTTTCTAGTTGACAGCTTGGAAGCGCAGACTCTGTGAATTGAATACATTTTTTTTTTTGTGCCAGATCCGATGAAATACATCTCCATCTATCATTCATGGTATTCAAAAACATATTTATCACTTTCGCTTTCACTGAGAACAATTCTTGTTTTAGATTTCCGAATTCAAGAATCACCTTAGGACTAATCGAAAGTTTTTCGTTCGAATATCTTCTTTAGTAATGCATGTGTTTCGAGACTGATATATACACACACAGGAATATCTTAAATTCACCAAGGGAGAAATTTCGCTTTCTAAATATGATTTAGTCACATTGATTACCCTCAGCAGTAGCCTTTGATATTTGTATCTTTGTCATTAACATTTAAACCCCACGGACAGTGAAAATGATTGGTTTTCATATCGATAAACCTTAAAAACTGTTTTTTCTCGTGTTAATGTATTAGAAGTCTTATTCACCAGTTTATATTTTGTGCAACAATAAATTTATTACGTCGTCACTTAATTATTTTTAAAAATCAGTATCTTTCAAAAAAAATCTGTTAAATCATAAATGTATTTTTCGGAAAATTTTGTCTTTTTAAAAGCTTTAAGGGAAATATCATCATTAATTATAATATTTTCAGAGGATAAATGCTGTTTTGCTTTGTTTTCTAGCAATTTTGTAATAATTAAAAATATTATTTTACTTAGTTTTATATAAAGTATTTTAAATCCCTTAAAACTGGCCTAATCGTCTATAGGCAAATTCCTCATAAATCTTCGACCAGATTAAATTCAGACCTGTATTACAATGTGAAGCAATAAGGGATTTCTTCCCATTTTCTACAAAAATTTTAATTATAGTGCATCTTCAATAAGATATTGTACGCATTTCGACGTATTCTAATTTTAATTACTCAAATACATAATATTTGATAAAGCGAGGAATCGTCAAATATATACGTACACTTAAGAGCTGAAATGTAGCATCAACAGCGTAACCATGTTCTTTAAAATCATGAACATTATCGTTTGTAGAGATCGTAGCTATCCAGTTACGATTATTGAATAATAAATAGAACACATTTAAGGGACACATTAACACATTTTTAATATTCCGCTTTATTGAAATTTATCGATGACACCGAATATTAGTGAATTGGTTTGATTGTTCTCACATATTCATACGTATGTTCGGTTGTGCATAAAACTCTTATGTACATATTTGCAACACAAAAATGTACATAAGAGTACACGCATACATATATATATATATATATGTATGCGTGAGTGTCAGAGCATATTAGACATTAAATTTCCAAAAGATACATTTGAGCTTGTATTTCAATAATTGACATTTAGATTAAAAAACAAACATTTAAGATCAAATAAATACACTCCAGTAATGTTATTATCTGCTCTAATTATACTAAACATGTCAGGGTAGAACAAGATTTTGACACGTTTATTTACTGCTTCAATAAGCATTTAATGAAACTTTTGAATTATAAAGAAATTCTTCCAGTAGCAATGTTTCATTTTATATTCAGATAAGCATATTAAGGAAACCTGCGTTTAAAAATTGATACATGCATAGATAATTGAAGCGACGTTAGAATTATATTCCTTCCAAAATATAATAGAATTTATGTAACTATACACAGTTCTTTTATCATAATTTCAAAATGGGTTGTATTCAGTAATTGGAATAGGTAGAGTATTTTGTTTTGGTTGTTAAGTGTTTAACTATTTTGAAAAGGGAACGCAAATTAGTTATACAATGTTTCAGTGCAATGGCCTTACATATGAATAAATAACATTAACGGCATAACTCTTTTTCGCTCCAGAATTAGGAGAGACTAAATTAAAAACAGTATTATATAATATTTGATACGGAAAATTTTGAATTTAAAAGAATTTTACAAAATTATATACTAAAAGATGAAGGTTAAAGTACACTGCATCAGTTTTGATTTTAGAGTTGATTATTTTGTGAATTTGGTATCTATAGCAGTGCAAGAAAGATACTTCTTTTATACAAACTCCAGGAAATACATTTTTTCTTATGTTCAAATTGCAAGAAATGTACCATCAATTTTCTTGTATAAGTTATGCATGAATTGCAAGGTGCACCCATAAAGTTACTGGACATTTTTTATAAATAAGAAAAATATTTCTCACCTTCAAATAAATTTATCTCCTTAAAAATAATCGCCAAATGAGTCTATACAATTTTTCCAACGTTTCTTCAAGTCATCGAAACACTGTTTATGACTGAAGAAGTGGCCTTTGGAACTAACCGTTCGCAAAATACGCGTAACACTTGATTTAATATTCGAAATGTTTTCAAATCTCTGTCCTTTCAGGGCCATCTTAAAGTTCGGAAACAAAATCAGCTGGCGATAAGTCGGGAGAATATGGTGGGTGATTTATCACTGTAATTGAATGTTTAGCAAGATATTGTAGTCCAGAAATTGTTGTATGGGGCCTAGCATTATCGTGTGAAAGAAACTACTGCGCAGAATCAAACAGTTCCTTCATAACTCGCCTTATCCTGTTTCTTAATCGAAAAAGGACCTCCTTCTAAAAATACTCATTAATTGCTTGATTTTCAGGAAAAAATTCGTGGTGAATAAGTCCTTTGTAATCAAAAAATGCAATCAGCATCACCTTAGTCTTTGATTTTGACATCCGTGCTTTTTTATTTTGTATGGGAGAAGACGGTCCTTTCCACTTTGCACTTTGTTTTTTTTTGTTTCTGGGTCGCAATGTAGACATCAGATCTCATCTCCTGCTATAATACACTTTAAGAAATTGTTGTCCTGTTGCACAGTAGTCAGCAAATCTTCATAGCAAGCTTTTCTGTTTTCCTTTTGCTGTTCTGTCAAAATCCAAAGCACAAATCGAGCACAAACTTTTTTCATTTTCAGATTTTCAATTGAAATTAATCTACAGCTCTCTTTACTTATCCCAAGCATGTCTAAAAGTTGTTGAGTTGTTATTTACCGCCAGCTAATTTTTCCCCTTTTTCCAAAGCTTAAGATGGCCATGAAAGAACAGAGATTTGAAAATGTCTCGGATATTAAATCAAATGTTACGCGTATTTTGCGAACGGTTAGTTCCAACGTCTATAAACCGTATTTCGATGACTTGAAGAAACGTTGGAAAAATTGTATAGACTCCTTTGGCGATTATTTTGAAGGAGATAAATTTATTTGAAGGTGAGTAATATTTTTCCTATTTATAAAAAGTGTCCAGTTACTTTATGGGAGGACCTTATATTAAAATTATGAGTTCTGCTGAAGGAGAGAAATACTGAATCGTTTGATTTGCTGAAATTAAGTATTAACAATGGTGAAATGTATAATTTCGCGAAGTAGTAAAATGAACATGACTGAACAAGTAACATTTATTGTTGAAAATAATAATAGTAAAGCTTTAATGGCGGTCCCTCAGAACCATTAAGAACCGGTTCTCTTAAGCTGTAGTTTATTATTCTAACAACTGAACTATCCTGGTGGTGTGAGCATTATCATTATTAAAATTCTGATCCCTGTTGGAATTTTTTTCCAAACAAATGAGACAGAAATTTCACTAGTTCATAATATTTTTATATTTATCGTGTACATTTATCTCTCTCTCTCTCTCTCACACACACACACACACACACACACACACACACACACATATATATATATATATACATGTGTGTGTGTGTTTGTTTGTGTGTGTGTATGTACGTGCGTGTGTGTTTGTGTTGCTTTCATGTTGATATGCCGCCAGTCTTTTTTTTTCATTGTTAGGCCATACAATACATGCGAAAAGATAAATATATAGAAGCAAATGGCACCTAAATATGAGTCCAGTATTCCGCTAACTAGACCGTACCGTTGATATGAGAATCTTCCAATTTTTCGTATAACGGTTCTCCCAATGTAAAGGGTATTATTTTAAGTCATGGTTTTCTAACTGCAACCATGGCTAAGTTAAAAGAAATATTTGAGTCATCATCCCGAAAAAAAAAACTTTATTTAAATTCCACTCTCATATCTAGCTTTGCAATCTAAAACAATTGTATGAAACCTAAATTCAGTCGCTTTTGATTTTTCTTGCTGTCTTACTTTAATGCCGATTACTGTAATTTCACACGCAATCTCCGCACCCACCGTAATCGACGCTGGGACTGAAATTTCCTTTTAAACAACGAAATCAGGGTAACTGCTGCACCGGCATAAATGCCGCATATAAATTTTTCTTAGTTACCGTACCGTAACCAAATATTGAGACACCATCAGATATTTTAGGTTACTTTCGTAAAAACTAATACATTTTAATGTAATAATTTCAATACAGTGATAATTTTAAATGTTTCGCTTGATAAATTATACTTTAACAGTAGAAGCGTCGAATGGCAGCCCATACCTATAAGTCACAGAGGCAGTCATTTTGACCGCTAAGATTTGCTTTTTCTAAAACTGAATTTATTCTAATGAAATGTCACGTGCTACTACACGTCTACCGTAGTACAATGAAAAAAGGGAATAAACGCTAAAAGGTTACAAACACATTTTTATTTCACAATAAGACATGATAAATTATTACAAAATAAAAATTGAAAAAAGAAATGAAATCCACCAAGATCAAATGGGTAAAATACATAAAGCATACAAATATGAATAAAAGTAATAAAATCATTAGGTAATACTAATAACCATCAAAATTAAAATATAAGATACACAAGTAGCATTTACCGAACCATCATCTTCCGTATCCGAAGTCCTCATCTTCCGTATCGGAATTGAAAACAGACAAAATTTTTGGATCAATTTTCGTACCTGGATCGTCTGGATCTTTCTCGTTAGAAGAACTGCTTTGCCAGAACTGTCGTCGTCGCCGGCATTGGGAACAATTATTTCTGCCTTTCTAAAATTGGACATTATTGTCTTAATGGAGACAACTCTCCATGCTTGAGAGACCTACTTCGAGACGTCTACGAAAGTTTATTTTCGCTTAGTTCCGCGTTTTGTGTAGGAATGTAGACCTTCATTCATCCACGATTCTCAGAGACTTCGCATTCTGTATTTGAATGTTTTGTTTACAGCGATATCAAGTGATTGAATTGAATATTCTTTGTTTACAGTGATATCAAGTGATTGAATTGAATATGTCAATCCTCCGGGAGGTATCGCTAAAGTTACAGATACAGTCTTCGCTGCAACTTTAACAGTCTCTGACAAGTGGGCCTTCATCGAGTTTATTATAAGTAGCCCTTTTGGATTGAAAAAAAAACCCGTTCCTTTTCTACCAGACTTCTTTCAACCAATCTTGCATTACTGTTTCATTCATCCATTCTTTCTCGTTCGCGCAGATCACATCATTAGGAAATTCTCCTTTGGAGAGACTTTTTCTTTTGAAAATCAACAGAGGCTTCAGTTTTTCACCGCTTGCTGTGCAAGACAAGACACAAGTAAATGACGTTTTATCGTGACTGGTAGTGACAATACTTACTTTAGTTTTGCCAACCTTGTTGACAATCCTGCTTGGAGGACAGACGAATGCCAAAGGCACCTCGTCCATGTTGATCACCTGATCGGTGGTAAACTTGTTGTCCTTTAATTGGTCACCTATAAACTCCAGGAAAGAAAATTTCTTTACTCACAATCAACAGGCAAATATTTGCCCCACGGTTGTGCGGGCACGAACGGAGAGGTTTTTTCCTTTCCTGAATCGGTAGCCCTAGTTGGATTCAGCTTGAAATAATCTATTTCTATGTTGGCAACCATAACTGTGGCTTGTAAACGTATCTTTACTGTTGATATTGAAATGCCCTTACTTCTGTGGGATGAAATCCATTTCTCAAGGTTAGTTTCCAGTAGAGAGGCCCAGCAGCCGTCCACCTCCTGCGTGCTCTCTTACTTTTTTCGGCATTTTTATAGAAGCACTTTCTTTTCGGAGAGCCATCGTCGAACACAACGTTCACCAATACTGAGCTCTCTGCCAGCTGCTCTTTTTCCGATCACTTCTGCTTTGGCAATTACAATTGAACTTAAAATTAGCACAGTGGCTTTTGTTTTTGCGTTTTGGAGCCATTTTATCAAATAGTTTCACAGTAAGAGGGAAAATAACTATTTTCGGAGGAGAGGGAGAACAACAACAATGAACGTGCGTGGTCGCCAAAGTGTGTATAACATCATTGTCATGCTTTTCCAAAAAATAGTCAAGAACTTGCCGCATGCGCAGGGATAAGCACCCGTTCAAGTAATGCGTGAGGCTCAGTTTTAGTAGAAAATCGTAAGCTAAAAAGAAGATTTTAAAATCCGAAATAGGCGTAAACGCCACACCGGCATAAGTGCCGCTCCCAACAATTTTTTATTTTTTTTTTACATATGAGCCGCAGCGCTTACGTGCGAAATTATCTTGTTAGTTATTTGCTAGCCCTAAGTCGTTCTTTTCGACACATTTTGGTAAGAAACAGATCTCAGAAGGCTTTGAACACTGTTGTTTAAATGCTAGTAAAGTAACAGAGTAGTATCTAAGGCCACGACGCGAACAACCTTTTTTAAGGTCAGATAATAAAAAAACAATAGTATTAACTGTCAGCTGTAGGTCCAATTATTATTATATTTCTGTTATGATATTTATTTCCTGCAGTTCCTCCTTTTCAGAATATTGAGGATTAGATGTTTAGGTTCATGTTTGATTTTAGCAGGCTTTATTCCTGCTATTTCTTAGAGTATTACCCTGCAATTTGTGCGTTTACACGATAAATTATAAATACCCCACCCATGGTGAAGTGGCATCACCATGGATATGAACTTACCAATCAAACATGGAGCATCTTTTGCCCTCAATATAGGACTGTCAATATGAAATTACCATGAAATCCACCTCGGAAGGACACAATTCCAAAATCATCACCACTCTAAATTGTTTTGTTAATTGTTCATTTTCAGTCTGCAAGTGAGAGATCCAATTATTATCCTTTCTATCCACCTCCAGATTGAGTTATTTAGAAGATCATATCATTTCTATGAGTTATTTAGAAGGACGCGTTTATTCTACTGCTTTGAGAAACTCAGAATAAAGACAAAATCTCAGTTAAAGGATACTGGCAACACCAGATAAAGTTACACTGTTACTCAGATTACGCTGAAGTGAAATCATGGGGTGGTACTGTATCATTACCAAAGAAAAAAGCTCGAGAGTGAAAATTATCACATAGTAACTGAAAATAATCTTCAGAAGAAGAATCTATCCTGAATAGGGTTGTCATGACAAAATACGATGATGATTATGTTCCTGCTTACATGGATATGTTTAATCTACCTTAGTACTAACTTATAACACCAGCCAGTGTCTTGCCAGTGTGGCCTTTCTTACATTGGACAAACCAAGCGTGCTCTTGAATTCCGCTTGAAGGAATATGAGAATTATGTTAAAAACAAGAGTTAAATCGCTCGTTCATTGCTCAACACGCGTAGACTTCGAATCATCGATTTGATTTTTCTTCTGCCTCCATTATTCAGAAATGTCACTCGCCTGCCGGTCTTGATTTCTGAGAAGCTTATCACATTTTTAAAAATTCGGGTTCTTTGGTTAATGATTTGTCAAACACCCCTGTATTTCCTCAATTGTGGAAAGGGCTTATTTAGCTGCGTTGGCCTGTTTCTTCACTTTTTTCACTTTTTCAATTTTTTCCCCTCTTTTTGCCACTAGATGGCGCTGCTTGCCCTATTTCGGTCTCTCCGCTGCTTCGTGCCTTTGGGTGCTCGACATGTGCGGGAATTTAAGTGCATGTGCACGGGTCTGGTGGGTTTGTCTTCGGCTTTATTGGGCTACCACTAAGTTCGTTGCACTGATGAATAAGCTCCTTTGTAGCTTCTAAACGGCCGTATGCAAAATAATTGCATCTTACTGCTATTTGTGCTTTATTTACGTTGGTTTTCCTGTTTATAACACCAGGTTTCTTTACATGTGTTTCGTCCTTTTATACGAAACAAACAACTGTCTTCATTTTTTCTTACAACAAACATAACTGATTGCCAAGAAGTGATTCTTGCCTTTAATTAAAGATTATGATATAATCAATTATTAGTACTTATTTTCGCTTATAAATCCGTTAATAAAAGACCGTTAAAAAAGAGACTATTTATTGAAAGGATTGTATAAGAATTAGGTTATTAAAATTATATATTCGTAAAAATTTAAAATATACGTAGTGAAAAGAAGATGACAAAAACAAGTTCAACAAAATGAAATAAAAAATCCAATATTATCTACACACCTTAAAAGTACTAATAACAGCTTCATTATAATTTGAGTGCCTCAAAAATTATGACGTCAGTTTACAGTTTTCTAGAAAATCAATTAAAAATGACTATTTGCCAGACCCAATTTATCAGATTACATCATTTAATTTAAAATGAAAAATATGCTAGGTGCTACCCACCCTTTGCAATTTATATCTGTGCAAGTCCAGGTGATGTTAGAGATATTAATCCCAATGAAGGTGAAGTGACCAGTCAGGGTGAAGCTATCGAGAATAGAAATTCATTCAGAAAAGTAAGACCAAGGAAAAACAAAGAAAGGCAAGAAATGGTTACCACTGAAAAGAAATTTTCTTCTAAACATCTGCCTAAATCGAATAGACTAGAAGAAAAAGGTTTGCATCAGAAATTTTCACAACATATAAAGAAGAAAATATATTAGCGGTAATTTTAAAACAAAATCATAAAAGCGGTGAATATATTTTATCTCGAGGGAGAAAATAAGGATCCATGTGCATTTTCTAAATTAAAGAAGCTGTATAACGGCTTTCATATAGTTACTTGCAGGTTTATATTTTCTTTTATTATTTTCATTTAAATGAATATAAACGACACGCTTTCGAATATTACATTAAACTTTAACTTCTCTTAACTTATTATACACCCCATAAAGTTCATATTTCTGCATTACCTAATTCTGTTTTTACTTTATAAAAGAGTGCAAGAATGTTAAAATTACTTTTAACATTCTTGAATTTACTGTCTTGAATAACAGGTTATACTTCTAGAATATATCGTAATGTAAACGGTAAAACGTGGTAGCACTGATTTACAGCAGACAGGGGAGTTTGTGCTACACAACCGTAATTGCATGATTAAAATATTTCCGTCTTTAAACCTAGAATGGATGATTGTGACGGGTGATTAGGGTGTAAGGAAACCATTGTCTGAAACTTTAATCCAACTCAGTGTGAAGTCCCTGAACTCTAATATATCTCGTCCAATACATTAAGCATTTCTGTCAATACAAAGTTGCAGAACACAGGAATATGGCAAGTTTGCTCGTATATAATATGAATAATAATATCATTGGAATATTCAAGACGATTCATCCCCTAATGGATTGTTGCAACGAATAGCAGAAATGAGGCCTGTTAAATAAATGATTGCACTCTTTGGAAGGTTGTTGTATTATTAATGTCATTATCACCTTGTACTCGCGGAATAATAAACATGTCTAAAGATTACAGGATTTCAAACTATAAGGGATATGAAATTTGCTTTTATTTTCTTTAAAAGAAAGGCATTAATTTTAATAATGTAAAATAAGGAAAGGAATATAAACATACAATATTTTTAAGATAAGCACAACATAACATTTACCCTGTAAAGAATTGCTTTGTGATTTATTCGTAGAAAGGTAAAGTATAACTTCAATTATTAAACATGAATGAAAATTATCAACGGTTTTGAACACCACGGAAGTTTGTCGAGTGAATTTACATTTAAAAAAAAATTTCAGCTTTTTTTCATTCTAGATATGACTTTAATTATTAAATATGAATAAAAGATATAGAAAAATATAAGTCTTTCATTACCTCTTAAGTGTTTTGGGTCGCAACAAGTTGTGATATATTTCAATTTATATGTTGAATGCAATTAAAAAGTTTTTACCTATAGTTTACATTTCCTTTTGGGAATTTTTATAGACCTTTATTATTTGGGATAACCTGTGAGGCTTGAGTTCAAAGACAGACATTTTTAGACAGTTAAGTCGAGTCTCAAAATTGACGATGATACCAGGACAGTAAAAGGATAGTGGATATACTGGAACATAAAGCACTCCTGTTATGGTAGATTTTGTAAGATTGGTTTTTAAAATTTAACTTTTATGCCTGTGCAATGCAAATCGTTCAGGCCACTGCACAGTTTTGACTGTGCAGTGGCAATGATCAGCAATTGTTAAGTGATAAGAGTATAAGGTTGGACAAAAAGGAGAATGCTAGGACATTTACGGAATGAAAATAATACGATAGCCGCAACTGGAAGTGCTAAATAAAAAATAATATTTTAACTTTTTAGATTTCGAATAAAAAAACGAAAAAAAGTGCATACTTTTTGAGGGGCTAAGGTAAACTACACCCAGAAGTACTTTCTTAATTCTTAACAAAGTCCATAAATCTACCTGCACTATTTTTTATACTTGTTTTTCAGAACTATGCTACCGGGTGTTTCAAAACTCGCGCACATCCACATGGTAATCCTTGTTGCTTAAAATCCTTGTTGGTTGCATCAAGACGGCGCAACGTGTCACACATCACGGGACAGTATGGAAGTTTTAACTGAATTTTTCGATGATCGTGTCATTTCCAAAGGACTTTGGCCACCACGTTCACCGGACTTATCAATTCCGGATTTTTTCCTTTGGGGATATCTGAAAAAAGTCGCCTACAGCAATAATCCCCATACGCTTGTTGAACTCTAGAGTAACCTCCTTCATGCAATATAGGGCATTACTTCTCACACACTTCGTAAAGTGTCGACTAATCTGGTAAAAAGAGTTCGATGGTGTATCCAGGAAAACGGACATCATTTTGAACATTTACTGTGATTTGACCATGTCTGACACCTGACAATAAAGATAATCGTTCAACCTTTGTTTGTCCTTTATTCTGTTTGTTAACATAATTCATCGTCTTTAAAACTGAACCACAAAAGTTGATGTGCGCGAGTTTTGAAGCACCTGGTATAAAGGGAACATGTTACCATAATTGCAGTCACATAACATTTCGCAGTTTCGTTATTAAATTCCTATTTTGATTGAGGTTGATTGCAAGGATCTATATTTTGATGTTTGAGGTGAAAATTTTGGCCGATAATCCACTGAGAGTATAGAACTCTAATTTTTATGTATCTTAACCCTCGTCTTCTCTCTTCCCTAAAGCTGAAGAAATTATTCTTATTGCTTTATGACATTTAATTTGACATTTCGTCAATCTTAGATAAACAACACCATTTTCAGATACTGAAATGGTAGCAGTATACATTAGTTCTGAATAGAGTTGAAATCAAACCGACAGGGACTGTCTAAGGTGCAGCACTGAAGAGCTGTAACCGCTACTGAAAAGTAGACGATAAGCTTTTCAGTGACTGATGTGAAGTGAAGCTTACGTTGGAATGCAATTTTGTGAAGAAAGATGCCTAATCTTTTATACTGGGCGGTAAATCCTCTATCAACCCTATGAAATGTTATAGTGTTTTATGTAAAGTATATTTATTCATATAAGTAAAGAAAACATCTAGTAAAAAACAGGATTGTCCGCCCTTCCGTTATTAATTATTGAATTCACAAATCAAAATGGTTTACGCTGCCTACCAATGTAAACTATCACAGCATATGATTTGGTTCGAAACACTGGAAAGACATGGGTGTTTCTATGTTAACCCTCACTGAAAGCAACGCGAGTTCACCTACTAACTGCTCCCACAATAAAATAGAGAACACAGCTCTCAGAGTATGATACTGAATGTCCTCGGGAGAAGTACCCGACATCTTGAGGAAAAAAAATTTAAACAGCAAAGACGCAATTTTTTAATGGTACGGTAGCAACTTTTAAGAGCTAGTTATGAAAAGTATATGATAAAAATTAATTTGTTTGGCTAAATCAGCATCATCTCTTAATTACTAAATAAACTAAATAAATAAATAAGAACAGGCCAAAACCTTAAGCCATTTGCATGAATAATAATGGGGTGGGACTTTGTGTGTGAAGGAGTTCAAAATTGCAATGAAGTTCGTTGCACTTGTTGGATAGTTCTTCCAATAGTATACGATCTCGGTGCGAAGAGACCCAGGTTTTATTCTAGTCCTATAAAACGGCTGTTGCAATATTCTGATAAGGAAGTTAAACTTTAAATTTCAAGACTACAACTTACAGAAAACTTATGAAAACATAACACAGGGGTACACAACTTCTTCAAATATCTCCCCCCCAAAAAAAAATAATAAATAAAATAAATAAAGAGATGGCTACTAGTTTCAAATTAGCATTTGTGATTTGACCATACAGGCAATCACGCATAATATCCCTCTGTGTGTTGACGAACTAATTCATTACTTAGAAACTAGTAGCCATTCATTGTTATAGTGGATTTTTAGAAGATGTGTTTTTCTGTGAAAATACTAATACCTTTAATTTTCTCAAAAATTTATAACTGTTTCAATTGTATGCGTACAGGTTAACAACATATACTATTTTTAAAATATTATTTGGGGAAATAGAGAAAAAAAATTCTGATAAGTTTTTTTACTCTGCAGAATGTAGGCATCCGTTTATATTACATGACAAAAAAAGTTGTTTTCAATCATATTCGTACATACTTATGTACATACATACATAAAAAAACATACATATTTACATACTTATGTTAAATATACATACATGCTTATTTTATTGAGAAATTTTCTTCCTTTTATATTTACCATACAAGATTTCATCAAAAATACTATTGAGAATATATTTCAGTTATGGTATTTGCTCTGAAAATTTGAAAACAATACATTCTTTTGAAATATGGAGCAGTGCAATGGTACCGAAACAAAAATATTTCGAGTGTTCTTTTCCATACAGTTTCACTCCCTTGTGCTCTTAAATAACAGAAGCTTTCGACTTGGAACATGGAAGAATCCTCATTTTCTGATTTATAAATGACAAAATATATTTTATTTTCCAAATTTACGTTTTTCAATTATACTCGTTTATGTCTGCGGAAGTTTTCAAAACAGTTTATTTGTATTTTTTATGTATATGTTTGATAATGCAGAAAATATATTTTTTCTCACCATACCGTTTTATTTCAGGAGTGCATTTAAAACTAGGCATGTTCTTCAAATTGCCTTCGCTATTGATAAGATACAAAAGCTTGCCTCCAAATTCTGCAAGTAAACTTAATTTGCTTTAAAGATATTTATAAGTGTTTCGTTTGAATTATTTATTCTCATTGAATGAACTTACTAAGAACTATTTCTCTCGATGACCAGATAAGTATCCAAATAGAGAAATTGTCCAATAAAGTTTTTGTGTCTAAAAAGGCTTTTTTGCAGAACCTTGACAATCAACAACACTACAGAGGAAATGAATAGAAATATTTCAAAAATTAATATAAAACGAAATTTTTTAGACAAAAACTTTTTTCTTACTGATTTTTGTTTTGAAATTATTGCATAAGAATGTTCCGACACGTAGGTGGGTAATGTGGGAATAGTGATAAAAATTCTGGACTTTTTGCGTATAAATACTAATTTTTAATCGTTTCATAAGAGGCAGGTGATAAATATAACTGCAGGTTGTTTTGAAGTTTTATATTAAGCTTCGCATGTGAAAGAAATCTCATTGCGATTTAGCATGTTTGAAACTTTAAGCCTTGTTTATCGTTGCATGATAATAACCTGAAGCTGAATTAGTTAAAAAAAAGTTACCTAATGGAGATAACACATAATTTTTTTCCTTTTTTACTATAAAGGTTTGCCTTTAATACAGCTTTTTGTAGAACCTTGATAATGAATAACACTATCAGAAAATGACTAGAAGTATGTCAAAGATCAATATAAAACAAATATATTTTTCAACTAAAATTTTTTTCATAACAATTTTTGTTTTGTAATTTTTGCATTAGGATGTTTCGACAAGTAGATGGATAATAGGGGACGGAATAGAAAATTTGAATTTTTAAATTTAATTCTAACTTTTATGCGCTGTATTAGAAGCCGGTGAAAAAGGTGCTTACTGGCTGTTTTGAATTTTAGTAATTTTGAGTGGTGTACGATCATAATTAGCAATTTTCATGTTTTTTTTTCAAAATTGAGTTAAGGATACATTCTTCAATGAGGTTAAAGAAAAATTTTTGGAAAACAGACAACTAATAAAAAAATGTGAGAGATAATATTAAATTTATGTCTTCAAAATGCATAAGATATATAATACTTTACTCTTTAAACAAAGAGATTGCTAGCTTTGTTCCTACACTATTAATTTATAACATGTGAAAGATAAGTCATTGGGATTTAGCATGTTTAAAGTTTAAGCCATGCTTATGAATGTTATTTCCCTTTTATTTATGTAGTTTATTGTAAATTGTTTGTTTTTATTTCTTATAAAATCTTCAGAAAAATAACAGTTCATAATAAATGAAGTGAATTTTTTGAGTTTTAGAATATATATTTTGTATTAGCCTTAAACTGGAATTCATCCATTCAAAGAAAATTCATTTGAACAAATCTTACTTCATTATTGTACAAAATACTGTTTATTTTAATTTTCTACCTTTGTCACATTATTTCGTTACGTTTTACTGAAAAATTCAAACTGTTTGACACATTATGAGATTTTATTGAACACATTCCCAACTCCATAATTATTCGCAATTTCATAAGTTGAAACTTATGCGCAGAATGACAGGAGAGATTTCATTAAAGTTTGCTACTTATCAGAATGCTGAAAAATGATGTTCATAATGGATTGATGAATATATGTATGATACACATAATACTTATATACATAATCTGATAAATAATTAATATTGAAGATTTAAAATGACAGAATAGTGAATTCCGAATTTGTAAATTCGTGAGAAATAATAACTTTGTAAGTCGAAATCATTAAATATTCAACAGAATTACTGTAGATACATTTTAAAATGCTAGGAGGGAAATGAACGAATTATTCTGGAAATTAATAGATGCAAGGGAAAGTTTCATTCAGAAAGCTCAGCCGATTTCGATACTAAGCATTCAGAGTGTAATCCCTCAAAGTTGGGAAACATCTGCCATAATCATTTGCATTCATTGCCGGTTTTTAGTAATTAAACTGTATATTCATACATTTAGGAATATTATATCTAAAGGAAAGGTCTCGGCCCGGGGAATTAATTTTTAAAACCATTTGGAAAAATTACAAAATACACATTTTACAAGAAATATTATTAGCAATATTTCGATAGAAAGGCACAAATGCAGTTGATTTCTCTGAAAGAAGTAAAGTGTATAAAAAATTGCATTAAGCTCTCCAATCTTGAAGGGGAAGGATCGAGTTCGATTCCCGCATATGTCATGGTTGCAAACTAGAGTAGAAGCTAGTCTTCTGCCTGTAAAAGGAGGCCTGTTCTGATAGAAGACGCTGCACGCTCTATCACCTATCCCCGATGTCCTTGTTTGTCAATAAGAACTTTTTTCAGTGTGTATATATACTTCTGTTTCGTGTCTTATCTTCATATGAACACCCAACTGAGTTTAGCATTGTGACCAACAGCAACAGAGAAGTCAAACACCAGCAACATACGACAACAGCAACAAAGAAATCAAATGATGAGAAGAAATATTAAGAATAACTATATTAATTTTTGTTTAAGATTTTTCAATCGCTTTCCAATTTCCTTTCCTGAAAATAATTTAGGATTATTTATAGCAAAAATAAATTTTACAGAAGAATATTTACAACTTTAAAAAAAAAATTCCAGACACTTTTGTCTATAAATATACGCATATACGTATTTTATTCAGAATTGTTCTTCCTTTTTTATTTTCTAAAGTAGATTTCATCAAAAATAGTATTGCGAATCTACTTCAGTTATGGTCTTTGCTCTGAAAATTTGAAAACAATACATTTCTTTGAAATATGGAACATGGCAGTGGTACCGAAACAAAAATATTGCGAGTTTTCTTTTCCACACGGTTTCACTCTCTGGCGCTCTCAGAAGCTTTCGACTTGTAACATGGAATACTCCTCATTTTCTGATTTATAAATGACAAAATATATTTCATTTTCCGAATTTACGTTTTTCAATCATACTCGAATATGTCTGTGGAAGTTTTCAAAACAGTTTGTTTGTATTATTTATGTATATGTTTGATAATGCAGAAGAAGTAAGTTTTTTCACCATGCCGTTTTATTTCAGGAGTGCATTTAAAAATATGTATGTACTTCAAATTGCCTTCGCTGTTGAAAAGATACAAAAGTTTAACCCCAAATTCTGCAAGCAAATTTAATTTGTTTAAAAGATGTTTATATGTGTTTCTTTTCAATTTTTTATTCACATTGAATAAACTTACTATGAAGTATTTCTTTAAATAAACAGTTAAGTGTCTTAATAGAGAACTTTTTCCAATAAAGTTTTTGGGTTTAAAACAGCTTTTTGTAGAACCTTGAAAATGAAGAACAAACACTACAGAAAAAACGAATAGAAATATTTCAAAAATCAATGTAAAATAAAAATTTTTTACGACCAAGAACTGTTTTCATCCAAATTTTTGTTTTAAAATTTTTGCATTAAATGTTTAGACACGTATGCGAGAAGAATGATAAAAAATAATATTTTTTTGAGTATTAATTCTAATTGTTATGCGTTTCATAAGAAAAAGGTGATAAGGATATAAATACGTGTGGTTTTGAAGTTTTCTAATAGACTTCACATGTGAAAGAAATTTAATTGCGATTTAGCATGCTTGAACCTTTAAGCCAAGTTTACCGTGGCAAGTTAATAGACTAATGCTGTAATAATTAAATGAAAGTTGCCTAATATTGAACTTTTTTTACAATAAAATTTTGCATTCAATGAAGCTATTTGTATAAATTTGAATAGAACCTTAATAAATTAATACGTGTATGTGTGGGACAAGCGAGGAAACATAGAGAATTGGCCGTTATCATACTTTTATTCTACAATACTAACAATTCTTTTAAAGTGAAATTAATCATAAAATATGATTCACATTTATATTATCAGCTAATACATAAGGAATCCAGAAGCAGATCCAAAATATTCAGTCAAAGCAAATATTTTTAAGTTCTTTCGGGAGACACTTACGACTGTTGAAGAATACAGCGATGGAGGCTTCCGTTGACAGGTACCCACATCAGGTCAGATTTGGCATGATCATGTCAGAGTACAGGGACATCCGCAAGTCTGTGCGACAGCGCAATCGGCTCTGCGTGTTAGAGCTTGGGGATCAGCCAGCGAAATCTCTCGTCCTCATTTTTTCCTTCTATTCGGAGGGGCTAGTGTCCGTTTCACTGGGCCATTTTGGCCCGCCCCATTTTCTTTCCTTGGACAATGAACTGCCCTTATCTTAACAGTTCCTGCCCCAATTGGTATTTCACTGTTCATGTTCACAGTATACCAAGTGCCTCCCCACTATAATTTTCGTTTGTGATACCACTTTGACAATTATTTAAAAGTTTTATTGTGGGCCATAAAATAGCTTGAACTTCACGTCACCATCTATATTACAATCTTTATAGTCTTTTCATAGCTATCAAGGGCCACACAGACAGTTTTTATTTTTCGCCCCCCTTTTGGCTTATAATTCAATTGTTTTAGTGTTCTTCAAGTCTTTCTTTATTTTTTGCCTTTGGAGTGGTTATAAGAGTTTTATTACTGACAGATTCTCGACCACACACCGAGGTGAATTATAACATCCAGCGCTTCTACACTTTGTAGAACCTTGACAATGAACAACCATAATCATAAAATGAATAGAAATATTTCAAATATTAATATAAAGCAATTTTTTTTCAACTAAATTTTTTTCATAAGATATATCGAATATTTTTCATAAGTTATTTAGAAACGTAGATGGATAATTTGAGAAGTAGGGTTCAAAATTTAAATCTTTTACGTTAATTCTAACTTTTATTCATTACATAAGAAGTCGGTGAAATAGGTGACTACTGACTGCTTTAAAGTTTGGGAATTTTCGTGTGGAGTAGGATCAAAACTAGCAATTTCCAATTTTTTTTTTCAATATTGAGTTAAAGACACTTTCTTCAGTCAGAAAAAAACGAAATTTTGTTGCCTACTGATAAAAAATTTTTGGAAGTTTTTCTAAAGGTAATTTCAAAGTTATGCCTCCAAAAATGCAAAATATATAGTTCTTTCCTCTTTGCCAAAAGAAAGGTCTTTTAGAGCTTACTAGTTTTGATCCAACACCATTCATTTATAGCACGTGAAAGAAAAATCATTGGGATTCAGCATGTTTAAAAGTTTAAACCATGTTTACTGTTGCAAATTTCTTTTTGTTTATGTGATTTATTGTTTCAATGTTTTTCTTTTCATTTCTTATGGAATCTTAAGAAAAGTAGCAGTTAAAAAAATGAAATGCATTATTTGTTTTTTAAAATTTTTTTCGCATCAGCCTTACACTGGATTTCACTCATTCAAAGAGAATTTCATTGAACAAATCTTGCTTCATTATTGTAAATAAAAAGTGTTTACTTTTGTTTTCTACTTTCCTCACATTATTTGATTACGTTTTACAGCGAAATTCAAACCGTTTGACACGTTATATGATTTTACTGAACACATTCTCAACTGCACAATTATTCGCGATTTCATAAGTCTAAACTTAACGAAGAATGAGAGGAGAGATTTCAAATTTTATCATTTGTCATAATACTGAAAAATAATGCTCATAATAACTTGGTGAATCTATATATGATTCGCATAATACTTATATACATAATCTGATAAATATTTAATATTGAAGATTTAAAAGGACAGTCTAATGAATTCCAAATTTGTAAAATTGTGAGAAACAATAACTCTGTTAGTCGACGTCATTAAATATTAAAAAGTATTACTTTACATACATTTTAAAATACTGGGAGACAAATTATTAATTATTATGGAAATTTATAGAGGCAGAGGAAAGTTTCATTCAGAAATCTCAGACGATTTAGATACTAAGCATTCACAGTGCAATCCTTCAAAGTTTGCAAACATTTGCCGTAATCATTTGCATTCATTGCCAGTTTTAATTATTAAACTGTATATTCATACAGTTAGAATATCTTTATGTAAAGCAAAGGACCAACTTGTACAGCAAAACTTCAGACCATAGCAAAGAATTTCAAAATACACATTTTACAAGTAATGTTATTAAAATTTTTTTTATAGAAACACACAAACGCCGTCCATTTCTCTGAAAGAAGTTAAATGTGTTGTTGTTGTTGATTATCTCTCTGGGTGGAATTTATTCCAGACCAGGTCGATATAGACATGAGGGGTGAGGGGTGTGGCTCCGGTTTATAATGTCACCACAAGGGTCAGCGTCTTAGGTGCCACCTCAATTTTGACCGAGAGCGAACAAGTGTGACATCTGGGGGATCATACTTTCCCTACCCACTGACCTCAAAGAATGTCTTTCCTGTCAACGGATTTAACATGCCCATATCCGGCCTAGACACGGAGGTATTTGATGGAGCTTGTCAAGATTCGATCGGAGCATCCTTAGTTCCAAAAGCCAACACACTACCACTAGGCTACCTTTGGCCCAGAAGTTAAATGTATAATATATAATTGGATATAACTTTAAAATCTTGAAATAAAAGGAAAAAGTTAGAATACTTCTTAAGATATGGTTGTAAACTGGAGTAGAAGTCAGTTTTCTGCCTGTAAAGGAACCCCCGTCTCGAAAGACTTGGTTTGGTTTGGTTTGGAGAGTTACGGTCCATTTTTGCAACACAAGGGCTAAATAGACCAAAATCTACTGCTTAAAGCCTATTCCGAACGGCTAAAAACGTCCATGCTAAGAGTGGGATTCGAACCCACAGACTTTGGTACCGTATGCCAGCGCCATAGCCATTCGGCCATCGTCCAGCCAGTCTCGAAACAAGAAGATTCTGGATCCTCTCTCATCCATCGATGTCAACATTTGTCAATATAAATTTTTCTTCTGTGTATTTATATACATCTGTTTCGTATCTTATCTGCATAAGAACACCGGACTGGGTGTCGCATTGTGAGCCCAGGTACATACGACAACATCAACAAAAAAAATCAAAGAGTGTGAACGAATATAAAGAATAACAATATTAATTTTTGTTTATGATTTTGACGAGTAACATAATATAAAATTATACGAAGATCTCTTTCAAAAAGATGTGATGATTGAGCCAAATAATTTCTTGTCGAAAACATTCCTTCAAACGTATGGATGTGCCCCCAATTGAGGAAACTGAAATAATGACCAATCAAGCATTTAAGATATTTACATAATGAAACCAAAATTTTCGGAATCCTTCATTTTGCTATTTTCCAGTTCGTGAGTTCTTTTTTATCACTATTGATAAACAACTTATACCTGGGATATATTTCATTTCCACAACTTTCCCCGCCATCCGCTTTTGAATACTAAAGTCACAAAATAAATGTTTTTTAGCATATTTCATATTTTAAGTACGTTTCTTTGCTTACTTTCTAGTAGAGATATATTGCCCATATCTAGTAGTTTTTTTTTTCTAAAACGTATATTTTAAACTATAACCGACCAGAAGTGTTATGACTAACACATTCCCTGTAAAGGAAAGGCGTATGTCTTCAGGATAACTCAGTATTTCACAGTCCGGAAATCGACACTGAAAATGGCTACTAGCTTCGAATGATTATAGGATATTAAAAAAAATTATATTTGGGATAGAAGCCTGGTAGTTTTTATCCCCATAATTGAATTAGTCATCTTTTTGTACACCAGCTTTCATGCAACAAAGAATTTTGAAGCAGGGATTCTCAGTTGATGTTCATTCAGTTAGATAAGTAATGTAAAAAAAAAAGGAGAAACTTTTCATCACATGTGAAACTTGAAAAGATTTTAAAGGATCTTACATTCTCATTCTGAAAACGCACCAATAAATTTCAAGCGGAAAGTCTTAAAAGTTTATTATTCAGGTTGGTTTAAAAAATAAGACGTGACGAATAAAAGAACAAAGAGTCATCGCAGTAAGGAAAACTTTATTGAACGACAGTGACAAAGACGATACGATTAAACTTTTAAGTGTAGATTTTTAACTTCCAAATCTGTACACTTTTTTGGTTCAGACAAAATGGACTGAAATTTTGCACAAATACTTTTTCTTAGGTTATTATTTTCAGAAATTTTGTTTACAAAGCTTGTCAGTTATAGAAAATGGTTTATATGAGATGAAAAACAAATATGTTCATTCGATTTCAGAAACTAAAGAAATAAGTTTAAAGTTGTATTTTTAAATGTAAATTTAAATTATGCTTTTTAGGTTTCAGACTTAAATCCTTGTTTTGTCGACAATAAGTTTTATTTTGCGAGACTGTATATACGTATCTACGACTTTGTTTATACGTTCTATATCTATATCTTCCACCTTCTCTTCCATCTTGATTTTACACTAACCATACCATTTGAATCTATTTTTTTTTTCTATCAGTCCATTAAAAAACGGAAAATTGGAAAATAACTTTGTTTATATGTTTGTATGTGTTGGAAATTAACAAAATATTACTAATTTAATTTTCGACATCATATTTATTCAGACCTTTCTTCCTATGAAACAGCACAACATTAAGGATATCTTCTGAGTACAGATAGGGAATATACCATTACATCGTGTCAGGTGCAGTTTTAAAATTAACCTCTATTGTTGATGTAGTATTCCACAATGTGTATGTTTAATTTTCAATAAATGCCTAATGGTAGGTTACTTTTTAAATACTTGAATTATGGCACTTAAATTATTGGAATTTTTCCAGATTGAATTTTGTACTCTATAAATAATCCAACAGAGATAGATAAAAATAATACGAAATTAGACAAAAAACAAACAGAAATAAAGCACTCTGGGCATCCACGCACCAACGGCAAGATTCTGTATAAGTGCCGGAACTGACCCATAAAACAACATAGAGGTAACCGACAGGTCTCGTCATCAGGGAGCCTAACCATATCAGTTACCTCAAGGGGAACTTTCTGAATAGGATGCAGGTAAGCCCAAAAGACATCCCAAGTCCCCGAGTCCCCCTAGGAAGCAATAAGTCAAAAAGAAAATGAAAAGACAAACACAACTTACAGTATGGGCTCAACGCACCGTACATGCAAGCACACAAATAATCCTAATGCAAAGTAAAAGATGCATACACACCCCAATTCCGTAAGTGACGGTTATGGCGAAACAGCAGCCAATTCTATCCTAAAAGTTACGTCATTGTAACATTACTACAGCGCCACCCCCCATTACAGCTTAACCAAATGAAAACATAAATACTATTCTAAACATCTTTAAAAATTCCTGAGTCTAAATGCCATGTTTTTAAAACTTTTAAATTGCCGAAATTTTTAGGGAAATTGTTTTTACTTAAGTATTCCTCGAAAATGTTACATGCCTCCAAAAAATTCCCAGCGTTGTTACATATGTTTTTTATTCTGTAAAGTAGTGAGTAAAAAATATTATAATAAATTTTATAGTTTAAGTTGCTATGGAAAATGGTAAACGTGATAACCTCGAAGTTAAAATCTAACCTTTTATCATATCCCTATTTTTATTACTATATTTTGAATTTCAGTATTTAAATTAAATTAATTATTTTTATCTATCTCTGTTGGATTATTTATTTGTTTTTTTCATTATGGAGATATGAAGCTTCTGCGCTATCCTCTATTGAATATGTTTTATGTTTTCTTTGCAGGTTATGTTTTATGTTAAAGTGATTTAGCAGTCTATGCTTCAATTTTATTTTTTGTTTATTCGTATTGTTTATATTTTACATTTTGTACTCTATGTATTTTTATTTCAAAACACTTGTATTCATTTAAGATAATCACATTACCTTGAAACACTATATTATACACACTCTGCAAATGAATCTGTTTATGCAAGATAGTAATATTTATATTCCTTGGAAGCAATATTAAAATCTAGTGAATCTAAAGAAATCTATTTACTGTATCTAACACAACTGTGCAGTTACTATGCTTTTATTTATTTGAAATAAACGGATTAAAAAAATTTAAACTATTGATAAACTTTAACACAAATTGCAGACTACTAAAAACACTAAAGTCTGATTGTACTTCTCAGATAATATGGCATTTCTTTAAAGACATATTGCATTAAATTACATTGTATCGTGAAATAGTCAGAAAAGATATTTGGTTTTGAAAGTCAATGTTCTAGATAACATATTACATTATTTAAAAGAGTCCCTAGACCAGATAAAAAGTACTCCATTTTCGGTATGTGATTGCTAACGTCTTGATGGACAGCTTCCAGAATCAATATTTTGTCTGGAGCAGTAGTATGACAGCTAAAAAACTTCAAATTTATAATGTTCATTTGCCAGAAAGTATACTAGTTTGCATAAAACAATTTTCCATTGCGTATAGTTAATGCTTAATAATTTTAATGCATGTTTCATTAGGATGGAAAAGAGATAACTTTATCCATATGCAGATAGACTATGTATTAAAATCATTATCTTCTAGTTAAACGCGCGGTTTTTTACGAATGTCTATGGTGTATTTTTATATTTGTATGTTGTTTTGTGTATTGTAGTGTAATCTACGTGTAACATTCTTTATATTTAGCTCAAAAGTTCAAGGATTTAATACAAATCTAGAAACATCCATCTCCATAAGATAGGGGATTAAAAAGAATTTGAAAAATATATTGTGTATTTCAAAGCCTGCATACATCGCATTCGTTACCAAAACATAAATATTTTATCAAAATATTTATAAAATAAGAATTTTATCAAATTAAACCTTTTACTGAATTTTGGTGATTTAGAAAAAGGAGAACAAAGTAAATCATAATCAAATTTATTTTTAACATACGTAGTGGATGGGAACTTTTGGAAAGAAACATTTGATAAAAAGTTTTGTTGGCAATTTTTTAGTATTGAGTTATAAATGATGAGAGAGTTGAAGCTAGGATGGTGCAAATGGTTTTCGAGTTATCACTCCAGTTGTTTTTGATCAGTCACGTATAAACTGACGAAAAAATCTTAATGCAGCATTACTACACGATCCCATTTTTTTACCTGAAACTCTCCACCTGGTCGGAGGTTAAATCTGAGAAATGAGACTGTGTGTAAAGATGATGTTTCATTTATAGTAAGTTAAAAATTATGTGCATATAATTTTCCTGATTGGAGTTTTATATGACCAGTTCCATTTATAAAGAGAAAAGTTGCGTAGTGCTTTTTTAATTTTACTTAACAAACTTCGATCATCAAAACAGCTTTAATGAAGTAAAGGTCTAAAGCTTACAAAGAAAAATAGTATTTTTAATTTTTTTTGTACTTAAAACATTTTTGAGACTTTTGGAAATCAAGTAACACGAATCGCATACTTCTTACAAACAGTGCATTGGTAGATACATTATTTTTATGTTGTAATGTCTTGGTGTATCCAATTGTACGTCTGTACCTATATCCAATTTTTCTCGGAACATAAATTTTCCTGATTTTCCTGAAAATTTAACCCCTTAACGATCGCATAATTTTCAAGAAAACCTATTATAAAAGTGCCTATTTTTTCCGAAGGATTCAATTTATTTCTTGATCTGTCACATCTAGTTTAAAAAGAGCCATCCCCAGTTGCATTATAAATAGTCTTGTGCGGCCATCTAGTATGTAAATTAAGACATTAAAAATTTTCAGGGTAAATGAAATGGATTGTTTTAATCATTTTGGTGCGTTACTTTTAAACACTCCTGCCCGGAAATTTCACAGGCACGAGAAATAGAAGGCCAAACCTCACCCCGTAATTTTGACGGGAGCGAGAAGGAAGGGGTTAATGACATAAGAATATATGCAAATTCTTTGCTAGGTATATGCATAAAACTTTTGACTAGTAAATTTATTTTGGTTAATAAAAATTTATTTTGTTCTGATTTCAATACACTGTCTTTAGAATTTTTTAATTCGAGACAAAACTATGAAAATATTTTTTAAAACCAAAATTTTGCAATAACGATTTTTTTCTTCCATTTATAGACATGGAAAGGATTCGTAAGTCCTGCCGTCCATATCGATAGATAATACGGCGAATTTTCCTGCTGACAAAAATTCGTCGTGACAGTGCTCCTACCAGTCCTCTTCAGGACCGGCGGGGCCGTCACAGCAAAGCAACATTTTCTTCTTTAACTGTAAGTATTATCCTGTTATATTTATATTTGTCATTGGAGTATACAATAATACGCAATATATACCGGGTGTCCCAAAAATGACCGACGATTTGAAAAATCAGTTAAAGAAAAAGGAAGGTGATAGAAATGTATGGTTTGCTGCATTCTGCTTAGGTAACCAGGGAATTTTTTCTCACCAATTTTCAAAATTAGTTACAAAGTCCGTCAATAGATGGTGCTGCTGATAGAGAAAAACTATAAAACAATGCTTTCATAATAACCACCGTTTGCAGCAACAACGTGGCGCAGTCTGAGGACAAAATTCGTAGACGCCCGTGCAAACATCTCAGTTTGAATGTTCTGACAAGCAGCAGATATGTATTGTTCCAGTTCATCTACAGTTTGTGGATTGTGATGATACACCTGATCTTTCAAGTACCCCCAAAGAAATAAATCGCAAAGTGTCAAATCTGGCGAATAAAGGCCAATTCATTCCACTTTGCGTATGCCTCCTCCTTTGAAAACATTGTTTTAGTTTTTCCCATTCAGCAGCGCCATCTGTTGGTGAACTTTGTAACTAATTTTGAAAATTGGTGAGAATTAATTCCCTGGTTGCCTAAGCAGAATGTAGCAAACAGTATATTTCTATCACCTTCCGTTTTTATTTAATTGATTTTTCAAATCGCCGGTCATTTTTGGAACCAGGGTGCATTGTATATAAAAACCCTGGTAGTGCATTGTTTATAAAAACCCTGGTAGTGCATTGTATATAAAAACCCGGTAAGTGCATTGTATATAAAAACCCTGTATGCAACACATTACTTCAACTCTGCTTAATATTGTACATATCACTATTTACACAATACACAACATTATCTGCGACACTATGTAGAGCACCATTTACATAAATACAAAACAATTATATTTTATACTTCACAATTAAATTCCATTCCAATTTGTTAATTCTAATTTCAAAAACAATTGTATAATATCACATTAAATTATCAATATACTGTTGTAAAATATACATTACGTTACAATGATACATACAATGATACTATATACATATTTACAACATGATTCAGGTATTCATTTTGTTTTTTTAAACTCATTTTGACATTATATTATAGCATATTTATGAGCTACCTTTACTGTTTTTCTTATTTTATATGATATAGTATGTTAAATTATCTATTCCATTTCACTCGGTACATGTTTCAATGCATTTGCAATATTCTATTAATCATTACTCGATACATCATATTTCATACAACTAAACATTTCAGTGAACCACACTTTCCATATTGTCATGCAAGCAATACAAACCATTTTTATCCAACTCAGTTACAAACATGAAAATTATATAAATTGTTTTTTGTACACTTTTACGACAAATCATTATGATACCTTTCCTAGGTACCAAAAAGAAATAAATATATAATTCAAACTGAGTTATTAGCTAAGCATATTAAAAACTTAGCAAATCATTATAAATGAATTTTAAATCTCTATAAGGTAACATGTTTGAGATATTTCAACACATTAATTTTGTTTTTTACATACGGACACCAATGACAAGTAAATCAGTACGTGATGAGAGGGGAAAAAATGTATGTTGGACACTCTTTTAAGAATTAATTTCATTCTCGAGTCAAAATGTCATGAATTTTCTTGAGTTAGGCTCAAATCGTAAGTTTAAATTTAAATACTATAATATAAATCGAGACAAGGCACATTAACCAATTTCATTGAATTTCTTACAACCAAATGTTTTATTAAAATTTATGATTGTCTCCTACCGTGTTTGGAACTGTCGTTTTACTAAGCCCCAAATTTATTGAAATTCTGCATCGGCAACTGAATATTTGGGGCATCTTGATATTGTTTTTTATTTCATTAGTAGTTATTCTGTAGTCAGTCTGTAGTCGTTCTTCAAAGTATCTGTAATATTTCAATATTGTAATGAAACTCGTTCAACAGTTAAACATAAATATAAAAAATGCAGGTTTTCACCTTTTTGGAGATTTAAAAGATTTATTCCATATTCTCAAGAGTCATGAATGGTTTATTTCGGTGTAGAATTAATATTTAACAAACTTACCTAATTTTTCAAACTTTATTTAGAATGAAAGGGGTGAAGATCCATTTTCTCAGTAGCAATTTCTAAAATTAACTTAATCTAGACCTAGATTACAAACATCTAAACTGACTATACAAATCCCAAATTCCTGCAGGTATTTCGGCAATTGCATAAAAGATGTCGCATACTAAATTGCTTTTGTGTTTGCTACTTTTCCTTCTGGCGAAATAAATGGCTGAAGGAATAATCTATAAAGCTACGGAGTTGATAGATAAGTTCAAGTAAAATCTGAGTGATGGCCTGCACAACTGATATTGTAGTTTCTCTCAGATGAAGCATGCTTCAAATGCCCGTATGTCAAACTGTACACATATTCGATGCTTAGTCTGTGATTGAAAGCCTTTATTCGTCGGTCAAGACTTGTTATCTCTCAAATAGTGGAGAAAACTGAGTTCTGCATGTTGATGAAACAGTAGGAGCAAAATAACAGCAGGAATTAATTAAATCGATGCTAGATAAATTTTGGACGCCTGTCACAGTGGATCGCGACATTCCGTGCTGGTGGAAGAAAAGAAGGGAGTGTTGGTTTCATATAGGTAATAAAATGAAAAGTCGATAGAGTACGTTGACAAGCAAAATAGAAGAAATGTGATTTAAGAGGTGAAAGGCCAGCTGCAGAGAGAGAAAAGATGTCGTAGAAGTGGTGAATGATGGGACTCCCTCAGATTTAAGAGCCTAACCCAGTTTTTAATGAAATCCCCCAAGGGAAAGAATTCGTGGGAAAAAAAGGTGGACACAGTGCAAGTGCAGAAAAGTATGTTGACACCACCGCAAACGAGTTGAGCCAACGACAAAAGGTTAAATAAAATCATTTGCTGAAGATCTTCACCCAATAATATGCAAGAAGAGTATACAGAATGAAAATTTGGAGAAGATAAAAAAATAAGGATAGACGATGAAATAAAATGATAGAATGGGGTTCACTGGCAGCAGGAGATGAGATGATAGAATATTATTGACTGGCTGCAGATAGCAAAGACCCCGGCCTGAAGGAAGTCAGCCCCACCAAGTTGACCTGATGATGACGGAGCGAGCCCCCTGTCCACCGACGGAGCATTGTGTACCCGATGTCCTACTGATGCGTCGGCGAAGAGACGAATAGGGTCCCCAATGTCCTACGAATGCGTCTGCGCAACAATAAAGGACGTCTCCCATGTAACAACCCGACCGATAGTCTCAACGTGCAGCAGTTCAACAGCATAGCGGTATGTGGCCATTTGTCCTAGCATTTAGTGTCGATTACCACATTGGCTGTATGACAGTTTGGATATTATGTAGAAATTTATTGATGTAGGAGTTAACGTTAACTTTAATGACTATTAAATGATTTGTTAATAAGCGTAGTTCAGAAGTAGCGAAGAATAGGTAATTTGTGATAGGGAATGCAGAATAATTGGAATATGGGTAAATTAAGGTGATGATAAGCAGAAACGGGCAGGGTGTTGACATGAAATCCAATGCTATTCTTAATGAATGTAAATGATGTTGTATATATATATATATATATATATATATATATATATGGTGTGTTAATAAATCAATGTTTTATATGTTTGATTTATGTCCTGTGGGTTAATTTAATGTGTAGTATATAAATTGAGTTTAGAAAAGTTAGTTCAATATAAGATCATTGGTAGTAATGGTGATTTTCTTAGCTAGTTGTTTGTTTAATTTGTAGAGAGTGGATATGAAATTCCCACTCATACAAATCTTTGTTACTGCTGCAGGATGCTTGTTTTGGTTGAGACTTACACCAGGCGTTAAATATTTAAATTATTTATTAAACCACTTTAACAATCACTTGGTTAAAGAAATCAAAATAAACTAAACTTAACATATATATAAGGATGACTGCTGGCATTTCAAGTAGCTGCTGCCTGGAGCCGTACCTGGCGCTGAGGTCTCGTGTAGCTGCCGCCTGGAGCTGGGTTATCAAGAGCCGGTTATACGCTTGCCTTTATACTCCCGCTGGATGCGCACACAGCGTGTAAAACACACAGCGCACACCGTCGTACCTGATTTGCGTATGGTCTGGGATGACCAAGGAGATGATCAGCGGAGTGAATTCAGAGAAGCTACTTTGCGCAGCGAAACTGTTAATCGCTGCCGCAGTGCTCGCCACAGCACTTCCCCCCAGTCGACGACACGGAGGGAAGTAGACGAAATGTGACTTACCGTAGAAAACCAGGAAGGCGAAATCGGACTCTTCTACCGGACCGCGTAGTTACAGTACGCGGCGATGAAGTCGTCTCTTTGACAACTGTTGAAGGTGGTTGTAGAGCTGAGATGGGCTCTCTAGGAATATCGCTGCAGAAATAGGTAGGCTTCAGTCTATTGGTGGAGACCCATACTTGAGAATCTGATTTGCAGCTTAAAGAGATTCGGCTGTTGTTGGAGAACTTTGTATGGCCCAGCATATGGAGGCTGTAAGGAGCATCGGGCATGATCCTGGCGTATAAAGACATGAGAACATTTGTCCAGGTCTTTAAATAAAAATATTTTTGTGGACCATGATGCGCCGTTTGTACAGGACGAATGGTAAAAAAATGGGTTTTAAGCTGGGAAAGAAATTCGTCGGGAGGTATTTTACACTCGTTGTGGGGAGAAAGTAATTCGCCAGGAAGACGTAGAGAAGTTCCATATGAAAGATCAGCTGGACTTGCTCCGAGATCGTCTTTAAATATCGAGCGAAGTTCAAGTAGAATAAGAGGAATTTGCTCTAACCAATGTGTGGTAAATCGGCACATTAAAGAAGATTTTAACTGGCGGTGAAACCGCTCTAAGATGCCATTACTTGCTGGGTTGTAGGCGGCTGTGCGTGTTTTTCTACAGCCAAGTTCTTTGCCAGTGTGCAAAATAATGAACTTTCAAAGTTCCTACCTTGGTCAGTTGTAATGGTATGCGGCACACCGTAACGGGAGACCCAGTTATGAAGAAATGCTGACGCTATCGTTTTGGCTGATTGATCAGGTACTGGAACAATTTCTGGCCAACGATTATAACGATCGATCATTGTTAAACAGCAACGGAATCCTTGGAAGGGTAGCAATGGACCTATAATGTCCAAATGGACATGTGAAAATCGTTGTTCAGGTAAAGCATATCAGCCGTGAGGAATTTGAACATGTCTAGACACTTTATTTTGTTGACAAGCTAGACATCCTTCCCCCCCCCCCATTTTCGGCAGTCTCTCTTGAGAAATGGCCAAACGTATATTTTTGTTACCGCTTGTAAAGTGGCCTTAGTACCGGTGTGGGAGAGGCTGTGAACTGAATCAAAGACATCTTTTAAACTCCATGGGTATATATGGTCGAATACGACCATTGGAAGTATCACATAAAAGTTAAATATCTCCCGCGATAGTGATGGGTTGCAACTGAAGACTGGATGTAGTCATTAAAGTAAGCATCTCTGGATCTTTTTTCTGCGCTAATGCCATTGCTTGAATATCTATAGCCGAAGGAGTACTAATTTCTTCAATTCTTGAAAGGGTATAAGCAGCAACATTTTGTGAACCGGGGATATAACGGATGTCGGTGGTATATTGTGAAATGAAATCAAGGTCCCGGTGTCGACGAGGAGAAATACGATCACTTTTTTTCTGAAAAGCAAACGTCAGAGGTTTGTGATCGGTTTGAATTGAAAAATTATGTCCTTCTAAAAATTAGTGAAAATGCTGAATTGTCAAATAAGCTGACAAAAGTTCTCTATCATAAGTGCTATACTTTATTTCTGCCGGTCTGAGTTTGCGTGAAAAAAACGCTAATGGTGTGGTAATACCTTTGTGAGTTTGCTGTAAAACAGCTCCTAGACCAATGTCGGATGCATCAACAAATAATGAAATCAACAGCATCGGGGCGAGGATGAGCCAATAGGGAAGCATTTTTAATAGTTTCCTTACATGAATTAAAAATATTATTTAATGCCTCTGTCCATGCAATAGGAGTGGAATCCCTTTGCTTAGATACCTTTGTTAAATCATACAATAGAGCTTGTTTTTCGGCAGCATGAGTAATGAATCTGTGATAGAAATTTATTAGTTAGAAAGATATTAGTTATTGCCAAAAACCTACGGAGTTGTAAAACTGTAGTAGGGCGAGGGAAATTCGCGAGTGCTTCAACTTTCTTTGGACACGGTGAAATGCCCTTATTAGAAATAATGTAACCTAGGAAAGGTAATTTCTTAACTCCAAAAATGCACTTGTCGATATGTAATACTAAACCGGAATCATTTAGACGTTGAGAAACTATTTCTAAGTCTCGTAAATGGGTAGCTTCGTTTTCTGAAGCAACTAGAATATCGTCCAAATAGGGATAACATGGAAGATCGCTTAGAGTTTCATTGATGAAACGCTGGAAAGTTTGTGCCGCATTTTTTAATCCAAATGGCATAAAAAGAAATTCATACAATCCGATTGGTGTAATTTGCGCTGTTTTCGGTATGTCCTCGGGTTGAACTGGAATCTGGTAAGAGGCACGATGAAGATTAAGTTTTGTAAAAATTTCTTTTCCATATAAATTGCTATTAAAATCGTTAATGTGGGGAAGGGGATAACGGTCGGCTTCCGTAATTTCATTAAGCCGTCTGTAGTCCCCACAAATAATATAAGCTCCATCCTTTTATTGAACTATATGTATAGGATTTGACCAAGGACTTTTAGATAGGCGACATATGCCATGCCTAACTAATGTTTGAAATTCAATTTTAATCAATTCCAACTTATGGGGCGGAAGTCTACGAGCTTTTGAAGTTACCGGAGGACCTTTAGTTATTATAAAATGCGCAGTTGAATGCTTTGGTTTGCCTCCGGGTACCCGATGAGTAATTAAATTTGGAAATTTTTTAAAAGTTCCGAATAAGGAGAATAGGGATGCAGTTCACTATTCTGATAACATAAGTTTGAAGAAACATTGTTTGTTCGGCTTATCAATTTATTGTTTTTGACATCAATGATTAAATCAAAATGCTTCAAAAAATCAATAAATAATATTGGGCGAGTCACATCAACAATTACGAATGTTCATGTAAAAGAACGTTTAGGAACTTAAATTTACAATAAACTCTTTAGTGCCGTATGTAGAAGTCCGTGAGCCATTGACAGCATAAAGTTTGATTTGAGTGGTTGGGGTACGCGTATTTAAAAATTTAAGAGGATACTGATTTAATGAGCAACTGATGAGGATTCTTCCGCCACCAATTTTGAATTCCTGAGAACTGTCTTTCTATTTTTTTAGCACTTTTTCTAATATGAGATTTAATATTTTCATTCGGCCATGTTGCCAAAATGAAAAATTATTAGTTGAAATCGAGTCATTTAATAATTGAAATCCATAAATAATTTTAAAGTACCAGAAATAATTTTAGTTTTAGGAATTGAGAAGTTAAGAACTTTAGAATTTTTTCTAATTGAATGAATTTTTTTGTTTAAAAAGCAAAATTTGAAAACGGAAATTTGAAAAAATTATTTCAAAAGCCAAAAACCAAAATTTGAAAAAGATAATTTTAAATAATTATTTCGTTTTTTATAAATTCTAATATATTTTTAAAAGTCATTAAACAGTTTTTAATCTTTAAGAAATAAAATAATTTCATTTTAAATCGAAAAAGCAACACATCGGGTTGCCACTCAGCTAGTAATGCATACTTTCTGCTCAAAAGAAGAACTTTTCAATGCTAACAATGCACGCGTTTCTATGAAAATCACTTTTATTAGTCTAAACCCAAATAAAAAGCTAAAGATTTGCGGAGGCAGTCAACCGACTACCTCACATAAGCTAACCGCAGCATTCCCCCTTTCAACCTTTACTTCCAATAGTTACCGCTCGATTTTCTAGCCTTTCGGAACTGAATCCCATTTTACTAATGCTTCATTTAATGCCAGATCACTCCTCTGCTTTAGGATCTACTACTTAAATGCTTTTCTTTCTTCACGCGAGTGAATTATGAGGAGAGGTAATTGCGTATTTCGAAGACTGTTACAAAAAAAGAGCAACATAAACTAAAATTAACTTAAAGCTATTGATAATAAGGAAACACGAACTATTAATGGAGAAATCGGTTTCTCAAATCTCTGTTTTCCTGGGTTTTTGGTAGATGTCAGGTAGTGTCTCTTGTTCCTCAAAATTTACACTTAAGTCGAGAAATGAGAGAAATTCATTCTAAGGAAATATTAAGAGCATTTATCTTAGAATAGGTAATTCAAAATGGGATAAATTCCTTTGCAAGAGGATTCATATTGCATTGAAATGCGTATTACCTTTAATAATGAAGATGGATGTTAAATAAAGTTTTTCTTCTTTAATTGCCGTATCTTATTTAGATATGTACGCATTTTCAAGGCATACATTCTAAATTTGAATTACACCATACATTTTATTACTTATTTTACAATAATTTCCTGAATTTTATATCACATTTTATTGTCATATAATGCGCATTCATTTTTTGACTAAAAAATAATTTTAATGAGAGTTATCGAAATTTGATACGTATGGATTAATTTATCATTTGCCTTAATAACTGAGATATTTCTTTTAAGGCTAATTTCCCATCGTTTACACTGACAATAACGTTAATTGCTGATTCTTTTACATTTGCTTTTGTGAATCGACAACTGCAAATTTTTACACGTCTGATGGGATGTATTGTTATTAATGAACACTGGTTGTTTAGAGTGGAGAATAGAAATAACAAAGTCCGAACAAACCATGTTCTTGTTAATATCAATGAATTCATTGAAATATCAAAATGACCAATTAATTTTGGGTTGCAACAAGAATAAACTTTACTTCGATACTTTGTTATTCTTTGTTAAAAATGAAGAGCCAGATTTTCGAGAAGAAAAAATAACTATTCTAAGAAAAACTAAGACTATTTTATTCTAAAGAAAAACGGTGATTCGATAAGATGATACCCAGGTTTAGAGTTTCAACTAATTAAAACACTGTATAATTTGGCTAGAAGATAAGATAAAACTACTGAACTGAATATAAAGAGTTATTTGTTTTGTTAAAAGTAAAATAATCTTGATAAACAACTAAAAATTACTAAATTATTAAGTAATAAATATAGTAATTTCCCTTTTCCATAATTTACCTTTTTTGATAAAAGACATTGTGTCAAAAATACATTCTCATTGTTTGTAAATTGCAAAAAATTAAAAATTTAAATATAGAGAACCGCATTTGATAAGTTATTGTTGAAACAATTTTAAAGATTATACATAAATATAAAACATAATCAATATTTATTAAGCAATTAATTTTTTGCATTTCGCTCTCGTATCTTCACTTTATTTTTATATTTCATAAAAATGTTAAAATTTAAAACATGTAACATTATATACTTTGCATTACAGGGCACGCTATGCTATAAGTGTTCTTATTACATTATTTGATAAGGGTGTCCGGGGCACATTTTAATTATTTTTTTTACTTCATTTTTTTTATTTATTGTGACGGTTAATCATATAATTTGAAAACAAAATCATATCATAAAATTTCTACTAAACTTTTTAAAAAACTTTAAAATTTAATTTTTTTTAAAAAGCGTGTAAATTAAAATCCTTTTAACCCGAAATATTATTTGTCAGATTTAAAAATTTTTCCCTTTAATTAAACATAAATATATAAGTTTAAATTTTTATTAAGCATTTTTTAAAATGTTAATTTTTAAAACAATAAAAATATTTAGAGTAAAAATTTTAAAAAAATATGTATTATATTTTTACAAAAACATATTTTCAAAAGCAAATATATAGTTTTTGAATTTGCTAAATCAAAATTAAAGTAAAATAATTGAAAAAAACATGTTCCAAGTTTGAACCATTTATCTTTAACGGTTCTTGACTTATAACAATTTAAGAATGAGAAATGGGGAAAAATCCATCATGCAGAAAAACGCATTTAAATGTTTAAACAAAGATTGTCAAAAAAAATAATAATAATAATATCTCATGTTCTAATTAAGATGGAAACATCATTTAAACGTAATTTTAAGCGAAGAAGAACAAATTTGTTTTTAATGCAGTAATTTTCTTTTCGAAAATTTGAAGAATTTTGTGTCCTGGAACCCCTCGGAAAAAATAATTTCCACATAGATTAGCAATTCGTATCAGTGCAATTCCTACAATATTATAAATACATTGCATTACATATACAGTGCAGTATTATCGTCAAAGCTTTCTTGAGTCTGTATTATAAAATTTTCTGCTCATATTTTGATGTCCATATTTTGACTAAGCCTTCAACTAGCAGTACATTTTCCCCATTCCTTGAAAACAAACCAGTTTTTTAATCAAATTATCCAATCGCAATAGAACGCAATGGTATAAAATATTTCTTTAATTAATGGTTTCATAATCAGGATTTCTTACCTACATGAGAGCGAAAAGTTTGTATGATGATGCTGGTGAAAAAAAAAGTAGTACATTGATCTTATTAAATGTAATCAAAGTTTAGAATAAGAGTTAATTCACTAATATTACTATTAAAAAAAAAGATTTTTTGTGCACCCCAGGATTAACTATAAATATACTCTCCATCTAACTTTCGTTTCACCAAAATATACTTTTAATTAAACTCGAAATATATTCTTTACATTAAATACGATTACTTTTGCTTTCTCTCTTTACTAATTTCCTTTCGAAAAGGACTACTTTATTTTTTTTTGTCTAAGCTCTCCCTTTGTTTTTCTATGTAAATGTGTAGTAATTAAATTCATTCTTCGTATTCGCTCTAATACAAATGAGGTAACACAAAAAAAAACCAGATCTCTTGAAATAAATAGAAATCAGACTCAGTCTTGTGTTACTGAATTAAGGTTATTATTAACATATATTTTCAGAAATAGGGGGGGGGGAGGGTCGTTTCTTAACATCTGAAAGACGGACAATTAACCGTTAATTTGTACATTTTTATGCGCTCTTTTAAGACAAAGCGTCCCGTAACCCATTCAGCGAGATAAAGAAAGAATCGAAGTCGGGCACAATTTTGATTCTGGCTTTTTAGTTCCTTTCTTTTCCGTTTTTATCAAGGGCAATTAGGGAAAAACCCTTGAAGAGCATTCAGTAGTTACTTGCGTGCAGGAACTTCGCTGACATGTTTTTCTTTGGATTCACATCTGCTTAATATCTTAATATATTCGAACCTCGTGTTAAATTAGTCGTAAATCTTTGTTGCAACTATGTTTCGAAAAGGCTCTTTTCATAACTGAACTTAGGTACTTACAAATATAAAAATGTCGTTAATATAATTTCTTTCTTTGTTGATACACAAGGATATTTAATTTGTGGTTATTACCAAATGATGTTTGAATTATGACTGAATAGAAAAAAAAATGAGGCTCGAAGAATACTGATGATTAACTAAGCACAAATACTTGTTAATACAGATTTTTCAAATTTATTGTACTCATATACAGAAATGATTGTAATGATCAAACAGAGTGATTAATTCTGATTTTTAAATTTATGGACCACTGTAATAATAGAACACTGATTTATTGTATGCTTTAATACTGTATTTGTAAAACCCCACCACATTAAAAATATGAATATGTCTTATATAAATTATACCAATTTAATTTATTAAACGATGAGCTTTACATCCGTTTAAAAATAATTTTAGGAGGTTCAGATAACAAAATCTATGGAATTATTCTTTAAATGTTAATCTCATATATGATTTTTACAAAGATCCTGCCTAAAATCCCTTTTTACCTATTTGAACAACATTACATATGTTCTGCATAGTTTATTTGAGGGAAGTACGTCTTATTACATAATTTCTTTAGCTGATCCGTAAAAAGGTTCGGAAAACGATGTGAAATAATGTCTTTCGTCTATCAAAATATCACCGCGATATCACCAAGAGAAGATTGCTACGCGGTGCCGAGATTAACGCGCATACGACCGCCGACGAGTGCCGACCGACCCGGAGAACTTCACAGAAGTGATCAACGCAGATCAACATACGAGGTGTACTCCAAGTTATAGTCGACCACTGAAATCCCGAAATCTTTAGTCACTAGATACAGTCTTGAACTCTTACTCACGAGATACATATCTTGAACTCTCTATAGTGACCGAGAAATACTAAACGAACTGTGGTGAACAAGTGGCGAAGACGATCGCAACCGATAGTGACAGCAGCCCCATGGGTGAGCTTATTTGCTAATATAATTTCTTTCACATCCTTGCTTATTACAAACTCGCCTCTTACCCGTAAGGATCAGCACTGCCTAATTTATGAGGAATAATATGCATTGAAATCGTAATTGAGTATATATATATATATATATATATATATGTGTGTGTGAAATGTCCGGAGTGGACATCTCTTGAAAATACTGCAATCGAGGCCGTAACAAAGATTCCAAATCGTAACGAATAACTAAAGTTTATTTGACGTAAAGATTAACACATCTTAATCAGTTCGGAGCCAGCCGGCGTCTCCCGGAAAAAGCGCCAAAATAGAATTAGGTGAAATAGGCTGCCAGAATTGGCGGAGGAAGTTAGTAAGTGGAAGGCGAAGCGTTTACGTCAAGACAAGAAGGACAGGTTACCATGGCAGAGATGAAGTACAGAATGGGCGATTATAGGTAGTTAGTAATATTATCACAGAATATCCCCCCCCCATCTAAAATGGATTGGAGCCGCGGCCGTCGACTCCAAGACACTCCAGATAGTGAGAACATGAAAATTAGTAGTTAGATTATTAGATTGAAGCTGGCTCGAGAATCACAAATTTTTATGTTAAAATATACAATAGAAAAACATAATAATATGGCATAATCTTAATACAAATAGCTGGAGAAAAATAAAAATGGAATCGTACACTTAAATGAAGACACTAATAAAAACAGATGTAAAGACGTTCCAAATACAGATACAAGAAAAAATATTGTGCAGGTCTCAGTCCCTGACATGTGTATCACAGTCTGAAATGTTTTCAGAGTAATGGACGGATACAGTTCACATAGTAGTAAAAGTCACAAAAGTTATTTTTATTCACAGTCTTTATCGTGGAGTAAGGTTTAGTTCTTTTGGAGATCTCCTGGGTTGTAGTCACTTTTTAGAAAAATAATGTTCTTTTTTGTTCTTTGTCCGTTGCACATTAGTAATTGACTTTTCTTTGAGCAAAGCACTATCTATATTTTATTTTTTTTTCTCTAGATCATGTACACAAAAATATTAAAATTATTCTTTCAGCAATTAGTAGAATAAATTTACCAAATGCTGTCAAAATTAACTTTCAAAATCAATACCACATGTCTGGTACCTGATGTTGCAAAATTCGAACAAAATACAAATTCCAACAATTGACACTGACATTCAACTGTTGTGGAAAAAAAAATCAAGACAATACAAACATAAATTTGAGGTATGTGACCTGTTGTGAGTACATCCTCGTGAGCGTTTACCAAAGGGAAGGTGCTTCCAATCTGAAACTCAAGTTGAGCAAACTGCACAAAATGAAAAGGGGCAGGCAAGTTTCTCAAACATGAGAGGGCAAAGCAACTGTTCAAAGGGAACATTTGAAAAGTGCGAAGAGACAGGGAGGACAGTGAGTGGAAACCCCAGTATAAAAATCAATAATATTTATCTAGTACATAGTATTTTTCATATAAAATGTAGTAAGCTTCAAAAAGTTTTAAAAAAATTATGTGAGTTTCACTTACACTCACGGGGTTTCTTCAAAATTAACTAGGATGGCGATAGGACAGAATGCTAAAATAGAAAGATTAAGGATAGCTGTATGATTTACATATTGGTGACTTATTCGTGGTGTAGTTTGAACTTCTCAGGTGAATAGTAAGATCTCAATTTTGATGAATGTACTATTTCAGTGGGTTTTTGCGTGTGGTAATTTTCTTTATCAATTTCATAATTAACATCAGATAATTTTTTAATAATCTGGTAAGGTCCTGAATAAGGAGAGGTCAACTTTCTAGTGTTTGGGTATTCGAATTCCTCATATATTACTAAGTCTCCAGGTTGAAATTTAGATTCTACAAATCTAGTATCATATCTCGTCTTATTTTTCTGGTGGTATTCAAGAGTTCTGGTTTTAGCTAAAGTTCTTGCTTCATTAAGTGGAGGATAAGTATTTTGGTCAATTGGAGAATCAAACGGACGTTTGCCAAATAATAAGTAGGCAGGGGTGAACTTAGTTACAGTATAAGGTGAGTTGTTATATTCAGTAACAACTTGCTCTAGCACTTTTGTCCACGGAACCTTTTTAGAAATAGCATTTACCTTACATTTTAGGCGGGTTACAAGGGATTGATTTACCCTCCCGACTTTTCCGTTGGTCTGGGGATGATGAGAGGAAGTCAAAAGTTGTTTCACATTATGGTTTTTAAGAAATTTTTTGAATCTGGATGATGTAAAAGCTGCGTTTCTATCGCTTAACACTTTCTCTGGAATTTGCACATTAAAAATTTGACTTAAACAATTGGCATATGTTTCTGAAGTTACACTCTTTGAGGGAAATGACCATACATATCGGGTTGCATGATCAATCACTATATGCAAATATTTTTTGGTTGAGTTGTAATAATTAAACCCTCCTACAGTATCAATAGATAAACATTCAAAAGGTTGGTCAGTTGAGGGCACTTCCTGCAGGAATCCAAATCGTTTCTGTTTTTTCTTTTTATTTAGCTGACAAGTATGAAAATGTTTCACGGAGTTTCCTATATCTTCACTAATATGGGGCCAATAATATTGAGGGGTAATTAAATTTAGCATAATTCGAACTCCTGGATGTCCGAAATTTTTATGGGTATTAGTTAACAATTTTAATCTTAAGGATTTAGGTACTACAATTTTACAAAAGTTCTTTTTCTTAATTACCATCATGTCATTAATTTCTTTATAATTTTTGCCACACACATTGTCAATTTTCTGTTGTTGAATTATTTCATTCCTATCTAGTAAATGTACACAGTGTTGGAGATGTTGAGAAACGGGATGTCTTGAAAGCATATCCGCCTCAATGTTAGTAGAACCCTTCTGATATCTAATTTCGTAGTCATACATGCTCAATTTAAGGGACCAGCGGAATAATCTACCTTTTAAATTTATAACATTTTTTAACCAAACAAGTGCCGCATGATCAGTATGTATGACAAATTTTTGCCCATGGAGATAATAATGAAATTTGTCTAATCAGTCAACAATGGCTAAACATTCCAATTCTGTAATTCCGTAATTCTTTTCATAATCTCTTAAAGTTCTCGAATGGTATGATACAGGGTGAAGAATATTATTTTGATCTGGTTGCTTCAAAACAGCTCCAACAGCATTTTGGGAGGCATCGACATAGAGGTGACGTGGTTTACTAGAATCGTATAACTGTCACACTGGTTTTGATATTAAGATTTCTTTCAACTCGTCAAAAGCTTGTTGACATGTTACATCCCAATGCCACACAACATTCTTTTTCAGTAATCTATTAAGAGGAGCTCTAATTTTGGCATAGTTGGGAATGAATAGGTGATAAACATTTACACTACCGAGAACTCTTTGTAACTCTTTGGTATTATTAGGATTTTTCAATTTTTTAATAGTTTCAATATTATGATTATCAGGAATTACTCTACCATTTTTTACTTCATAACCTAGAAATTTTATCTGATCTCTAGCAAACACACATTTCCCTTGGTTTAATTTAATATTTTCTCTTTTAAGCACTTCAAATATTATACTTAAATGTTCCAAATGTTCTTTCTCAGAAGAAGAGTAGACAATTATGTCATCAAAGTAGTTACATGCATAATCAATTTTGTTTTTTGTTAAAATTCACCTAATGGTTCTGTTAAAAATGGCTGGAGCATTTTTCATTCCAAAGGGGAGCCTTAGCCACTCGAATAACCCAAAGTTTGTACTGAAAGCCAGCTTTTCAGTATCTGCGGGGTGAATGGGAATATGCCAGAAACCAGATCTGAGGTCAAGGGTAGAAAGAATTTTGGCGTTACTCAATTTATCTAATAAAGTATCAATTCTGGGCAAAGGTTCTGCATCTGTTTTAGTAAGGGAATTCAATTTTCGATAATCAATGCACAATCTTGTTTTCTTACTCTCCTCACGTTTGAGTACCAAACACACAGGTGAACTGTACGGGCTGCAACTTTCTTTAATTATGCCTGCTTTCAACAATTGATCAATTTGTGATTTAATTTCTCCCTCTTCCTTAGGGGAAGTTCTATAGGGTCTTAGAGATACAGGCAAGTTAGATGTTAAGTTAATTCTTTGGGGTTGAATATTAATACAACCAACATCATATTTACTTTTGGAAAATACAGATGAATTTTTAATTAACAAGTTTTCTAAATTATTTTCTTTTCGATTAAGATTCTGAGAAACAACATTGGTTACAGAGTCAACAGTTTTAGGTATGATATCATTTAGAATTATATTCTCATTATCATCTTCATAGTTATTTTGAGCAAATTACTCAGGTTGAGGACTGGACTTATTTTGGCTGTTGAACAGACCACCTTGGAATTGAATATGGAGTGACATATTTGCTTTTGGCATATTACCTTCATAATTAATTATTACAGATTTTTGTTTTACCTTTAGGTTTTTACAATCAATATCAATTTCATAAATTTTACATTCATTTAGACCTAATATTACATAATCCAAGTTATTATCAACTACATATAACACAATATCTCTGATAATTTGGCCAATTTTCATCTTAACCTTACAGATTTTGTTCATTACAATATGGCCTCGTGTTTGTACAAATTGTATACCTCTTATTCTGGTTATTTTTAAATTTAACTGTCGAGCAGTTCTGGTGGATATCACTGACAGAGTTGCGCCACTGTCTATTACACAGTCTACATATTTATTGTTTGACAAATAACCGGACACCTTTAATAGTCAGGAATTGGGAGTATTCTCTGAGGGTGGTTCAATTGCAGGGGGTGAAGTCCTCTCATTATCAGCTCTTTCCATTCTAAATGGGCAAATTTGATGCCAATGAAAAGCATTTGGAATACCTCTCTCTGTACATATTCTACATGGACTGGGGGACAAAGTGGGTGAGTTATCATAATTATGATGGCTAGAAAATCTAGGGTTATTGCTCCGATAGTTAGGATTAGATGGTCTTTGGTATCGATAGAAATTATGAGGTCTCTGGTAAGTATTTTGCCTCGGGACATAAGTTCTAACATCATTTGTATATCTTGGTACATCTGACCTATTCCAAGTTTGGGAATCATTCCTAAAGTAATCATTTCTGTTTTGAATTTGGGGAGTTCTAACAAAGGGAGTTACATATCTGGGTGAGTCATTACTGGGTTGTGGATTCTCTCTTATTTTTACCAGTCTGTGAGCTTGATTAAGCCAAGCAATTGGGTCAGCAGGGGAATTAATGGTCATTAGTAATTTTAGTTCTCTGGGGAGGCCATCAGTTAAACCCTCCATGATCATTTCCCTTCTTAAATTTAACTTTTTTCCGATTTCTAATTTTCTCCTGAAATATTTTGTAATATCATCGTTTACATTAAATTTTAACCCTGCAAAATCACTAAAGGCAGTTAAGGTAGGGGTGAAAAAATGCTCTTTTAACACAGTTACTAATTCTGTAAAATTATTAACTTGATAACAATTTTGAATATAAACGTTAAGTGCCTTTCCCTTTACAAATCGTGAAAACTTTTTTAGTTTCCAATCATCATCTTTGTTTCCTTCGATACATTTTTTGTTGAAATAGGATAACCATGAATCTATATCTATAGTGCCATCTTCAAAGGGCACAATGTTAATTTCATTTTCAACATTCGAAACACTAAAAGAGTCATCACAATCAACATGTACTTTGGCAGTGTTTATCTTGCTTCACTTATATTAGAAATTACAAAAAAAAAATAATATAATAACTGACCTGCTTAAAGCACCAACTTTTGTGGCATAAAATAAAATACTAAATAATAACTTTTTTGAATGTAAAGCACTCTGATGGTAACTTGAAAATTTGTTTTTATGAGCTTTGATTTTAGAGCAGCGTTCGGCGTTCACTCTAAAATCGTAATTATTTTTCTTGAAATTGAATTTTTTTTTATGACTGTCGCTCACATATAAAATCTTGAATCACTTCTTGGAGGCCTAGTTGAATCGGATGCTGCAGCACTGGTACTTGACTTTACGATGGCGTAGTCCAAAACGGAAAGAAAAAATGGTGAGGTCAGGCGGAAACGAAACTGGAACGAACCGGAACAATGGCATCGTTACTTGCTTCGATGTAGTCGATTTCTGTAGCAATTTCATGGTTTTGGATGAGGAATGTTTTAGCTTTGGTCATTTCAAGCTGGTTAATTCAGGAACGCATGCGGGATTTGAAACCAAAAGTCCTGTGGAACAATGGCGGGAATTCAAAACGAAACTATAGTGTAGAACGAAGACTTTTTAACTTGTTCAATTTTGCAGTCGCATTTTTAAAATTCGAATCCTGTCGAGCTCTCTGAACTGTCCGGAGTGGACATCTCGTGAAAATACTGCAATCGAGGCCGTAACAAAGATTCCAAATCGTAACGAATAACTAAAGTTTATTTGACGTAAAGATTAACACATCTTAATCAGTTCGGAGCCAGCCCGCGTCTCCCGGAAAAAGCGCCAAAATAGAATTAGGTGAAAGAGGCTGCCAGAATTGGCGGAGGAAGTTAGTAAGTGGAAGGCGAAGCGTTTACGTCAAGACAAGAAAGACAGGTTACCATGGCAGAGATGAAGTACAGAATGGGCGATTATAGGTAGTTAGTAATATTATCACACACACACACACACACACACACACATATATATATATATATATATATATATATATATTGAATAATATTTTATTTCAATAATACTACGAATTCAGCCTGATGCTAAATAATGTGTGAGTAAGTTTCAAAATGCTTACGCCGTCCCCATCGTTAGATGATACAGCAGGAAATCACTATCAACGACCGGTCACCACTACAGCAACCCGCTTGACTCAATTCACCACAAGTCCAGACCCTCAGCACCGCCCAAGTCCTCGTTTCCACGAGGGCAAAATCCTTCATCTCAATGCTAGTTCAGCTAACGTCACCATTCACTCCTCGGTTTACAAACGAGAACATCCAGGACCTAAACCGTGAATTCTTTCTTTCCCCAATTTGCCCGTAGAAGAACAACCACCACACCGTCAGTCTTCCGACTCATCCCGCCACAGGAAAGTCGTCACTTTATTAATTCAACTCGAATTACAACAAAGTTAAGACTTATAAAGTTACAGCTGTTCAACTCGAACAGAAAAAAAGAAACCAATCTTCACAAACCTTGACACCATTTGTGTCAGCATACCCGAGAATAATACTTCTGCACAACTAGTGCAGGAAACAGTACTATAATTTCACAAAGTTCATTACAAATAAGGACATTCCCCAACAGAAGAGGTCCAGCTTACTGTCTGTCCATAGTCCGTGGATGCTATGAGCCTCTCCACCGCGGCTTTATAACTGCAACAGCCGACAAATGTCGGCAAGTGCTTAACTTCGATACTAAGTCCCGTTCTCTTTTGGCGTCTGTCGCAACTTCCACAGATAGTTTCTCTCTTACATGGCTTCTCTCCATGTTCTTTCTCCTCGGACACTTTACGCTTTCTTTCATTTTTACAGTGTTTCACCACGTGTCCAATACTCCAGCACTTGTAGCATATTGCAGGTCTCAAGTAATCCTTCCAAGCATGCTGCATCCAGCCGATCTTAAACCTTCTCACTTTTCTATTCTCTTGTAGTCAGTTCCTTTCAAGCAAAGAACCCAGGTGTGTCCTTTTTTAGTTTTAAAGCTCGTCACCAAGTCTATGTTCATTTTTCTTGCTTCCTCATTTTGCCTTTTTAAGATTTTTATAAACTCTTCACGTTTAAAATCATTTGCAACATCGAATATAACAATATTGGATCTTTCTTTTTCGGTATTTTAGTTTCATAATCACAACTTAATTCAATCTTATCATGAAACCCTTCTAAGAAAGTTTCAAACTCCTTTTCCATATCAACTCCCACAATGATACCACCTTTACCTGCCTTCCTACAGGTTTTTATACCAATACCCGATTCCTCGGATTTTATTCTCATCTTAATATCCTTTTTAGTGTCCTCAGAATCCTTCTTAATAATGGGTGTAATTTCCACCTCATATTTCTCAACTTTCTTAAATTTTTTCTCCAACTTCTTCCTCTCTAAGGGTTTTACTTTTACATCTACAGCAAAAGTTTTAGCCTTCTGATCCCCGAGAACACTAATTTGCCCTTTCAAAAGTTGTATAATTTTTTGCTGTTCCATTATTGAGTTAACAATCTCAGCAATATCTTCATTTACTTGCCGTTTATGATCTGCTGACATTTTAGACGTGCTCACAACATTCTTAATGCGCTGATATTTAAGCTTAACCAAATCTTCTGTTAATACTCTCATTTCTTCTCACTTTTCGCTCTCAGTCTCCATTATTTTGGCGGCGTGAATCACACTAATTTTACCCCAAGCTCCTCCGGCCTTCGCAATCTACCTTTCGGCAGACTCCCAGGGCCCACCACGTGGAGTTGCCGGAGGTGTAATTTAGTAATTTAAATCAGTGCAAACTCAACTGTAAACAGAAGAATACGCACTCAAATTCAATTCAACTTGCCTATATTTATAGCTAGCTCAAAGCTCACAAAATTATTGTCTGAATAGCGTGGGGTGGACCCCTAATGTGTGTGTAAATAAATTGTAAATATGTATAACTAGAGTGACTTATTTGCGAGTTGTACCCCTTTTCTTAGTTGAGTTTCTGAAACAGAATTGGTCGCAACCCGACGCCAAGGTACTCTTACGATCACAGTCTAACGATCCCACCGGGGTCATTACAGTAGATCAAGATTTTAAAAATATATTTAAGGATTGATCACTATTATAGTGGCTAGGAAACTTGCCTATTAGATTTTATTGCCAAGGTTAGTTTGAGGAGTTTCATATATAAATATAAATAAATAAATAAATATATATATATATATATATATATACACACACATACACACACACATATATATATATATATATATATATATATATATATTACCACGATAATTCATTAATTCATTGACTTTCGTTATATTCGTTTGATTCATTAATTTTTATCCTAACTCAAATTCGACAAAAAGAGCATTTGTAACTTACAGGTTAGGAAATATAGAGGGGAACTACCTTCGTTTTGTGAGGGCGTTCCCCACTGCTGGACATTTGGCATCTGGTACTATCAGATTTTGGTGGCCTGGTTTCGGGTTGACAGCGGTCTATACTCCTGGCAAGCCTAAGCTGAATAGAGGCAAGACGTTAGAGGAGTATAATTTCGCCATTGCGATATAGTTCTCACTTTTTCCTATTAACAGAGTTGATAAATTGTACATTTCAGACATAAATCATTAAAATAATGATTTTAATGATAAAGCGTAGACATATTTGGACAACAAAAATGTGGTGTTTCTTGTATTAAGTAAATAATGCCCAATAGAGCATGCGAGAGAGAATGTAACGGCATAGATTAATCTGACCGTTCACAAGGCTTCGTTTTCTTGGCGGGAGCATCTAGCGTTCACTGTGAATGTGGAATTTTGGAAACCCCAGGTTTCCTCCGAAGAGAAGATCCCTCAGAAAGTGTTAACCCGGAGGTAGCTGGGATTTTTTTTCGTCATCAAAATATTCCCCTAGGTAAATTGCGGAAAATGGGAAAATTTTATAAAGTGTTGAAAAAATTAAATGTATGTGATTTTTCATTAGAAGAGGTCAATAGTGTAGTCCTCATAACACTTTAAAGGTCAGGACCGGCTTTAAGCCGATTTCAACAATTACATTAGGAAAATTTAAAAAATGTCTAAAAGAAAATTGCGTTAACAGATGTAAAATTTATTCAGAATAACGACCAAACGAAGTGTGTAGAACATGCAGATATAAATCTCGATATGCTGGTTGAAGAAATGGAAGCATTAAAACATTCTTTCATCTTAATATTTCTGAAACCCATAAAAATTCTAAAATTCTTCGCTACGAATGACAGAGCTGCTGGCTTTCCAAATAGGGACCGGGAACAGAAGATTTTCTAGATTAAAATTAATTAGAACATACCTGAGACCAACAATATCATAGTAGAGACTAAACAGTCTTGTAACACTTTCTACAGAGCATGAGGATATTAAAATTTGATCAAATCATAAATGATTTTGCTGATAAAAAATATAGAAATATTTATTTATAGACACTTTTGTTCTGCAAATGAAATCTGGCTTAAATGCTTTTTACATAACTTAAGGTCTTTTATAATCATTTTATGTTTAATCCCTCGTTTCTAGAACCGGCCACTTATGTCCTCCCCCCAAAAAAATAAAAAAATAAAAAAATCTGTGAAAAATAGGATATGTAAGAAATGCCTAAGAAAAATCCAAAAACTGTATTTGCCGAGACTTTTATAATAATTAACTCTTTACAATATTGCATTCAATGAAAAAAACTCTATAATTAAAAACCACACTTCAGTAGTGTCATTTTTATCAATTATTCGTGCGGTCATCGGTTTTTGAAAGCCCATTTGTTTTAAATTTTCATCATTTATTAATATAATTGGCACACACTTATTATTTTAAATGAAAACAAAATTACCGAAACAGATAGCGTCTTCTACAGGAAAAGTAAAAACTAAAAAATGCAAAAATCCAAACTCTAATACCCAGAAATATGCATCTATAATAATAAATTTTTGTAGATCCCGTATTTATAAAAGTAAACATGACTCAAAATTTTATTGAGGATTTCTGAAACTCCCTCACATTTCTTCAGGAAATAAGTAGATAGTATGCAATCCCCGGAAATAGTAACCCCCCTCTCTTTGTTTCCTTTTCACATATTTCGAAGAGCAAAAGAAATTGGCAAAGTAATTTATATGAATGCGGGGTTTTTTATGAGAGCCACATAATATTTGAAATCATAATATGAACCAGAAACAATTTTTATAGGAATTAAGACAATTCCAAAATTTATGTTGGTATACTTTAACATGAGAAAATTAATTCAAACTGTGATGTAAAAACATAACTCTGTCTCTCCCTTTGCTAGAAAGCATCCGATGGAAAATATATCTTCAATACGCGATTAAAGGCCAAATATGGCAATCCACATTTTGTAGCGGCGGCGAGATACTTGCTTTGCGGGTGTAAATTGTTCGCTGTAGTATATCTAGTATTGTCAGCTTAGGCTTGCCCCGAGTATAGAAGACAGATTCCTCGGTGTCAGTTCATTAAATTTCGGCGGGCTCGGGTAGCGCATTCAGTCCAGTAGTTTATGATTCATCACGAGTTCGGCACATTTGGTGGTGTTAGTCTCTGCATTCAAACTCGCTATTCTTTTCAGAGAACATCGAAGGCTGCTCGGTGAATAATAGTACACGTGCTTTCCTACGCACTGTAGCTCTAGCCAATCTACTTTCCTTCTATTACTGAATAAACGTAGTAGTCGTTAGACCTCAGTCTTTTATACTTATCAGTATCTCAATATCACCAAAATGCCAATCTCAAATCTACATCCTCGTGCATAAAGTCAATTCTAATGGCGATTCTGAATATTCATTGGTCAGGTCCGGCATTCACACTCCTACGAGAAGTGCAATTCAAGAGTAAATATAGATCATTAATTATCATCAGCATTAGCATTATCATCAAAAGTCAAGTCTCAGAATCTCATCTTTTTTTCCTTATATATTCTTCTGCTTTCTAAGTTCCCTCACTCTGGGAATCCTATTAGTAGACTTTGTCTAATTTTCGAAACTTCCTCTTTTCACCATTCGTTCGGGGTTGTAATTATGTGCTTCCTTCTGTCCACTCCTGGGTACGGGGTGTATCCTCTCTTTCAGCCCTCACTTTTACTTTTTCCAACGCACTCCAATTTTTATTGCTTGAAACCTGGGGCGTTGTTGCTTGTGGTCCCCCTACTTCATCCATAAACATCAGTTCCTTATTAACTGCTGTAATTTTTTTATTGGCGTTGTGCCCTATCACTTCTTATCTCCTTCTCTCCTTATTTTCTCAATTACCTGATATTTTCGGTTCATGTTTTACAACCTGTTCTTCATAGCCCCTATTGCATTACACAATGTCACTACCCGCGACATTAACATTTGGACGATTAACAGCTTTCAATACTGTGTATAATTAAGGCAACGCATCAGATGTTTTTGCAAACTCATATTTACTAAGGCGAAATTTTCTCTCGCTACTTTTATAATTACGGATTAAAACGTATCCTGAATTGAGACCCACAACATATTCTAAAGTTCAAAAGTAGATTAAACTCCTTATAAATACCAAAGTCCAGAAGCGACGTAATAGGATGTCTTTCAAGAACAAATTTTACAGAAAGATAATTTGTTACCCATCTATAAAAAATCGGAGTGCACAGTTATTTCTGAAAGCTACCTGAACACTTATCCACCTGACATATCTGAACAAAGCGGGAAACTGTTACTAAAGTCCAAAAAAAAGAAATTCTACTTCCATCTTGTAACAGAATATTTCTCGGTTAGTGAGTAAAGAATTACGAGATTTATTTTCCATTAACTGAATGGGAGTTAACAAGATTGTAAAATTCGCACATTCAACAATCTAAAACAACTCTAGAACGGCATGGTATGAAACTTTGCCGAGGCAACTGTAAACTATTTTTATCAAATCAGTAAGCGAAGGTCACATATTCTAACTTTCATTTGTCTCCATCAGTCGGTATGTCTGGTATGGACAATATACCTCCGGATCTTGCTCTGATTTGAAAATTTCTATTTTAAAGGACAGTTATTCTCTAAATACGGATATTGGTTATCTGAAATTATTCGGCAAGTGGTTAGCTTGCCTACTAACTTGGGTTTTGTGGTGTAATGTTAACACTACTTACACTGATATTATTAGCGAGATCTCTGAGTTTGTTCGATTCAGAATCCTGTAAAGAGTGAAGAATTTAGTTCAGAGAAGATATGTACTACTTGTGTAAATCATATCTATACATAGGTTATGAAACGAAAAGCTGCTAAACAACCCAAAACTTTGCTTATAAAGAGCTTTAGTATATAGATTAAAGTCAAAAATATTTTTCTTCTTAGATTAACTTAAAGCTACAACATACACCTCGTATTAAATTTTGCAATGAATAATTAAATATGCTTTCACTGCGTTTCAGGCTACAAATGATAAAGATTTACTGTATATTAAAACATTTTTTCCTCTTAAAACATGATAATATTCAAATTTTTATGCTTAGATAATATAGAGATTAAAACAAAAATTGCAGATTATTTGAGTTTTGTCCATTATGCAGTTAGTGTTGTCACATGATATGTATCCAATCAAGTGAATAAAAACATATAAATGAAAAATAATTTTAATATATGCAAATTGTTATGTATGAATACGCATGTAGAGATCGAACAGTGTTTAGATATTTTCTTTTTTAACTTTTGACGTTATGGAAAACGAACTCATACGCAAAAATATTTAAATCATATTTATTTACATCTTACCTTTTCTTATCTTCAAAAATTTCAAATTCTGAATTTTTTGCAACATTTATATTGTAGCTGAACTGGTTAACCTTTTAGCTCTTGAAGTTTATTTTCTTACACGCTCCCATACTTATACTATGTATCGTTTAATAATAAATATTGCCTCTATTTCAGATGTAAATACTTGAGAGAAGATGGAATACTCTTGATTCTTTTAGATTTCCATGAAGCTATGCGAAATATTTCTCCCGCAGTAAGAGGATTTTGTGAAAGAAAACGTAGAAAATTTGTGATAAGCTTCAGGTTTTAAAATAAAATATTCTATAGGGTGATTCACTTCTGTATGTTTGCGTGCAAATAACATTCTTTGTTTCTCAGATGTGTAAGAGAGATATGCAAAGTAGTGAAATATTTTTGTAATGAATTGCCAACCTCTGAGGAAACATAATGGAACATGTTTAGGGAATTTAAGAAGAACATATTCAGAATAACAAGCATTTCCAAAAATGGAAAAGAAATCATTGCTATCTATCGAATGATAACAAATACAGTTGCCCCTCATTATAATGGAAGAGGAACAAAATACGCGAAATATAAAACGACACGATATGACCGAGGAGATTGAAAATATTAATAATGAAAGTAGTATAGTATAATAAATAACTCCTTGGGGGATATGTTTCTTTCGATCGATTCACTATCAGTTCCAAATGGAATGAGTATAAATAAATAAACGTTTCTTAGTCAGTAATCAATACAATGAAATTTACTTTTACTTTAGAAATATTGGTCTAAAGTTCTATCATATTTAGGGAACAAATGAAGTCCTTATTTAAATAGTTGGCCATCTCCACTTCAAAAAAATGTAGTTAGCCTCTTTTTCATGTTCATAGAAGTCATTTTTTATCTTATTTTAAAACTAGTACACCTCCAGCTTATTTCTACTACCAACAGAGGGCATTATAAATCAGACTTCAGCAGTCATTTCTCAGCACTCATTAGACTTTAAGGTTGTGTATCTCAAAATGAACAGATATGGAGTTGGCCCACTATTTAAATAAGGCCTTCAAATGTGGAGATGGATGGAGCATTGTATATTATGAGGGGAATTTCATTATCTATTTATAGTGACCAGATCAGCAAGAGAGGCGCTGTAGTTCTGCAGAGCCCACGTATGCTGAGCGCATATAGTTCCATCAGGAAATTTATCCAGAAAAAAATAAAGGGCATGATTTATGAAGAATTAATAGATAGAAATTCTTATAAATTATAGGACATTAATAATTCATTCTTTCTAGGTTTTCCATGGAAAGATCCTGTAGCAATGATCCGGTTCTTTACTCGCCACGACTGCTTAGCAAAACGTCTGACCCGTGGGGAAATTCTACACAGTCAATTTTGAAATATTCGCAACAAACCACATAATATCAATGAATATATCCCACCTTCAAGCCTGTAAGGCACTGTCAGCTCAGGGTTTTCAGGGTCTGTATAAGCCGATACTGGGAGGAAAGAGGAATATTCAGAAATTAATACATATAGTTACCTTCTCTGCCTTATGCTTATATCTTGTTTTTTTTTCCTTTGATTATTGATTACTATTGAAAATTAAAGAAAAAATATAATGACCAACTCCAAACTACAAGAACTGAATTCTCTTCCAAATTATAGATGAAAATATTTACAGGAGAACATATAATGCTTGGATCTAGAAGGTGTTGAGAAAGTGGACCGGCCAGTAAGTACGTATCAAGTATTCCTGAGACATTGTTGGCAGACGTGTTCTTCTTGTTTTTCGATAGGATCAACTTATTGTGATATCCCTTGCATTCATAATATTTATGTGTACGGTTTCCCAAGTAGTTATTTTTTTATCAGATGCTCAAATATACAGAGATATATTGTCTATATGACACTATGTCTCACAAGATATTTTAAACCTATTTCATTTTCTGTTAGATTATTTGCTTTGCGAGTAATATCCTTTTTTAAGCACCTCTTAAAATATAACAAATTAAAAATGAAACACCCGTTGTTTTAAGTGGCATATCATTATTTTCTTTTCTCTTTCATTTTCTTTTTCAATTACGTCTAAAGCATCCTTCCAAAAAAACTTGACTTCATGTTTCCGGAGATGTGTGTTGCATAATTAAACAATCAATGCCTCCATAATCCTGACTAATGAACCTCGCACATATCATAATATATTTTTGCGATTAATGTATGCAGGGCAGAAATCCTCCAACTACAATTTGTCATGATGAACACTGTGTATTCAAGCTACGCTATTACTTTTATTTAATTAAATAGTTTGCTTTCTCTCATTACATTTCTGGAGATTATCACCGTTTTGAATAATAAATCGGAAAACTTAGATAATATTCCCCAGATGAAAAATTTTTTTCTCGGTTTTCTTAAAACACGAAGTTCTAATAGTTGTAAAAGGGCTAATGGTTGAAGGTGACCAAAATTAATTTATGATATAATTATTTGTTGCAGAACATTTCTTTGCATTTAAATTCAGTTTTAGATGCAATTTTATTTTCATAAGGAATGAAAGAGAAGATATATACTACTCTCTAATATTCTCATTGAGATTATTCTCTGAGAGTAATCTTGACAGCTTTAGTCAGAGATTAATGACTTCACACTTATAGGACAGTATTTTTCCAATCTTTTAGGTAACAAAGATTATTTAGAGTCATTTGTCATATGTCGCATAAATTCTCTCAAGGTGATAATTTAAACGCAATAAGTTTTGGAACTATAGTAAAAATTATGATGAATAAGAAATTTTCTGTCTCCATCAAACTCAGAAGCCCTACTAATTGACTGAAGTTATTGAAGAATTGGTCAAAGCTGTTGGAGTGTGTGCTTCATCTTTACCTCATTACTGCGACAGTGGTTTGAGAGGAAAATATTAGTCGTATCGGTAAGGAAGATAAATTTACGAATATTCTGTAAACATTTTAATCGTGACATTACTGCAAAATATCAGAAAACTCTCTGCCCATGTGTCAAAAGGGGAACTTTTACGGCAAATTGGAACATTTTAAGTTCACATATGTATAACCGACATTAGTTAATTACAGTGTAGTTTTGATGTTATCTTTATTCTTTTTAAAAAAGACCATTAAATAAATGCAGATTTAAAATTACTAATGAAAGCAACTAGAAAGTTAAAAACCAATATGGATTCAAAATGGCTAAGGGAACTCGAGTGATTGGGAATTTGCGGTAAGCGAATTAGCAAAAGCTCCGGCCTGATGTATACTGAATTCCCAGAGCTATTACAATATACTTACGGCATTTATTCGGGCTTAAAGATATCCCTCTTAAAGCATCTCATTTCTTAATTTAATCTCAAAGCACAGTTTCAGCGTGCTAAAATTACTGTTTTTGATTTTATCACGTGAAAGTATAAACTTTGACTGGCAAAGTTCCCCAAAGAAGAAACAAGGTTTTAAAGGAATGCTTCCTTTTTTTTAGGAAAACATGTTATGTTCATTTATGTCAAGGGAGGAACATTTTTCTTTACATTAATCACCTCATAAGTGCTAAATTATCAATTTAAAATACATAAACTATGGGTTATTTTATGTCAATTCCAAATGCCTACGTGAAGCGATATTTTATACTAGTGTTAATAAGCTTCCGGAACTTGCTCAAATTTCCAAAACTTTTCGCCATATGAATAAATTCTTAAAAATATAGATTTATGGATACGTTAATATAGTCTGTAATATTTTTCTAATTTTTCCTACAGTATCAGTTTATGAATAAATTATGACTAAAATATTAAGTCAAAAAATTCAAAATAAATGATTTAAGAAAAAATTACAAATTTACTTTGAAGTTTATTAATTGTTTCCCATCTCATTTGCCGGTATCGGGAAAATAGGAATTTCATTTAAAATATATTTGCCATGACTAACTTTTTGGTTCACTTTTTTGGGCATTATATACTACACTGCTGGCCATTAAATTTGCAACACCATGAAGGAGGGATGATGCAAACGCCAAATTAGCATGAAAGAAAAAGATACTGAGATATGCAATTGATTAGTATTTAAGCAATCGAACGACATAGGAGGGAGAAAAGGCATCTAAAACTCTGCATAAAAGGAAAGTTACGCAGCGGGTTTTTCATTCGGAATTAGAATTTGAATGCTGGTTGTTTGTGGGAAGATCGTGTTATGCTTCATTAAGAAGGAGAAACTGCTACCAGCAAGTGTCGAAATTCGATAGCGGCAAGATCGTGGCATATAGAGAGTGTGGTTTATCGGTCAGTGATATTGCCGCATTGATCAGATTTCAAAGACTGTCATGCGACTATGGAATCGTTGGGTGCAGGAGGGTCATACTGAACACCATGCAGGATCTCAACAGCCATCTGCAACTAACGCTCGAGATGACAGACATGTTGTCAGGTCGGCCTTGTAGGATCATACAGCCACAACACGGACCTTGAGTCAGGAAATGGGCTTGGTTGCTGCACGACAAGTATCCGCACGGACAGTGCGACGACACCTCGAGCAGCAGAGAGTGTCTGCAGGGCGACCATTATTGAGGTTTCCCTTGACACTGCAGCATAGAAACGCGCAACGACAGTTGTGCACCCAACGACATAACTGGATACAGGAGTGGCACCACGTCGTCTTATTAGACTACTCCCGGTTCTGCGTGCAGCTTCATGTTTGACGTAACCGTGCCTGGAGGCACTCGCACGTGGAGAACGCACAAGGAGAACTCGCACAAGGAGAACGCACGTGGCCTGCTTGCATGCTATATCGTCATGCGTGCCCTGCACCAGGTACGATGGTATGGGCAGCCATTGGGTACACAATGCAAACTCCTCTTGTTCGCGTCGTCGGTAATCTGAACAGCCAGCGTACATTTCTCAGATCTTAATGCCGGTGGCTGTGCCCTATCCTCGAGGCCTTGGAGTTGTCATCTTTCAACATGGTAACGCAAGACCGCCTGTTGCTCGTCGTGTCCTGACCTACCTCGACACAGAGTGAGGTCGACTGTTCCCCTGGGCAGCACGTTCCCCAGATATCTCACCCACTGAATACATCTGATTATGGGTTGCTGATAGACTGGGCCGCCACAGCTCTCCAGCCACTACGATTGAAGAAGTATGGCATAGACTTGAAGCAGCATGGAATAACTTGCCCGAATCTGTCATCCAAGCCCTGTTCGACTCGATGCCTAACCGGGTTAACCCGCGAAAACGCACGTCGGACCTCTAAGGCCCGACCGCAAAATGGGATGACCATAAAAAACACCCATGTTTTTCAGAAATGTGCAATTCCTTGAGTAGCTGCCCCTTAAGTCACATTCTTTCAGATTCTGGAATTACAAAGATTTTTCTACCCCTCTTCCGGTTGAAAACTGGTTTCTCGGGCCTCTCAGGCCCGGTGCGGGCGCTGGTGTTATAGGTTCGTCGCAACACCATAGTGGATTTATTTGCTGCCATGTGGCGATATTTGAGTTTCGAGGAAGAGACAAAGCAATTACGGGCTATATTGGCCGAAATTTCAACGGATGAGGAGCCTTTAGCTGAAGAATCTGAAGAAATAGATGACAAGGAACAACATAGTGATCAATCGTCATCTGAAGATTCCAGTGAGGAAGACGATCCCCCCGCCCCCCAAGAATATTTCATTCGTAAAGATGGGCTCACAAAATGGAATAAACAAAAATTCCGACAAAACGTAGGAGCCCCATCTTGCAACATTATCACCAAGCTTCCAGGAAATGTTCGTATAGCAAAAACCAGTCTTCTCTACTAGATTCTTGGCAGATTTTTGTGGATGATACAATTTTGCGCAACGTTCTAAATTGCACGAGTATCTACGCTGATAGCATAGCCAGTAATTTTCAATGATATCGCGATGCTAAAAAAACTACTCTAGCTAAAATCAAAGATAGAATATCAAAAACCATCTGTGTCAAATGTGAAAAAAATGTCTGCAATGGACATGCTTTTACTGTATGTAAATTATGCTAAAAATGGTAAGTCAATATTTTGTTTCTGAAATTCTTCTTTAAAATTTTATTATTTCTATTCATTTTTATTTGTAATGTTTAAAAACTAAGTAAAATTAATTTTTAATGATAAAAAGTGCAAAACTGATTGACCGGGCCAGCGTTGTATGCGCGCGTCCTGGCGGGTTAAAACTTTTTAGCTGCCAGACGATGCAGCTATGTGATCAAATTTCGCACCCTGTATACCCCCCAATTGCCTATAAATTTAATCATGTTTTCTTCCTACTATGCTGTATACATACAAAAAGTAAAGTTTTGTTATTTGCTTTCATTCCTGGTGTTTCAATTTTAATCGCCATCAGTGTAGATATAAACATTCTTATTTTATGTTAGATGTGATAAGTAATTAAAATTCTATCGTCAGTTTATGTTGGAGATCCATTTGCAACATAAGTGTGATTAAGCACGATTGTGTAAGGTGTCAAGACGATGATGTATCACAATTAATGTAAAACCAAATGAACCTTTTTGTGGTTAAAATGTGTCCTGGAGGGATACATTGAAACACCCGAAGATATTCATTCATCCCCCATTCCTTTCTGTAATAAATTAGTACTTTATATTGTAAATAATTAATTATTTTACTGACCGACTTTTCTAAGTCTTTATTTTTAGATTCACATTCACAAAATACTCGAAAAAATGAAGTTTCGTTATATCCTCTTTGATTCACAGAGGATGTCATCATTGGAGACATTCAACATTTAATAAGGTTAATTTTATACATTAAGAAATATTTCATATTGTAATAATTATTATTTTAGTGACCGCAGTTAAAATCAACTAAAGATGCACATCTAAAAATTATCGTAAAAAATAAAGTTCATTTATTGCCTCTTTGATCCATAGAGGAATTGATCTTTTTCAAATGAGATTAATTAATTTCAATATGAAGTAATAAATATGTACTTCATATTGGAAAAAATTATTATTTTACTGATTCCTATTTAAAGTCTTTATTTTTAGATTCTCATCCACATAATTATCGCAAAAAATGAGGTTCAGGCACTGCCTCTTTGATCCACAGAAGATTTGATCTTTCTCAAATGAGGAAAAAAAAGACCTACTCAATTGCCTCATGAGACACATCTCAATACAAACATGTAACAGAGGTTATGATTATACTGCACGTTCCACGTCCCGAAGATTTTAGGATTGATTAGCCACGTATTTTAAACACTGGTTGTAATTTAAAACACGCCACAATTTAATCTTTTGATTATATGTGACGAAAGTAGAAGTTCGTCAAATATTAACATCAATCGATAGTTACTGAAAAAGATCAATGATAAAGTAACATAAAAAAGGGATTTTTTTGACGTCAAAAATTATTCAGCATAAAGTTTAAACTGCCGGTAAAAAATATCGGCAGTAATAGTTTTTAAATTGAGTATTATGATACTTAAGAAACTTTTTATTTCGATACCTGCTAAGAAATCTATAAATAAAAATTGCTATGTTTATAATTTTGAAATCTCTCAAGGAAGACTGCATTGTGTAAAAGCAAGGCAACGAAGAAAAATAAAATATTGAAGATAACAACTTTTATGGGAAATATAAAACTGGCAAGTCTATTCATATATTTAACTTTAGATTACTGAGAGAGGATGGGAAAGCGGATATCTGGGTAAGTCTATAAGTCCTGTTTTGAGAAAGTTGGATTTATGTTTGGGAGTATAGCGTTTTAATTTATTTCGAGGAAAAGAATTATTTTAAATGTTTTTCTGTTTTAAAAAAATATTGCGATGTTTTGACTACATAACTTAAGTTTAGATAATTGTTTTTTGTTAGGCTGAGAACTTTTTTAAATATGATGATTTTAATGTGTTAGTTCATTCCAATTTCATTTTTCTGACTAAAGATGAAAAATATCTTTATTTAATAATTTCTTTATAGTTTAAAATTTAAACTTGAAACCAACACTTACAATATATAAAATAAATAGAAATTACGATGTACGAAATTTTGTAATCCTAAATTTACACCACATTAATGAAAGCAGCAATTTTTACTTTGATTTGGATTTTAAAACATGCAGTAAAATCAATTTCTAGGCCTCAAAGTGGTTACGACATCTTTCGAATTTTGAAACAAATATTTGGAAGAAACTTTTACATAGTAATTAGCTATAAGCATTATTATTAAATAAACTGTGAAAGGGATACGTTCATTTGGATGTGCAGTTTAAAAGTATACAAGGAAACTTTCCTCATAACTGCCTAACAATTGCAATGAAAAACATACTAATTCATGCAGTTTGTAGAATCTTTATTTTTCGTATTAACTAATGAATAAGCCTAACGATATTTGCAGATTTTCAAGCATGAAAACGTTGTTAAGCTTATTACATATAACGTGTTGAATTAAGGATTTTTAATAATAATACAAACTAAACAAGGTAAAGAATCTAAACTTAAGAAATTAAACTAATTCAGAAAAATAAAGATAATTTAAAATACAGAAAATCCCTCATTATCAAAAAACATTATTATTAATTCCTCATTATTATTAAATCATTTATTAAGTTAAATGGTAATCCTTTTACAATTAAATAGAAAATAACCATATCTTAAAGCAAGAGTATGACTTTTATCAAATATATATGGTTAGAGAATAAGAAATGTGATAAAGAAATATATGTAATGGTAATAATATATGAGAAAAAATTCAAATAGAAGGGGAGCAAAAATTAAAAGATATTATTGGTTCTTCATTTATTAATTAAGACATTACTTGGATATCGTTTTCAGTTTCTAGAGTGGAAAACTTTTAGAGACAAATAATTAAGATACAGAAAATTTAGGTCATTTGATAAATTCTGTGTCTTTAGAATTTTTTTTCCTGAACAAGCAGCAAGTCTTATGCAAAATACGAATACGTAAGTGGATTTATTACCACCTTCGTGATTAAATGTTTCGAATATTTAAAGTATTTCCAACATAAATTATTTATTTTTAAATATTTCCGACAAAAATGGCTTAGTCATTCAACCATGAAAACAGCAAATGGAAACAAAGACAGGGGATAAAAGAGTAATTTATCATTCTCGGAAAGAAAAAATAAAAGTCAATCATGTATTATATAAGAGCAAGATATGAACTCCATTAGAAACAGCACCGTGTTTTCTGCTTATTTTATGACTATTGAATTGCTCTCTTTATTTACCTAAGTAAGATCCTTTAAAATTTTGAAGGATTAATGCGAGATTTCAAAACCTGGATAAACTTCTCTTACGTAATTTAACTGTAAGAGTTTGTTACATCAGGATCATATTCGGGTAACAGATAACTTTATATGCCAGTGACACCAAACGGAGGACTGTCCAAAAGTGGGTGTCAAATTTCTTCATTCATGATACTGCAGCATATTCTGATGGTAATGCGGTTTTCAGCACGATGATATATGACAGGTAAATTGAGATATATTGTCAACAAATATTTTCAAAACCATGCAAGCTTTTTTTCAAAACAAGACAGCAAGCACGTTTTTTTCTAGAATTTTACCTGGTTAGTCAGATATGATGGGTTGATTCTTCCCTAGGTCATATGACATCCTTTTATTGGAGGAAAATACAGTACAAAAAGCGTTAAAGTTGTGTTATTGCACTGATGTCTAATAATACGGTGATGTTTAGTGATTTTTAACTAAGAATATCGGAAAGCGGAACGTAATAGTGAGTAGGTAAACGACATGAAAAGGTAGTTCCTAAGGCTGGAGTATCCAACAGGGCACCCGAAAGACGAGGGAAGCATTTAGTACATCCGTCATAGCATTTTTATAACGAGATAAAAATTAATTAATGATGTTTACCATCATTAAAAATAACATTTAATTTTGTTTTCACCTTTCGGCATTTGCTGCTCTCTATTTCATTTTATTTTACATTGCTCTCCCATTCCAATTTCCAAGTTTCTCCTGAGTGATAATGTTAAACACCACTGAATGGTGATATCGATACTGGATAGATACAAGTATACATCGTCCCATCATCCAGACGTAACTACCAAAATCCATATTAAATATTAACTCAAGCGCTAACTCATTACAAAATTTCATTAAAAGTGTTTTTTTTTTAGTTTATTCTGAACACTCCAACTAACACGTTTGTGGATGATAATGTTTACCGACTTTGAATGGTAATATCGACATTGTTGATACTGGCAAGTATACATTTTTCCATTCCTCAAACATAATCCCCAAATATTAAATATTAACTTAAAACGCAAACACATTGCAAACAATTTTTCTTAAATTGTATTACACGATGAAGTTTTTACAACCTTATTTTTTTGTGTGTAAAGGATATAATCCATTCTGATGAAAATCATTGAACTGAAAATCTTTGAGCTGGAAATTTCCCCCATAAAAATGGAAAAAAAAACCCACTTAAACATACATTTTCCCCGTGTCGTAATAAGGTTTGTACTGATTTTTCTATTGATGTGAAAAATGCATAAATTGCTGAGGTATCAATTTTTCGGACAATTTTACTTGCTCACAGTGAGTAATGTGGATTTTTATGGTTCACACTGAGTGGTTATAAAATATTCTCTCAGAAACAGAACAGGGAAAATTTTGTCGTATTCAAATGAGTGATTTCCTGTAATTTGATCTAGTTCTGAAAGTGGAAAATGCACCATGAAGAATCAACAAACTGCGCAATCATGCATGCCAAATTGAATCATACGAGGATTGTTAAATAAGACGAAAATTTAGGGTCATATATTTAGTAAAGGCTTATCGGGAATTACTTCAAACTAATTGTTGTTAAATGTATAACGCACAAAAACTCCTCCTATTTATGCATTACTCTCAGGTATTATGTATAAGACATATATAGTACCAGGGGTTTATTAGGATATATTTTATTGAATAAATAAAAAAAATAAATTGAACTGAAGTTTGAATATTACGGTTAGTAATAGTATATTTAGAGATTGAACAGAATATTTTAAGGAAAATTCCTATGGAATTTCCTTGAATATATTTGTAGAAATGCATACCTATTTATGAATCTTTTTCTGTTATCATATAGTAGAAATATTGTTTTCTAATTCCGTTACTTATGAGTTGATGATATTAGAAATGAGATGTATTTTTTTCGCACTGCCAAACTTAATTTATTACCCTATTATTACTGGAATAAATATAGATGAAGCGAAATTTTCTTGCAACAGTATTTTAAGAATATTTCTAGTGTATAATAATATATGTAAATAAGAGTAAATCACGACTTTCTGTTTACTTCGTCCAGGTAACTGTGTTAAAAACAGAACTGCAATGAAATCCTAATATCACATTGTTCAGTCAATTAAGGTAACAAAAATTATCATAAACTCTTTTATTTTAGGCTAATATATCTCAAGTAAGTGAATAGTGGAGAAATGCTCCTCACTATTGATCTCTTCCTCTTTTATCACCTCTTTCTCATATATCCTGACTGTAAGTCTTAAATACTTTTATGCTCTTTTCATAGTGAATTTTAAAAAATCAACGCTTTTAGTCATACAAATGGCGCTAATGTATAATATTTAAGGTGTTGCTTTGAAGGTGGAAATGAAAATAAGTCTTGTTAGCAGAGTGGAGGAAGAATTAATATCCAGTCCGAAAAATGCCTAAAAATATTTCATACAGGCAAGAAAAAAAATCCCCTTGTGCATTGTTTCAAATCCAAATGGAATCTTATTTTATCGCTGAGTTAAACCCAAACTTTCTCAGACTAGCAAATTGGGCGGAATAAATTCAACAATAAAATGCTTTTAGTATCTGTATCTGATTTTCTTATAGAAGCCGAAAGAATTGAATTCGATTCAAAACATTGCTTTATTGTATATGCTTTTTTTTCTTTATCTACTTTATGATACATTTTCCAATGTTTCATTAGATTAAGGTCAGTTGAAATTGGTTTCGTCCTATTTAGTTCAATTTCTTAAATACACAAAGTAAACATTTTAAAAACGTATTTCGTGTGCAATAAGATACTTTAATAAAAACAAAAAGTTATAATCCATACAGTTCATTGTTTTTTATTAAATTCCCCTTTAAGGAAATATATGCAATGAAATACTGAAAGTCACTTTTTACTTACTGTATATGGACCACTTATCTATTATCATGATTTCCGATAATCTTAGTAGTACATTCCATTAACTAGCATGGATAATCGAGATCAGTATAACGTTTTAATGGAAATTTAGAATTTACAAATACCATAAAATATCCAAATATTAAAAAGAAATACAACTTTGAACTACAAACTACAAAATATCAATATAAAAGCGTTTCTGGGGTAATTTACTGCATTTAATAGTAAATAATATAGTAAATAATATAGACATAGAAAGTTGATATTTTAGAAAAAAAAATTGCTATGGGAGGAAATAGAAATACTGAGTTATTCTGTGCTTTAGAGTAATTGCAGTTTAATTGAAGATGTGTTTCTTTTCCATAAGGTGTTTTACTGTAAATGAAATTTATTTCTTTTAAATTCACAAAAAAATCAAATGTTAAAATATTTACTCGTTGTAGGAATTTGCAAATTAGGGCTAAGCTCTCACATATCTTTTATACGCCTTAACTGCGATCTTTCTTAGTCATTAATGTTAATATATATATATATATATATATATATATATATATATATATCCTTCTTAGGGTGTTCGGGTCTTTTTGGACCCATAACAAATATATTTCGTACAAATTTATTACAATTTGGGGAATTTTTCAAAAATATATTGTGACTTCGTTTTCATAGTCGTAGTAAATATTCAGCTATGTGAAATTATTTTTTTTCAAACGGCAGTTTTTTAACAATAAAAATTGTAACACATAAGTCGTTCGGGTCAATTTTGACCCATGTGGAATTTTCAGAGCATAGCAGCATGAGCACCGCAATTTTTAATATATTATTCACTTATTGCTGTGACAATGCATTAATGCTTCCGTTCTTCTCCGTTATATATATTTTTGTTTCCTTTTGGTACAATATATGACACGAATAGTTCTGCCCTGTCCTTAGTAGTTCCTAGTTTCTGTAACCGGTATTTGCTTCCTGTCCTTTCCTTTTCACTCTACGAGAGTGTAAAGGGGCGTTGTAAAGCGAAGTATCTGACCAGTCGACGAGTCAGACTCTATTTAGCAAGGATGGTAAAATCAAATGGAAATCTGAACCACAAGCTTCATGTGGTAGACGTGAGGCACAAAATGTTGTGAACATGACTCCAGGGCCCATGAGATACACCACGTCTAGAATTGAAGACGAATACTCTGCATTTACATTGTTTTTTTCCTCCAGCAATTGTGAATATTATAGTTAAAAAATTGTAACATCGGAGGAAAAAAGATGTTCGGTCACAGTTGGAAGAATTTGAATAACGTTGCCTTGGAAGCCTTTAATGGCTTGTTGCTGCTGTATGGGTTGTATAAATCTCGTAATGAGTCTACAGAGAGTCTGTGGGATGCCACATTGGGATGGGATTTCTTCAGGGCAACTATGTCCTTAAAAAAATTCAAAATGATATCTAAGATTCTTCGATTTGATGGCAGGCAGACCCGACCAAGAAGACGGGTAACCGACAAATATGCAGCCGCAAGAGAACTCTGGAACAAGTGGGTGGACATTTTGCCTATGTTGTATAAACTTGAAATGTACGTTACTGTGAATGAACAACTGGTAGTTTGCCGAGGAAAGTGCCCCTTCCGCCAGTACATGCCCAGCAAACCAGCCAAGTACGGCATAAAATTTGAATAAAATATTTACTTTGTGACAACACTACCAATTATATCTGGAACATACAACCGTAGAGACAGTAAAGAGCCAAGTGCGAATTCTCCGGAGTATTCTTCACCATCACTGAAAATAGCAGATACAGACATAAAGAAACCTCAAATCATTTTAGTTTATAACAACGCCAAAGAGGAGTAGACTTTGGATAAACTAGCATCCCACTATTCCTGTCGAAGACAGACCAACAAATAACCAATCATAGTTTTCTCCAGCATCTTAGACATTTCCGAGTATAAAGCATTCATATTATTCATCAAGATCAACCCAGAATGGAAGATGAACTCATTTCACAAAAGAAGAATCTTCAATGAGAAGCTTGGCATGACTTTGGTTACCCGCCACATTGAAGGAAGAAAACATCTGCCAAGAGCAAGGGCTGCCCGAGTATTGGCGCTGAGAATTCTAAACTCAGGGCAACCTGAACCCCAATCTGAAGAATCCGGAAATGTAGCAAATACTGGCAAAAGAGGAAGATGTCTCTTATGCTCACAGAATGAAAACAAAAGTCCTGTGTGGTGTTTCAAAGGTTGACAGTTTACTTGTAAGAAACATTATATTCAAGTGTGTAACAATTCTATAAAAACAGAACAAATTAGACACTAAGGAATTTGCAAATTTTCTATGACTTTCCTTCATTGATTGTTCAAGCGTCCAAAATTGTATTGTTGGATGTACGCTAATATTTCATAAATAATTTGTTAGTGTGTAATTTTACTTCCGAAAATAAACAGATATTATACTCAGATTCGAACTTTTTTGTTTTATCAAACGAGTGTAAAAAAATATATGTAATAAATACAGGAAAAATACGTGCTATATTGTATTGCATTTGAAAGTTTACAGTGATTTTCAGGGGTGAAGGATTGAATTGCAGCATTTTTATTTTATAAATACAGAGTAATTGATTAAATTCAAGCTTCCGTATGGTTATGAAAACATACCTGTAAAACAATGTTAAATGATATACAAATACATAAAAGTGTATATAAAATAATAACTAAATAAATAATTAAATTACTGATATAAAAAAATGTTACTATAATACAACAACATTGAAAATTACGCCTTGGGTCATTTTTGACCCGAACACCTTAGGTCTATGCTACTACATTGCAACAACGCAAGAAGGATATACAGTGGAATCTCGATCGATCGTTTTCAGATCCATCGTTTTTCCGTATGTGTCGTTCATTTTATCCAGTCCCAACTATCATATTGCTTTGTTATGTTTCCGCATTTATCGTTCATTTCAATCGGTCCCTTGAAAAACGATACATCGAGATTTCACTGTATATATATATATATATATATATATATATATATATATATATATATATATATATATATATATATATATATATAATATGAACTCCGAAATGCTTGAATCCCATATTATATAAATTAGTTTAAGAACACCATTCTATTGCCTGCATATTTACGAGGTACAATGCTTGTTTATCACATTATGGCATTTGCATACATTTTATTACCTCTATAGGTCATAGAGCGACATAATAATTGACAATGCTTACAGTATAATCGGTGACATACAGTGAAATATTTCGTGGAAATGTTTTAGCTGTATTGATCGTCATCGTTCAGTCAAGCTCAAATGTCTAACTATACTACGAATAAATCGTCTTGGTCGTTTACTTTTATGGTATTACATTCATAATTTATTTGAAGATTACTTCGCTGTATCCCATCTTCTAACTGTCAAATCCCCCTCTCTCTTTTCCTATTATGCATACATACTTACATACACACACATATATACTTTATATATACATACATACATACATATATATATATATATATATATATATATATATATATATATATATATATATACCTGGTTTTATGTGTGTGTATCGAAATACAATTATCTTATAAAGAAACATTTTTGTAATTATTTTTTACCTTTGCTACTGAAATACAGAAAGAGAATGATAAAGTTTGTGAATGTTATTTATTTAGTATTTTTTTTTACTAATACTCTTAAAATATTTCAGAAATTTCCTGGTTAATTTCATTAACAATTAAATGTTTGTATCATATATTTATTTTTCTTCTCCCTAGTAATAATGTAATGAGGTACAGATATTGCTATGTAGGTATGGGCTCTTCTTCAAACCATCCAAGTATACAAGAGAGAAGCTATTGCTCAGGTCCAATTACTTTAGTAAAACTCCATCATGGACTAATTATAGTTGTTTTCTTTCTATTATATGTCCCGGTTTGTGACCAAAGCTGAAATATTCACACTAACGTGAGAAAAAAAAATGTGGCTTAAAGAAGATATTTCTTTTATTGTTCCTAATTTTGATTCAAAATGTAAGGAAACACTTCATAATTAACAAAAGTATACGGCTGTTTAAGTTATGTAGATTGCATCCTTTGCAGTTTAAGCAGGTAATTTGAAATAATTCTTCCGTGATGGAATACAACACGGTTTGATCGCTGTCGTAGTATACTCCGACAGCGTATATAAGTGTAAACTATAAGTGCTTATATAAGTGTAAACTATAATCTCTCTTGCTGTCTGAAGGCAAGTTTTACATTTTATTTTCAAATGCCATTTAAAAATTGCCTTGCAAAATAAACTTACACAAGTGCACACTAATTTCAGTTATGTCCAAATGAATATTTTTTTTAAATACTGTATTTGAAATTTCCTCATTTACAAAATATTTCATAGTAATCTTTAAAAAAAATTAAATTATTGATTATCCCTATGTAGAATTTTTTTAATTTATTTAAATTTTTCAAGCATTTTTGCCATGGAAACGAACATTGCTTCATAAAACCTTTATGATATTTGCATGCTCTTTGCATTCCACTCATATGTTACCGTTGATATATCTGAAGTTTGTCACCACAGCATTAATTTGGTCTTATTTACAAAACCTTGCCACTGGATACCTTTTTAAAAAGTAGAAATAGAAATGAAATAAACCAAGGAGTATCGGAAAAAAAGATAGTCAATAAATCTGTTCTCAAGTTTGTTATGGAACCACATTGAAAATGTGCACTAGATTTGCCGTAATTTGCAAGTGATTTTTAAAAATAGCGGTTATTATGTATCAAGAAAAATGAATGGAAAGTACTATCTCTTACATTATAGGGGGTAGTTTAGTAGATTAATACCCTTGTGTTTGAGCACTCGACTTTGTATAATATTAACTATAAACTATACTATTAACTATAAACTATTAACTAGAATTATTAACTATATAGAGTCCGGGCTAAAGGTATTCAAAAGTCATGACTTATTTTCATGGAACTACCCATTAGGATTAAAAATTTTTTTAAATTGAAAGAACTTCTCACCAAGTTTTAATATCAACCATAGAACTTCGATCATAGTATCATACCTTTTCTAGCACAACTAACGGTATAAACGGTAATCCTGTTCTCTCCAAGTGTTTCGTAGCATTTCAGGAGCTATTACACTAATTGCTTGAATGATGCTCTTCTTCAACTCATCCACAGTTTCATTTTTTGTTTAAAGACAACGTATTTAATGAATCTCAAGCATAAAGAAGTATAACAACGTCTGATATGCTAAGAAACACTTAGAGAAAACGGGATTACCATTTAGACGTTAGTCGTGCTACAAAAGGTGCACACATCGAAATCTGTGATACTATGATATAAATCTATGATTAATATTAAAACTTGATGAGATGTTCTATCTATTTAAATTATTTTCTTTTAATTCTAATGGGTAGTTCCGTAAAAATAAGTCATGACTTGTGTATACCTTTAATCTGGACACTCTATATATATTTATTTATATATATAAATAAATAAATAAATAAATAAATATATATATATATATATATATATATATATATATATATATATATATATATATATATATATATATATATATATATATATATATATATATATATATATATATATATTTATTTATTTATTTATTTATTTATTGAAAATAACTTGAATTTGCGTTTGTTTCGTTTCACGTAAGATAAATCAGGTTAATTGAACCCTTAAATTTATGTTAAATAGCCACTTTTGTATTAAATTGTTTACGAAAGAAAAGATGCATATGTCAATAGTTAAGAAACAATGTTTTTCAAAGACAATACTTTCAGCTTCAAAAGTGTATTTGCTTTAATAATTAAATTATTATCAAAAGTGCTTATTTTTTCAAACATATGATCATATTTTACAACCTTTATCCTAAAGCAACTGTCATCTAACCCTCAGCGAGAAACAGGTTATGCGATGAAATTTAATATTTACTTGATTCTTCTTTTTAAAAGCGCATAGATATGAATGGGTTCAGTTCTAAAAAATGACATTGGAAACATGATATCTAAACGTAAGTCATTTCTGATGGCACAGACATTAAACGTTTTTAATTATATCGTGAATGCACGATAAAAACACACAATTAAATGAATCAATGATTTATATACCGACTTATGAAGCGCTCCAGTATGGTTAATCTCATATTATGCAAATGCAATAAAATTAGTCATTTTTATCGCCCTTTTATCGCTTTTAGAAAAGCGGGAAGCTAGATATTCGTAAAAATGATAAATTCATTTGTCATTCAAAGTATACTTATATTTACTTTTCCATTGAATGATAAATTTATCTTTAAATTAGATTATGGTCTTTTCGTTTTCATGAGATCCCGGAATCACAATCTGGAAAAATAATTGTTTATTAGAATAACTTTTTCCAGGATGAAATCTGTCAAGATAACTTATGATAGATGGCATGTTATTAGAGATACGCAGAGGAATGATATGAAATTGAGAAAAGGATGAAAAAAATTAAATCACATTTCTTATTAGAATTTATTTCTCTGAATATTGCTCGTATCTGAATAGTTAGGGGTGATTTTACAAGTGAACGCTTCAGAGATTACTTTTGATTAATGCGAGAAAGTAATTTAAGCAATTGAGATATGCGGTAGGAAGCCACTCACGCAAAATTTTATGCAGAAAAAAAAGAAATAAAAGATTACTCTAACTGCTCATGAAAAATTGAGTTCATTCAGTGTTCGATGATGGATGTAAAAGGTGATTATAGTAATGCGTGTGAAGAATATGCAATACATGGTGTACATTATTTATTACTAAAAGTATTAACAAAATGTACCTATATGGTTATAAAGGATTTATTAGCGGGAATAAAAAATGCACATTTCTTGGCAAGTTAAAATCGCTTTAAATTGAGTTACGCACGTTTATGATGCAACAGGTTCTAACAGCGGAAGTATAAATATGTAACATGTTGGAAGGTTATGATAAATATTTCATAAGCTTAATATTTTACAAACATGTGCTGTTGGGGAAAAGTTCATGCCAATGTGTTTACCTAAATGTTTTCTGTTTAAAAGCAGAACAAATATTCACTTACGTATGTCTTGGAGCAAATGTATTTTGTTATTAAAAGTAAGTATGAAATACACTTTCATTTACACTTTTCCTATGCATGTATTTGTAATTTTGATTCAACGAAAGAACAAAGAATTTAGAGTTTAAAATATCAATCTGTATTTTGTCGTGGTATACACACAAAGATTGAAGTAGATATAACTAAAAACAAGTAAACTTACCTTTGACAAAATATCTGATACAGTCGAACCCCGTTATAACGAACTTCAAGGGGCCAAAGGTTTTGTTCGCTTTATCCTGTGGTTTGATATATCCGAACCGTGAAGAAAAATGCTAGAGTTCACAAAATTTATAACTCATTAGTTGCAATATGTATTCAATAATGATGTATTAAAAATATATTAAAAATGATCATTAATGTATTAAATCGACTAAAATCGAATACATTAAACTGAAATAATACTAATTAAATTACATACAATAGGAAAACGGGGGACCAAAATTTTCATTCGCTATATCCTTGAGTTCGTTATATACCGGGTTCGCTATAAGGGGGTTTGACTCTATTAGAGGAAACCAATGGTACTTAGCACTCCAGTCAATTAATTTTCTGTCTCTAAAATTCAAACATAAAAATGTTGATAATAAAAAGATAGTAAACTGAGTAATGTAGTATTGTTTGAAGAAAATTATCTATTTCCTATAGAAAATATTTTTTGATCGTTATCTCCTGAATTAGAAAATGTATTAGAATTCCAAGAAACCAGCGTTAGTAATTTTAGTTATCTTCCATTTTTTATTGTATATGTGTTTTGATCTAAAATATCAACGGAAATCGACAATCGCAACGATTGTTCATAGATGTATAGCTCAAACTTTATACGAATAGAACCAGCTTCCTCTTTAAATGAAAAATCACTGGACCATAATGAAAAATAGTTTGGTAGCATTAAAATTTTTAGGGAAATTTAGAAAATAGTAATACACACACCAAAAAAGCTGATTTTGACAAACTATTTTAAATATCAATGAACTATAGTTTTTTTGGGTATGTTTATTTTGAATATCAATCTTAACACTGTTTTTCTAAGATTCTGCACTTGTTTTCGACAAATCTCATGGGACTAAAACTTCACATGTAATTATTTATATGCATTTGTGTTTAATTTAAGTAAATTTACTTCAAAGAATAAACAACCAATCCACATTTTTTCAGGATTCACAATTTGGGTACCACTTGTTTATAGGTAAAAATAAATTTGCATTCATTTGACATTTTAAGGGCATAAAAATTAAATATTGGTATAATGATTTTAAATAATTTGTTTCGGTTTTTATTGCGTTATATTGCTTAACAGTGAATTAGAATTTTATTAAAAAAAGCGATTGTTAAATAAATAATAGAATCAAGTAATTGGAAAACAAATGTTGCAGCCTACAATATAGCACGAACTGTATTTCATAACTCTTAACAAAAAAATATTGTAATTAATTTAAGTGATTTAAAAAATTATTGTATGATACATTAGATACACCTGCATAATTGTTTTTAAATATTGTTGATTTGTAGGTTTGTCTTTAGGAAAAATTACCAATTGAAATAATTTACCCAGTTTGTTTTATTGATGAAAAATTAAAAAGTACAGTGCTTCTCATTTAATAATACTTCGGTTGCATGAATAATGGAATTAGTGCCTCTTCTGTGAATCTGGATAATTTTCGAAACTACAATAATGATGAATGCATTTCGCACTCCTATTTAAAAGGTTAAATAGGGCTTTCATGCATGAAGTAGAATTAATCGTTACACAATAACCCACGAAAACGAGGAGTAACTATTGCACAATATCTGTAATTTAATATAGCGAAAATGCATCTAAAGTAGGATTAGTGAGGTATAAATAATGAATTCGATGGAAGTTATGCCTAATCAGACATACGGAAATATTTAATTAAACTTTCAATATCGCACCTCATTTTAGTGCCATTAATAAGTTTCTTATTTCTTTTAAAATAAATTCTCCAAGTATCAAAATTATTGCTGGTGTACTCGTATATCGATGAAATAAATTTTGAAGTGCTTTATTTTCTTACAAAGCAAAAGTACTCAAGGGCACACATACCTTTTAAAGGCCAAGAGACTCGATAAACGTATCCCTATTTTCAATAATCTGTAGTTACTAAAAAGATTTATTCCGAAATATGAAAAATTTAAGTTGCGTTAAACATTCTTTCTTCTTTAAAATATGGCTCTCAGTTTTATCTAGCTTGAAGAGAAATTTTTTTGTTCTTTGAAATTTTTAACCATTGTTTTTTCATTGTTATGTCATTTTGCACATGATATCACCAAAACAGTTGTCTAGAATGACATGAAATTATAAACAAGTATAATTGTTTACAATTATAAACAATTATAAACAATATAAACAAGTATAATTAAAATGACCTACTATTATGTGGTTCCTAGAATAAAAATTTAATTACCGTAAAATTTATCAAATTTTTTTTCGAAATTTTAAATTAAAAAAAAACTTTTTTCGATGAAGAAGAAAGAATTTTTATTTCATAGTTCATTTTAAAGATAAATTACACAAAATAATTTTAAAACTGAAAAAGTATGCGTATTCATTAATATACGGACGTAAATCTGGGCGCATTGCCATAAAAATGAAATAAACAATAGTTGAAATCTTAAAAAATTAAAATATTATCCTCAACGTATAAAAAATTGAGAGCCCTATTCATAAAAAAAGAAAACTTGTTTAACTCAATGCGGAGTAAAATTTTTTTATTCCTGAATAAATTGTTTTAGTAACTACTGATGGGTGAAAGTAGGGATACGTTTGTCGAGTCTCTAGGCCTTTAAAAGGTAAGTGTTCCTTCATACCTGTCAAGAATTCATTGTAAGAATCCTTCGCCTTTTTTTATTATAAATAATATTTATCCCCCCGATCTAACTAAGGCATAAAACAATAGTTTCTATAAAAATGTATTAATATAGGTGCTTACATCATTAAATTATAAGTATTTTGACTTTCCGTCTACATCTGGAATCTCCCAAAATTTATCTTGAAGTTCCGTCTTAAAACGTACTGGCCACCAGGAGTTTAAGGCGTGGTTTAATCTAGCGTATCGAAATTCACAGTAGTTGACAGAAGCATTAGTCTTATCAAGCGCTGTCCTGCCTTTTCAGCTTTTGCTGTAACCCTGAATGCTCAGCTGCGTCATCGAACTAACATCATAGCTTTCTAGGCGCTTTGTTTGCATTCAGGCTTTGAATGAGTTGCTGTACAGTGGTCGCCAAAATTACGGACGGTTTTTCAAACTTCAATGAATTTGAACTTTGAATGCTTATAAAAGCGGTTACACTTCATTAAATGCGATGATTCATATATCAAATGAAATAACATTTAATACTGAATTCAAAACAATAAAGATTGGTCAAATATTTGCATTACAAGGGAAGTTATACATTGAAAATAACGCTTAGGGTGAAAAACCCTGTGTTCTTACGATGTCACCGTCCTATCAGTATTTCTTTGAGTATCCTTTATTTGCATGTTTACCCTGAGAAATGGTATCAATGGAGGGACAAAATAGTCAATCGTTCAATCATTAGTTAGATTATGAAGCACATTAAGAGAAAAAATTGTGCCCTTGTTCAGACAAAGAAAGCGCTCTTCAATCAACCGACTTAAAAAATATGGGAAAGGGAAAGTTATAGAGTTTTTGGTGTCTTAGAATGTGTGCTGCAGATAATCAATATGCATAAACTTGAAATGATTTTTATTTGCATGTTAAATATCTTACTGATATCTTATTGTTTCGTCCAGCATCAACAATGATCCTGGATAGGCGGCAACACTGGCCTAGTAATTCTCTTAATTTTGTAACGGTTTGTGGCAGCATCTACTTTTGACCGGAAATCTGTTGCACGTGTAGAGGAACAGAATGCTTTAAACGGCTTCTGTACAATTATTCTCTCTTTCATGTTTCTGTGAAGTGAAAGGTTTGGATGACGTTTGAGGACGAAAAGCATTCTCCGTCATTGATCTGTAAGTCAAATCATAATTCATATTCTTTATGCTTATTGGACTTTTCATTTCCCCAACTTTGATCGATCCCTTATTTTCAATCAAATTGGGCAAACGTATTCTATTAATTGTCAAATGTATTCTATTCATTGTGCAAACATATTCAATTAATTGTGCTTATGTAATTATTTTGACTAAATTCTAAATAAATTTTAAAATCACTTTTAAGTCCACTAAGTTCATAAATTTCAACACTGATTTAATAAGATCAGTATGCTAAAACCTGAAGTACAATTATGAAAAGAAAAAGAACTATTCCTATTTATCACTCTAAGACATATTTTTCGAATCTACAGAGTTATTCTCAAATTCAGAATAGTGCAAAAGTCCTTTAAGTAAAACCAAAATGTTAAACAGAAAATAATCCAGATTCGATTTGCAAAAACTAGAGTTGTAATTTTAAAATAAAGCTGAAACTAATACAATAAAATTGTCTTTACTTAATACAATTTAGATAAAGAATACAGTTATTGGATTTATACAAGTATTTTCATGAATGGAAAATGGTATTAGCATTTAATGGAGTCAATTTACTTTTCATATATAGCCTGCACGATATATTTCGATTTTATTTAATATTGTATAATATTTTATTTCCGTATGGTGATAAACAAGTACAAAATGTATCTACATGCGAAAGTATCTAAAAAGTACAGTTCAGTACAATTTAAATTAATTTTACATGTATGAATCTTTTCAAATTTTACGAATTCCCTACTATCTACAGCCTCGTAATGATATCTATAACAGTGAAACTCGTGATTTGAATTTAAAGAATCTATTAATGTGAGGGAACAAAATTAATTGAAACAATTACTATGAAAAATCTTCATCTGAAAAATGACCAGTTTCAGAGTTTCCCAAATACATCGAAAACAATGCATATCGTTAGTCTGTGTTTAAAGAATTAGCATGTAGACTTATGCCTCTATCCCAGCCAAAGAATGTACGTTTCTGAACAAGAATGAGCCAAAGATTCAGCCAAAGAATCTACTTTGATTTATTCGCTCTGTTCCTTCCTAATACAATATTCGACAAGTCTTCCAGTCTTTGAACGAATATCTTTGTATAAAGTGCCAACCGTTTTTACAAAGAAATTACTAAAGATTCTATACTTAAGGAGATTTCCCTTTTACTGGAATTACAAATTTCAACTTGAACTCCAAGGGATTGGCTTTTAGAAAATAACAGAAGTGGGAAACTTCCAAATTATACTAAATATAGATGAATGTTAAAACTGATGCTAAAGAATTAAGTTAAAATATAGGTAATGTCAACGAATGTTAACAATTTTAAAGAGCTTACCGAGATCCAAAAGTCCTTAATGAGTGCTGATTTGAATTTAAGAATATTTTTATGCCAATGAGAGAAAGACGTTAATAGAGAAATCTTTTATAAATTATCCTCTTAGTTCTTCAAATAAATTAACTCCACGAATTATATGGCTAAAATCATTCACAGTGGCAATTTTATATACCGAAATATATACCATTATATGTACCGAAACGAAATTTATGTGAAGAATTAACAGTAAATCTCATTTTATAATTTTCAGAAGGATATCAAGCAATTTACTAACTGATAGTCAATAATACATAAAGAGGAAAACCATTTGTTATCTATCTGTTTTATCCCATGCATAATTCAAGATATTAAATGACACATGGTAGTTTCCAGATGTTGAGTTTACATTTTAATTAATCGAATGCAATTTAAATAATGTATTGCTTTTATTCTACGAAGGTTATTACTTTTGTTATATGCATTGTGCTCATGCGTGGGTTTTTGTGAAATTTAAACAAGTGGTAATTTCTTCGCTTAAATATTCGACGAATCATTGAGAAGTTTAAGAATTTTGTAGGATCTACATATTTTGGACATGCATTTGTACATGTGACTCAAAAATCGTGTCTTTAAGAAATTTTGCCTTCTTTCTGTTGTTTCCTTAAAGATATTTAAATTAAAAGCATATAGAATGAAGTAATGTTTTTTATTTCCCGTGGCGTGTTACGAGATCATATAAAAATAAAGAACAAACAAACAAAAGTAAGCTAAACAGTGTGAAAACCATGACCCAAAAGTTTCCTAGCCATTCAAAATCTCTCCCACACTCGATCTGTAAGTAGAGTGGAACAACTGAGGATATGGATAAATGTCCATGTTCTCCCGGCGAATACTCAACTTGCAAAAGGATTCTGAGACGATATTTATAAGGCACAGCTGTTTCAATAGGTAATTATGGCTCGTCACTAGGAAAAACAAGTCGACCGCTTTCGTCTCAGCCCGTCTGCGACTTCAGTAATTTTGTCCCACCAAATGTTTTAGGAATTCCTTCACAGCAGTTCTTGTGATAGGGAGTTCCTTAAAAGTCTCACCTACGAACAAGTCTAGTGAGTTGTAAGAGATCTTATTATTAGAGGTTTGAAGGATAGACACACCCTTCTTAGCCAGGTCGTCAGTAATAGCGTTGGTCCGGATATCGCGGAAGCCTGGAATCCCCTGTTGGGCTATCTCATTAACGTTATGATGAAGTTTTTCCAATAGCAAATGACACCAATGCAAATCAGATGACTTATACCCGGTTACAGAAGGATTGATAACTTGAAGAGCTGCTCTAGAGTCATTCAGGAGGGCCACTTTAGAGAAATTATTCATAAAAAATTAACACAGTTTAAAACAATGTCAAACAATGTAAAAAAAAGTTTTAAAAATGTTTGCTATTTCAAAGAACACGAGTAAATTTTATTGAAATGATAAGTAATTTTGTTTGTTATTTTCGACATCTCAGGAGACTCAGGTAGTTCTTCATAAAATATGAAGATAAATTTTTAATGGAAAGTGATTGGAAATTACAACCTCACACATGTCCTTGGTTGATCAGTTGGCAGAATACTGACGATTATGCCTAGTGACGGGAGTTCATTCCCACTCTTTGCAGTTGGTTCCTAAATTGGTATAAGACTGTGCTTTTTATAATTGTTAGTCTATAGTTATTCTGTGGCGATCTACAGCTAGTCTATACTTAATCTAAAACTTTTGGTTAAGAAAAATTAGCATTGTTTTAAAGAAATATATCTAAGCTAATAAAAGGGGTAATATACAAGCGCAAGAAACTGAAAATAACCGTTACATAACTTGTGTTATAGTTCCTGTGGTAGAATAAATAGACTTGGAGACGTGATTTCGATCTTTGCTCGGACTTACGGGCGTCAAACCATTAAACAACAGTTTATTAATACACATGTCTCCCATTATGAAACAGAAACTACTTTTCCATGCAATATAAGATAAATATATATAATAATAATGAAAGGATAATAAAATGATAAGATTTAATATTCTGGTGTAAAGAAAAAAACTTTCTTTACGAAACTAAAAATTAATTGTAACATCTAGAGAAAAATTAGTTTCTAGTCAATAGTTTAGAAAAGATTTTTAAAGTTACGTATAAAAACATAATATTTAATTTGACTTTCTCTTTATAAAAATAATATCAAACAATCGTTTCTCAGTAGGGTTATATGAATAAACTAGCTGAAAACCCGCACTTCGCTACGGAGTACATTCAAATTAAATACAACGGTCAATGTATGCAGTTCATGCCAAAAAAAAATATATATATATTTATAATAAATACGACGATCAATGTATACAATTGATGTAAATATATATATATATATATATATATATATATATATATATATATATATATATATATATATATATATATATATATATATTTATAAAAAAAATCGTAAGGGATATTTTTGTAGACAAAATAATGTAGTAGAAAATATTCAAATTAAATGTAATAGTACATATTAAAGAATATAGTACAGTTTGAGGAACATAATATCTTTTATTTCATTTTAATATTTTTTGGATAATGTCCAATCATATGCCGCATTAGCAAGAAAAAAATATATTTTTTTGCCTATTTAGTTCTTATACACGTGACGATAAATTTATTTTAAGTACCAGAAAAAGAAATCACGTGATCAGCATTTAATAAATTAAATTCTAAAAATTAATTTTTAAAAATCCATCAAAAATCAGAAAATGGAGGTAAAGATTCAAAAAAGATCTCAATTTAAAGGTATGATCTTTCTTGTGATATAAATTTTATAACCCTCAAGTTATTATTTTAAATGCAAACTTGAAAAAAGTTACAAAAACAGCTTAAAAATTTAATTGAAAAAGAATCTCAGAAGAATTTTTCAAAAATCTTTCTTAGTGTACCCCTACACTATAAGAAGAATGCAAAATTTCAGCCCTTTAGGTCCAACGGTTTGAACTGTGCGTTATATGTCAAGTCAGTGAGTCAGTCAGTTACGGAAATGTTTTATATATATAGGCAAATAAAACATAGATTCTTCACTGTTGATTCACAAGCTCTCTACACTCGTCGTTTAAAACCACCTTTTATAAAGCTGAGAATGAATGGGTTCGTCTTAATGAATTCGGGGTTGTCAGGAATCTAATTATAGAGATTCTGCTTATGAAGAATCGCATTTATATGAAATAAAATGCTCAAAAGATCAATTATATATTTTAACTAATAGTTACGAAAGGTTTTAATTTATGAGTTAGTTAAAAAAAGATATAGTTTTTCTTAATTTTACTGCTCGGATTCGTGAGAAAATTTGAGAGTTTAATTGCGTGTAATTTGCATTTCATGCATTAAAAAAACTTAGTAAACTAAAAAAAATCATTAGAAAGAAAACGTACAACACATTTTTTTACACAGAAATGCGGTCTTATGCAGACGTCTGAAAAAGCCTTTAAGTGTTATTTTCATAATTCAATCCTCTTATTTTATGATTACTTTTCTCTATTAATTGTCAAGCATGTACTTTTGAGATAGATAAATAAGTAATGAACAAAAATAATTGTAGTTTAAGTGTGAATGTATAAATGTAATGTATATAACTAACTAATATTATGCTTTTAAAAAATCTGCTAACAAATAGGTTTATCTGAATTTCTTAAGCACAGTAAATAACTGTAGTGAAAAAATTTTCCTACCTCTGAATAAAAGAGAAATGTGGTTATCCCCCCCCCCCCAAAAAAAAAAGAAAAAGCTTGTGAATTGCACAGAAGGCACCTCAATGTTACTAGAACAGTTAATTGTAGTCCCACTTGTCCAGCGACGGTATATCAAATGAAATTTTCATAAAATATTTTTTAAAAAAATTGAATTTCTGCACATCCTATCAGCTCTAATTTTCATTGTGATAAACACGTCAATAAGATCGTGAAAAAATTCAAAAGTTTTTTTTTAAAAAGTAGGATGAAAATTTTAAAAAAAATAGTATGAAAAATATAATTTATTATTTCGTTTATTTACTTAAAACAAAAAAACATGAAATAGCTTCGAGTGAAAAAAGGGGATGGAATTCTGAGGACTTAAACTGAAAAACAAAGAAAATGCATTCTGAATGACCTAATTATGAAAACAAAATGTGATGTATGGCATTATCATTTTCAGTTTTATAACTATTTTTTTCTTCAGTTCCAATTCCAGTTTACTTGGCGTAATTAAAGGGCGGAACCTCGGTAGTGTTAGAAAAATTATTCAAACAGCAAGAAAGTGTAAATCAAAATGAAATGAAGAATGCAATATTATATTAGTGGACCCGAGGTAGCCCAGTGGTCGAGCGTTGGGTTTTGGGACTGAGGATGCTCAGTTCAAATCCCGATGACCATTATTAAATACCTTCGTGTTCGGGACGGATATGGACATGTGAAATCCGTAGACCAAAAAATCCTTTCATGAAGTCTGTGAGTGTTGAAAGGCTCAAGCGCTACAGAGTGTACCCTGGGGTCGCTAGATCAAAACTGAGGTGGCACCAAGAGCGCAATGTTGACTTACCAACATATTATGGTCCCAGATAAAAAGTGGTCAAGAGATCCATGTTGTGCAGGAATCTGGAAACCGGAAAAGTGCCCCCGTATCAGCCAAAAAAAAATATATCAAATGTTAGTTGTACTATATTTTCAAGTTTTATCTTCCAGGGTTTAAGTCGAGGATAAATTCAACTAATTATTTTTCGTTAACATTAGCCTCGCAACATAAATGATAGATAATGCAAATAGCAACTGTGTTAGATCTAAAACATGTGTCTGCAACATTTTTAGCTTGTCTGGGCTGCACTGAGGAAACAGGAATTTTCAACGTCAGCATAAAAATATGTCATTTAGTCAATGCAAATAAATACTCAAACATCCTTAGTTTATTTTCTTTAACTGAAACTGCATAAAGATAGTTCAACATAATCACACAAATAGTGGGATATTTGACCTTGCTTGTGCAAAACTATTGCATAAATATCTGGTTCGATGGAAGAGTTTGCAACTCGCAGTTAATTCTTAAGGTGTTGTATAGGTCTTATCAAGCAAACGATCTTGTGGGGCCGCATTACTAGCTAACCAAGGTCGTGGATTTTACACGCCTGATCTAAAAGATATCGCGCTCGTCAGGCGGGAATGCATTGGGTAAAATTTTTTCTTTGGATTAATCACAAATGTTATCTTCCTTTACCGATATGTCATTAGATACAATAGAAATCAATGCTTTTAGTAACTATTAAACCCATTACAATGGAGTCGATACTTTGTGACATTTATTGGGTACTTTAAGAAAATGTTATTTACTGATGTACTGTGCTGTACATATTTTATGTAAAAAGCAACAGTTTTATGTGATACTTCCATCTTATTTTCATAGCACTAGATAATATTGAGCAATGCCAAGTACACCAATCAGTTCTTAGGTGTAAAAAATACGTTACGTATAATTTACTAACCCTTTTTTAAATAAATGAAAATCTACTCTCTGCATTTCTTATTTACAAATTATTCCTATATTACTCTTTTCAGTTATTTGAAACAGCATTAAAAAATCGAAAATTTAAAAGGATAATAATTCATATCTATAGAAAAGCATAAACAGAAATTAATTCCTCTATTTTCTCTACCATAAAGCACAGGTTTTTTTTTTTCAATTTTATATATACATTTTTATTTCTATTTTAACTTTAAATTTCTAGTATATTATTTGCATTTGACGAGAGGCAGTAGAACTAATCCAGTTTTTTCTAATATCAATCCTAATTGGACTTTAAATAACAGAGCTCTGTCGCTTTTTTTGTTATTTAAAGTTATAATCCGCAGAGTGTTTGTTTAGAAATAAATAACTACCAAACTCAAATTGTCTTGTCGTTATCGGTAAATACAATTTTATTTCTCTCCACTTTATGGTACGGAACGCTAATAATTGCATGCATGCTGTTCCGTTGTTACAAAAAAACAGGAAGAATTAATTTTTAGACTCCTTTACCCTCTTTCGGTTGTGTTGTCTAAAGTGAATTATAGGATTACTTGCCTCGCTGAGAGCGTTTAACCAACATGAATTTGAGGCTTAATTCAATATAGTTTTTCTTTATTATGGTTCGTAAAATGTAATCTTCTGAGCTAGTTCAGAGTACATTCAGAAAATTCTATGATTATTTAATCCTGCAAATCTTTATCACTTTAATGAGTATTTTTTCTTTCTTTTCATGTCCATGGTTACACAGAATTGAGAATTTTTTTATATATTTCTAGGTACACATAATGAACGTTGTTTAGTTTTGTTATATTTCTGGATCTTTTCATTGTTATCTTATGAAGAAAAGTTCTATCTTTAGCTAAATATTTACCTTATTTTTAAGGAGACACTTGTTACAAATATTTAAAGTGATCTAGGAGGGTATTTTTTATCATAACATTTAAGAAAAGTATAACTTTGCAGCAATAAGAAGGAATTAAAAAACTACATCAATACATGTATTTTAAGTTACGTTTAAGTGATGTGTATGAGCAACATGCTTGGATATTCGAAGCTTAAGTTTAAAAAGGGTTTCAAGTAATTACACACATTGAGAGAACATATTTTGTTTCTTTCTATATACTCTAGACATCTTTCTATATACTCTAGACATTCTTTCTATATACTATTTCTAGTGTATAGAATTATACTAGAAATAATCCACATCTTCCATAAACCTTACGGACATTCTAGACCTTAAGGTTCTCTAGAAATACACCTTATCTAGACACCTTCTTTCTAGGCCGTAAGGTTCCTAGAAAGACACCTTCTCTAGACATCTTCCGTAATGATCATGTATGAGTGGTTTTTTAATCAAAATCGTAATTGGACATCGTAATAGATCATATATTTTAATGAACTGTTATTCCAACAAGTAAAAAAATATTTACCCATAGAATCATACACATTTCACACAATAATCGAATGCCTAGCGTATAAAATTAGAAAAAAGGGTATTCAAGTAAGCAATTTGCTGTTGGGAATTATTAAAATGAACTGAGGTTAGGAAGACTTCATTAAATAGTAATGTGTTTATTGGACCATGTTTAGAGGAACAAGTTCAAAGTATATCATGCCCGAATGGACAGTGTAATGTTATCGTGCTCCAGCTAAATATAACACCTTCTTAAGTCAAATTTATTACTAATCAAAAATAATTGAAAATTAGTCATTTTTATAGTTATTAACTAAAAGCCAAATAAAATTCTTTGCAGACTAGCTTGTGTTGTCAATAAAAAATGAGTATTTGATTAACTAGGTGATAGGTTTCAAAAGTCCCCAATAAAATATAAGGCAGAGGTGATTGCTCCTTATTTGAAAGTTACAAACAAACAAAAAAACAACATGGCAAACATTTTGAAATTCTGGCATAAATAATTCCATTTTAACAAAGTCAGGGATTTGCAGGAGAAATCAAGAAACACATCAACTTACCTCCCCTTATGCGAAGCTAGTAAATTGGACTACTAGAATTAACCAAGTGAAACTCCATGCATGCTCTAGACATAGATAGTGGCTGTGGTGCCATCCACACAGACAAACATTCATATATATATATATATATATATATGTGTGTGTGTGTGTGTGTGTGTGTGTGAGTGTGTGTTGTGTGTATAGGTAGATAGATAGATAGATAGAGAGAGAGAAAGAGAAAGAGAAAGAATACCAGAAGAATTTTTTTTTTCGTAGGTGGAAAGTTATAACAGAGAAAATTATAATTGTGCTCTTTAAATATAAATTAAAAAGTTCATATCATCCAAAAATATTCATTCTTTTTAATCATTTTCAATCCTGTTTTTTAATATGTAAATGGAATACTAGTACTTTTTATAAATATTTTATTCGTTCTTACGTAATAGATTTTCCACATTCTATGATATCCTGCAACATTCCTTTTATTAAAACACTTACATAATAACTAATTTATTACACGATTTTTTAAGAAATAAGTTCCTAAAATTGATAAAAAAATTAACAAACTTAAAATTACAGAAGAAAAGTTTCACGTTACACAACAAATATTTACTTGTTTAAGTTGTAAATATGAAAATATATGTATAATATATTCTTAATTACTATATCTTTGATACTCTGATTAATTATATTTTTTTATGTGGGAGATACTTTTCAGTTGATTTTATTAAACCTTTTTCAAAATAATATTTCTCAATGTGTTAAGGATATTCAGAGAGTAAAACATAAAATTAATTGGCAGTTTATTTGAACGAGTTCTTTGTTAGGAAAGTAAATACATTTCTAATTTAAATAGTTTTTTACGTACTTGAAATACTTTAGAAATTTTCCTTGTGAAGTTTTATTTTAAGCTTTATTTATACTTTAAGATTTAACCAAGGTTCTCTTTTGTAAGTACAATTACAGTAACAATAGTTATCAAAGGGTAATTAAAATCAAATCTTAATTAAAATCTAGGGTAAAAGAGAATTTGGTAAAAGAGGGATTTCTTTTCGATGTCCTATAAAAATATCCATTAATCTGATTAATTAGCTTCAATTTTATTCAGTACAGGATTAAAAGGAGGACTGGCAAAAAAAGCTTATTTTTTATACATTAAGATCATAAGCGTAGCCAAGAATTTATAATCTATGTTTCTTATGTAAACAAGCAAAAACACTTTAGTAAATAAAATCCTCTAGAGGTGTTTGTGTTGCATTGTTGACGATATAATTATAGTCAGATACCGCACATCAGTTTCGGTAAGGGTTGAAATTGAAAAAAATTATTAAGATGTCATTTTTTTAAAGAACATAATTCAGGGACTGTAAAAAAAATGACTCAGATCTAATTTTTAAATTATACATCAATTTTAACAGATGTAGTGTAGAAGAGTAACAAACTCTAAAATACCAAATGAAGCCATTTTTAAATATAATAATAAAATGTAGTAAAAAGCTAACTTCAAGCAGTAAAAGGAGCTGAACATATAAACAGATTTAAAAATCAAAAACTAATAAAATATGAATTTAAGCTTATCTGCTGTGCTTTTAATAATTTTGCAAAAGAGATTTTAAACTTACTTTTAATTTTTATCCAGATTCATAAAATTTTCAGAATATGTAATATGAAATGTCCCCAAAACATTTTTGAGCACAAAGTTTCGCTAACAGTTTTCTGAAGATTTTGAACGTTAAAAAACTATATAAGAGGTGTAATGAAACACTTCTAAAAACATTAAATTACTTTTATATCTGTTTAGAGATATTTTGAATTCTTTGCTGTAAGTTGACGAATAAACTCAAACAAAAAGACAAAACTGGCTGAACGGGTCCTTAAACCTAAAAACAATCAAAGTACACTTATTATTAAAAAAATATGATGATTTAAGTGGCTTAACATATGAGGTGTTGATAAATGCACATAATAATGAAATTCTGTTGTAAGTATTGCACATACATAATAGCGTATCAAACTATAGTCTTGAAAATTACCACATTGCACTGCGTGAGTTAAATTTACTTGAACATAGTTTAAGTGGTAAAACAGTTAATATAATTTTATTTACCAATTTATTTAATATTATATCTTTATGTGTGTTCATATAAAATGTCATATTTCTAGAGTAGCAATTATTTTATTGTTACTCTTTCTTTGTCAGAGTATTTAAACCTGATTTATTCACTTTAAACTGTCTTAGAAACACCCAACTGTGAAAAAAAAATTTATTTTTGAAAACTTTGATACATTTGCAGCAAAAATCCAGTCTAATGTTTCTAAGAGAGTTCCACTTTCCCCATCTAGGACGTTCTATATTTCCCTTTATAGTTTTTGTTATGTTTTCTCAATTGTAAGTACGGATGAATACTAATTATTGTTAATTCTATATTTGATGACTTTGATTTTTCGAGAAATGTAATGTATGTTACAAATAAAAATAGATAAAGACATTGCTTTTAACAGTCACAATCAGTCGGTAAGATCATTTAGATTATAGTATTTTAATGCACATCCTTTAATTCGTAATTTTCGGGATATAAATCATGCTTAAAGAAATGAAACATAAATGGTTGAAAAATATTTCATAATGAAAAGGAACACTTAACTTGTCATTAAAATTTATCAGAAATTCAGTATATTGAAACTTTTTAGGTACCATTAAAAACGATTGCTTTTGGAATTTGTCAATACTTTGGCTGATTTTTCCAAAGTCAAAGTTTCAAAGATTTTATTGACGCTCAAACCTTTTGTTAGTATTTCGCTTTGTGACGGGAGTTTATTTCTAAGTTTGCGACTGAATCGACACTTAAAAGAGAAACATCGCTGAGTACATTAGTTGGTGGGATTGTTTCTTGGTATTACTACAACGATTAATCTTGAAATATGTTTTGATGTATTCTAATATTCTTTTTTATATGCGTTTCTTCGTAAAGAGTCAGGGAAGATTTGTTAGAAATATAGATAAATAACTTTGCAAAGGATTTCTGCTTTTTAAAATATCAAATGAATCATTAGAGCATACGATTTAGCTTATGTCCTGTATTTATATCTTTGATTACAAACTCTACTAAGGAAGATTTCTAAGCAACGACTCGGATTAGGGGTTCAATGCTCATGACCTCCGAAGAAATTTTATGAGATAACGTGTACAGATTTCCCCCAGATACCATTATGTCCTGATTATATAAAGACCACAGTCAGATACCAATCATTTGGGCCGATTACCTAAAAAACGATTTTTAGTTTAGGCAATTCAAGATATTACAGTTGCTGCAATTGTATTTACATAAGAATGACACAATAAGTTCTGTTAAATTATAAGCAGGGTAAACACATGCACATGCACATACGACTACACAATCAACAGCTCCCCTATTTGTGTATGTATATCTATATATATGCAACAAGAAAACGCATCTTCCTACATTACTTTTGGCTACACAGTACCCTTTTTCAAAAAACAATTTTGGAGACAGTTACATTAAAAATAATTAATGACTTTGTTCGAAATTATAAAATTGAACTGTTTTTGGTAAAAAAAATCATTTTAGCAAGCACCATTTTTAAAATTTAAAATTATTTAATTTTTTTTTAAAAATTTGAAGTTCTTTAAAACTTTTATAACATTTTAAATTTTTAATATTTTTTAGTTATTTTACGAGATTTATATTCATTGGATTATTGGGAACAAAAGTTAGTATGAAATTAAAGATGTAACTTTTATTTAAATAAAAAATTTTTTTTGGAGCGAAACCTGAAAAAAACACGAAAAATTTGGAAATATTAACTTTGACATTTAAAAAAAAAATAACTATAACCCTCAGACCTAAATTCATACAAATTATTGTAGTACATATATATATAAGTGTCTACAAAAAATTTCAAGACTATCTGCAACAGAAAAAAAGCCTTAGAGAATAGCAAACACTAACATCAACAAAAATAAAAGTCTGAGAAAAATGCATTTAAAGTTTGTAAAGGCATAAAACACAAACTAAAAATGTGTTTGTAGATCTCTAATTTTTGCATATGTTACTCCCCACTTAAAAGATGTGCTAAAACATAATTTTAACTCAATATAATAGAATATATATTTTCTTATTCAAAATATTTTTCTGCAGAATATCAGTAACAATGGAAACGGCAATGACAGATTTGCTAATATTTAGCTAATATTTTCATAAAAGATGTAAAGACAATACACTTATACAAAATAATGATAATAAATACTCTAAGAATGATAATAAAAAATATACATTAAAAAGAACCAGCTTTGTACATAACACTTTCAATTTTTTTTGGATTTACGTCGACGCAATTTTGCAAGTTTGATTTTTTGTTGCGCCACTTTATACTTCGCTGATTTTATTTTATTTCAAAAATAAATTCTCCTATAATCAGTGAAATTAGCCAAATGTTGAGATGTTGAACTGGTTGGAAAGCAATTTGTGTTCTGAAAAGATTCCAGTGTTCTTAAAGTTCCAACGTTATACTCGGAAATTGCACTGGACACCGCAATCAATACTCGATTCCTAAAAGCAGTATGTTGTTTGGAGCATTTGTTCCAAACCATGGAATGCAAAGCCTCGTTGGAATTTTGTGTAAACCATCTAACACATCTACTTAATAGGTCTGTAGAGGCCAAGCGTTTGTTAATTGGCATGATTTTGGATAAATGATTTTCATTGATTAGAGTTTCACCCAATCATTATGAGCACCAGGTTTCTTTCCACGAGCCAATGCCGACTGGTAGAAAAAACATCAATCCTCACTTGAAGGGCACTTCTTATGTTGCGGCTTCTGATCAGTAGAGATGCTATGAAACAGCATAGCAAAAATTGCTGTTTTCATAGCTTCAATATCGCCTGTATTCTTATGAATCGCATTTGAGTAATTCCGAGTAAGTTTTTTTATTGTCTCTTCCTCCAAGCTGCCATGCTTCTTTCCTCCCAAAGTCACTCCTTTTTTCGCCAATCTTTTACTGTTTCCCTCAAAGCTGTTCCAAACCTTTTGCTGACATGGTTGATACATTCATCTTTTTTTTAATTTCCACCTCACTTCCATAAACTCTCCTTTCTTTTAATTCTAGGAAAGCTTTGGAGTCACCGTCAGAGAGCAAGGTAGTGTACCTGAAACCAATACTCTCATATCTTTGCCACAATTTCATAGCTGCCTGTACTTCCATTGAGCCAGATGACCCAACATGCGTTACACTGCAAACATCTCGAGGACCTTCATACCAAAAACTGAATTCTGCACTATCAGCTCCAAGCGCAAGCTTATTTTGCTGACATTCTTCACAACGTTTTAATATGACTTCATAGGCTATCACGAATCCAGTTAGCAAGTCGATAACACAACCAATGCCAAAGTTTGATGTATGTCGTCTCGTCAACCAACTTCCATCATATGACACGCCAATATCGAAAATATCGCCTTTTTTACATCTTTACGAATATCACATTATATTATATTTGTTGCGGAAAGATGACCATCTAGAAGTTTTGCTTTGTAAATGTTAAAAGTTTTACTCGAGATTATATTTAAATTCATATGCATGCAGTATAGCCGAGTCCCAAACTCAACATCCCTAGCACAACTCTCATGTTTACGTCGAAAGGAGAGTTCGAAATTTTACGCTTGCTCACATCACTTGACCCTTGACTCAGTTTTTGTATCAACTAACTGTTTTGAGGAGCATATTTCACTATTTAATTTGTCACAAGTAGCACACACAACATTTAATTGATAAGCAAATCCATTTCTTTGACCCAAACAAAGATTCAAAGATGCACTATAACAAGAGCTACACAGCAAATTTGTAAATAAATTATTCAAGTTTTTACTATCAACAAAAATATAGTTTGATGAAACAGATATATCTTGAATGTTATCCACAATACCTGTTTTCAAAACATTTGTATTCTGAATTCTCACACTTGTATCTGCAGAAGGATGAATTTTGAAATTACTGTTTACATTTGTCTGCCATCTTTTCAACACGTTATGTTTCTTATCACCGTGAGAACGTTTTGATCGTGGCATTTTCTCAATGAAAAAATGAATAAAAACAACAAAATATTACAATGCAAAGCTTCTAAGCTGATAAAACTTTGTGTGAAATCCAATACTCGTCTTTAAAAAGTCCTTTTTATGTATATTAGATAGACTGTAACGAGCGCTCAAATAGAATCAAAACGTAAACAAACAGCAACGATTTGAGTAGTAAAAGTTGCAGTTAATAACCGATTCACCCAAGGAGTTCATTCATTCCAAATTATTTTTATTTAATTAATTATAAGAATAATTATAAGAATTAATTATAAGAATATTTGCTTCAAAATCAAAACGATCAAAATCAAAACAATCAAAACGAAACTTACCACGCACCCTCAGCTGTCACATTTTGTGACTGACAACACTCAGAAAAGTTCAAATATCTTGAAAACTATTTGGATTTCAGATCTACAATTTGGAGTCAAGATTCACAACAGTATGGACCATTGAAAAATGCAATAAAAAAATTCGATATTTTTGTCATTTATAGAGTACTGTGTAGCCTTTACGCATATTCTCTTTTTAATAAAGCATGACCCCTCTTCCAAATTGCAACCTAAATATAATGCAAGTTATAATTTATATTGGCCCTGCAGATCATGAAGCAGGCATTAGAAATACGTATCTGCTTTCAATAACATCCTTATATAATATCTCGTCCGAGTCCGAGGCTCAGTAAATTTTCATACAATAAATAAGTCTTGTTTTCAAATGCTTCCTTTCGATGAAACATGGTAACACAAGCATAGGCAAGTCCACGCGTCTACTGCCGTCATACAACGCGCTAGATCTGGACACCACGCGAGATGATTTAACCCCACGCGCCTATTTCGTCATAGAATTAATACCCGGGAAAACCATGACGTTGGACACAACGTGACTAAATCTGACATATTAAGTAACTTCTAGCCCTGGTGGACAGATCAGAAATAGTCATTTAATAATGGTTTGAACGGAAGATTCTTCCTCTTTTTCTCTCTTAAGCCTGTCATGTAAACATGTAAGCTGCTCTTTTCTCGACCCGTCCTAGCGGACGTCGGGCAAGTCCTGTTGCATGGACGCTGCAAGTCCAGTGGCCACTGCAGCCTTCGAAATGCTTAATAATTAAAGTGCTTAGTAATTTAATAAAAGTGATTTCCTTGATATCGTCTGAAATCTGTGTTCATCTTCTCTGGCTCCATGTCTGTGCTTTTCCCATTACCCACCGGCCGACTGCATCTCTCCAATAAGATCTACGCATCCATTCATGTGCGTTAATTTCCCTCATTGTATGTATTCACTTATTCATTTCCACTGTGATGATATATATATATATATATATATATATATATATATATATATATATATATATATATATATATATATATATTATTTTACATTTATCGTGGTAAATTTATATGACTTAAAAGCTCGGAGTGTAAACATTCACTTTTTTAACTATACATTTCATTTTAAATTATCTTGTCACTTCCGATATTTTAAGGTAAATACATAAAAATTACGAAAGATTTATGCTTAATAATCACATGTTTTACAATAAATAATATGATACTTTAACTACAAAAATATAGTGCTTTCCAAAATCAAACATTTAAGGTTTTTCTTGTTCCTCAAAAAGTCCTTTTAAGAAAAACGTCTCTAAAATGCGTTAAGAACATGAAATTTTTATGAGAGAAGCACTTCCGTTTATTTTCTTAGTATGTTAGATTTTATTTTTCCCGTCATCCTGCTTATGAGGTTTTACATTACCTTTGATGGCATTCAGTTTATTCTGTGACATGTGGTAGCAGATATATAGTTTAAAAATCTTTATATATCTTTAAGAAGTCGGTAATGTATAAGAGAGAGAGCTAAAATCCTCAACAAAGTGTGCTTTAGTGATTTATGTGGACGAAAATATTTTTCTAAAGGTTTCAGATTTAGAATTTCTCTCCCAGTTTCTCTATTTTCATAAATATTAAAACAGAAAAATAATCTTAAGATATTTTCAAGCGGCATTTATCGATATATGAATATTCAAAATTTATCCACTATTAAATGCAATCCTAAATTATTTTTCTTGGTGAGTTGCCTGTGAAAAGAGAAAATTCAATTGCAGCATTCTTTGCTTATGCACTATACATCCAATACCTTTTTTTTAAAATTATCTATTTTTATGTACAGTCAAACTCCTCTATATCGGCTAGTAATGGTTCCGAAAAAGTGGCCGTTTTGAGGGGTGGCCGTCGAAGAGAAGTGGACTTCTTTATGGCGGCCAGTAATGGTTCTGAAATAATGTGGCCGTTATTGAGAGGCCGGCTAGAAGATTTTAAATCACAAGAAGTATTTGCAGTTGGATAAATTTCATTTTTAGATTTTCATCTTTCTTTTTCGTTAGAGACCCTTAATACATATAGTGTAAAAAATTCTCTTTAAATCGCACAATTAAAACATTATTTAACGTGCTTTAGAATTGTTTAAGCAATGTGTGATCTTCGAGTTGTACTAGAAAAACTTATTGTTAAGGGATATTTTAGTAAAATCATTGAATTTTTTTATGACTTTTCTTATAATGTTCCAATATTAGATAAATTCCCCACCCATGTATTTACGTAGCAGAAATTGCAGCATAACAGTGAATATATCTCTGCATAACAATTTCTTGGAAAAATAAAACAATTTTTACAAACACTAACTTTTTTACCCTGAATTATTTTTTTGAAATATTTTTCTTATATAATCTCGAAAGTACAATTTCGGTAAGAATAAGAAATACTGAAACTATACTAAAAACCTATTAGTTGGATGGCTAGCCAGAAGTAAAAAATATTCATTCACAGCAAAGTCTAGAATCTAGAGTCATAACAACGCTACCAGAATAATACATAACGTAACAATATACGTTCCCTTACTAGCAGCTAGCCAAAAAAACTAAAATTTTGTACTGACCTGGTGTCTCTTGTTTGTATTTACTCCTCTGATAATACTCATTTGGAAACAGTAATGAACGAATAGAAATACATATAAAACGGTATTCTGTTCACATAAAATATTTACTCAAGAATCAGAAAGAAAAGTGTGTGCCTCAACTTTTGTATAATCTTCGTAAAGAAAAAATCATCATTGGAAAATTCCTCGGATTTTGACAAAACTTGTTTTAAGGTAAGGTGGATTAAAAGTAAACAGTATATGAATAATAGAAGCATTTAAAGTTATAAAAAATAGAATTTGGGTTTCAAATTAGCCTAAGTGTCCAAAATAGTTATTTTAACGATTCTAATAATGTTATATATTAAAAAATTGCAAAATAAAATATTAAAAAACTCTAAAATACAATTTACAATTACCTCATTCATTTATAATCTCCTGGCAACATAGGAGTAATTGTAAAAAAGTGTTTTCTTTATGCTTTAGAGCAGTGGTCACCAATTATTTTTCCTGAAGGCCCGTTTCAAACTCTTGTCAAACTTTCGCGGTCCAGAAAACTTGAGCCCCCCCCCCAACTCTTTCTACCGCCCCTTTCCATCATGTTACTGACTACTCTACTAACCTAACACAAATGCCAAATCAAGTTTTTTATTATTTAGAATTACAAGAAAATCAATTTAAAATACATATACATTCAAAAAGTCCTCTCACAAATTTCATCAGGATGTTCAATTAATGTTCAATGAGGAAAAATGGCACCTTTTATCTTGAACAACCTGCCTGAAATTTGGGGTCATGTTCGTGCAGCCGATTCTCATCAAGCTGTTAAGGTAAAAAAGCGTCATGGGTGAGTCGAGATCTGTACCGGTTCTTAATGAAGTTCATTTTTGAGAATGATGCTTCACACGCATAAGTTAAGCCAAATATGGTACACAGTTTTATGGCTAAAGCTTTGAGTTCTGGATACTTTTTTTCACACACGTTTTTAATCCAAAATTGGTCACTCCCAAGAGTTTTTGGAACTTGAGCATAAATGTCCTTTAAAACAACATCTTCTTGGAAATCGATTATTTCCAAATGTAGGGCAGCTTTGTTGCTCTGGAAAACATCTGCCGCTTCACTGGTACATACACCTTTGGCATAAGTGAAAAACTGTTGTTAACCAGCTGTAAAACGTTCTCAATTTTTTCAAAGTCAGAAAATCTTTCCTGAAATTCAGATTTAAGTTTTTACAAAAAATCTTCGAACTGACTGATGTCAATACCCTCATTAATGTCACAAACTGATTTAAGGTGTGGAAAGTGTAAACGTTCTGCGCTAATATCTTCGGAGAAGAGGTCAATCTTTTTTGAAAAACTGTTTATTTCTGAGAGATGTTCACACACGAGTTTAACTTTCCCTTGTAGTTTGAGGTTTAAAAGATTCAGGTGCCTAAAAAGATCAGTCAAAAATGCGATGGTTGCCACGTTTTCTTCAAAGTCAAGGAGGAAGCCTAAATGCTCACTTGCTACTCTTTGATCACTAGTTGAAAAAAACTCTTTGATGTACTCCAATACTGAAAAAAATCTTTCAAGCACCAAGCCTATACTTAGCCATCTCACATTGTTGTGGAGAAGCAAGTCGTCAAACTGAGCATCAGTCTCTTCGAGAAATGATTTAAATTGACGGTGCTTAAGAGATGATTTTGCCCGTATAAAGTTAATTATTTGTATCACCGTTTGCATTTTATTCTGAAGACTGGGATTCAGACTGCAGAACAACACACTTTGATGAATAATACAGTGGTATTATATTAAATTTTCATTGCATTTTGGATCACTACTGAGTCGCTGAACCAAGCCTTTCCTACACCCAAGCATTGCTGGTGCCCCATCTGTTGTAACCGATATAACTTTTTTCATGTCCAAACAAGCTTGGTTGAAATACTCTGTAACAGCCTTGTACAAATCCTCTCCTGTAGTAGTTCCTGACATAGGCAAAATAGTCAGTAGTTCTTCAAAAAACTGTTCACTGGTTCTGTCGAGGTAGCGCACAAAAATAATCAGCTGTGCTGTATCTGTAATGTTGCAAGATTCATCCAAAGCCAAAGCATAGCAATCAGCGGTAGTTAAAGTTTGTTTCAAAGTTTTATAGTTTTCCTCTGCCATGACTTGTGTATTCCTTATGCTTGAAGAAGCAGATAATGGAATATGTCGAATAGTGTCAACGATATCCTTTTTATTCTCAAATAATGCATTTCCAGCATGAAGCATTCATTCTTTTACAACAACTGCATCAGTATATGGCTTCATATGTTTAGCTAGAATCCAAGAAATACTTAAAGAAGCCTCTGAACATTTTTCTTGTTCAGTTATAGATCGGTTCATGATTTGTGCTGATGTTATGTAATTTGAACATAAACTCTGAATTTTACTTTTTCTGAGGTCACTTCCAATCGGGTATTTTTCACCAAATGTTTTGTGCTTAGTCTCATAGTGACGTTTAATATTGGAACTTTTAACTATAGCTACAGTTTGCTGACATATAATACAAACAGGTACTGCTCCAACTCGGTTTGGCAACGTGAAGCAATATAAGTCAGTCAATTCTGGTAGAAACTGTCTGTTTTCCAACTCGACTTTTCTTTTCTTCTTTTCCATCGTAATGTGAATCAAACACAATCGTTGCAACAAACAAACCTAAAGTTAACAAGATCTCTAAATAAGAATGAAATGAATAAAAATAAGTAGTTAGTCCGACTCAGATATCGTAAATTTTTCGCCGACGAATCTTGCTCATCTATGAATTTCATTTCATTTTAAGACATCCGATTTTTTTTTCTTTTAAAATCGTGGAGAGCTCGTTAGGTAGAAGGCTACGATACTTCTCCCGCTCTTGGACTAAACATTAACATGCAGCTTCAACAATTCTCTCAAAAACGTCCCGGTGCGTTTCTCCCTTTTCGAACGAATTGTTTACGATCTAAGAGCGCGTCACGCAGGAAAACACTGACCCTTGCGGAAAAAGCTGATGGCTTGATAACTTTTCCCCGAGATTGTTCTCTAATCGGTGAATCCGATTCCAAGTTGAGTAGCCAAAACATTCGCCTAAAACTTTTCGCTCATCTTTCTGTCTGGATTAAAGACGCGTTTTTGCTGTTGCAATTAAGCCTTTAGGGCGCAGAGGGATTTCCTCTAGCACTATGAAACAAAATATCGGCAGACCGGAGATTAATATTAGAAAAAGAATTGGAGTCACAAACTAAATGAGATAAGTCGAGTCAAATTTTTGAACGAGTCGAACTCTAACGGTTGGTCACGTACGGTTGGTCCATACAAAACTTGCCTGCGGTCCGGATACGGAACGCAGTCCGCCAATTTGGTGACCACTGCTTTTGAGTATGATGTAAAAATGGAAATAATTGTAAGTTAGTTGCCATCATATTACTCCCTGTTGTGCTTTAAAATTTAAATGAATGTGTTTAAAATTACCCCAGATTTTCTAATTTGATAAAAAAAGGTATTTTAGACACTTTATGAATTATCATATAAAAAGTTATGATTTTTTAGAACTCTACGGCCTAAGCGCTTTCTCTGCATAAGGACTAATGAGGACTGGACCTACAGTTTACAGCTGATTCCGAATGGCAACAAACATCCATGACAACAGGGGCACTCGAAACCACAGGCTCTTGACTGGACGCTAGCTTCCTTTTCCTTTGGCCATCTCACGGCCAAGCAAATAGGCCCAAAAGACCATAGAAACATTTTATTATATATTACCTGAAATTAATAGCATGAAAGTGTTATTTATTTTTGAATACAAAACACTTCTTTGGATCTTGTGGAAAATTTTTCTGTCCATTTCCTTGATTTCAGGATTGGGAAATATCATGAAGATTTAGCAATAAATGATAGCATGAAATACTAATAAAGAATCAATCACTTGTGGTATAAGTGCTGAATTTTTTATTAATATTGATTTATATTCTGGTCCTGTGATGTTATTTAGTAAATTTTTTATTAAATAACACCTTTTACAATTGCCCCAAAATCATATTTACATTTATCCTATTCGGAAAACTTTGTGTGGTAATTGTAAAATAAAGTCTCCTTGAGCCCATCTTGTGAATACCTTTACTCAATAAAGTAAATAGTTAATAGAAAATGGTATATTTACGTTGATATTTTTTTGTTCAGTATTACCTGTATTTGTGCTCAAAATAACGATTTATTTGAAGTGTTGCAAAACCGTTTATGCATTTTTTTTGACAGACAAATTTCACACTAAAATATTAACAAATAACCATTAAGTATAATTCCAGCAACACTTTACAATTTTGGGGGAAAGTTAAAGAGATGATATACCAATGATATAGCTAATATTTAATGCCATAAAATAATTACCTTATGTTTACAATTACTCTGAATTTGAAATGCCTCCATCTCACCCTATATCTTACATAATAATAGCCTTACCCACAATATATATCTTTTCTGCGTCGAGACTGGTTTTCCACCTGTTTCAAAATTAGAAAACGTGAATGCTATGAAAATTTTGTTACTTGAATTGCCATCTCCTACTTTATCACACTGTCTCGGTGTGATTTTATCAACAAAGACATCCCTGGAATAAATATATGTCAGAGCTTATTGCTAAAACAAAATGTATATAAGTTTCTATAATTTTTGAAATGCCACGTCTTCTCTACGGACTGAAAGAATTGTAAAATTTTATCATTGTTTACTGGAGCATAAATGCCTTCGGATAACATAGGATAAAGAAATGAACTTGTCTCTTCACCGACTCAAGTTATTTATAAAGAAATTTTACATAAAGAAAAGTCAAACAAAATGATTCTGGCTGTCAGATTGCATGCAATAAAAGTACTCCAGGTTAACAATTTTCTTCTTATTTTGGGGAGCAGCTCAAGTTTTCAGAATTTGGTGGGGGATGGGGGGTCGCAAAATTTTATTAACTGTCAAAAGTGTCAGTACAATAAAGAATTAAATGTCATGTTTTCTGATTATTTCAGTGTCATCTAGTATGTAACGGTTTATACATTTCATAATTCCAATTCATTTGTGAACGCAGCTAAAAATTTCTTCTCATACTGAATTTCGTTATTATGATTAAGCTGTCATTTTAAGATACCTAACCTGCCATTCTATGTCTTGTAATTTACCCGATTTTAACTCTCTAAAATTTAATATAAGCTTATGTAAAAGTATTATATACATAAAACAACGGTTGATGTGATGGTTAAAACACCATATTTAATCAGTGAAAAGTTTATTATACAGTACGAATTTTTTGCTTAAATTTAACGAATAATTAGGAGATGTATTCAAATAATCTAAATATCTAATCAACTTTACCTCATTTTTAAAATTTTATATTTAAATTATAATCGGTTCTCTGACGGATAGAAGTTTGAAATCTTTGCAGTTGCAAATAACACCTGACGGGTTTATTATGCGAGTAATTTTCAGTAAATAAGGAATTTTTGAGTGAAACATTTGTGCAATCAAAGTTTCTCTGAAGCTGATTTTGACTTTTAGGACTTTTTTTTTTTTTTTTTTTTTTTTGTGGGGGGGGGGGGGGGTTTATATTCTTAGTAAATGTCTAATGTCATGGGTAGATTTGAACTGTTTTATAATTTAAATGCACTGAATTTTTTTAAAATCATAAAAATAAATGTAAAACATAGAAATAAAAACATAAAAATAAAAATAAATTATTTCTTAAGTATACGATTATTCGTATAATTATCTGTTACTTTTGTAAACATTAATTTCATATTTCAAATACAGCAAATTTTAATTTCTTGGAATTTATATAAAAATATGTTTTTACACTCTGCTGAAATTCCATTTCATAATTACACAAGATATTTTAAAAAATAAAACAGCATGTTTTTAACCTTATATTTTGAAAATATATTTCAATTAATGGTTCTGTATAAAGGCATTATAACATCATATTACATACATTATAACATATGTTTCCATTCTTAATTTTACTGCTGTGCTATGAAAACAGAAATTTATATGAAATATGCCTTATGCAACGTTGGTGTGGAATTGGGATCACATATTTTGATTAAATATACTGGCACCAAACCTCTCCCTTAAAGTATGCAACCAGTTTTCTTGGCCAAATGCCAATGCCCATTTGTGACAGGAGGGCAGAAACTCTTTCTGGATTTTATACCTTCAACTAAAATGTCATGTGATTATGATCATCATTTACGGAAGACATTTCGAGTCTAATATTATTTGGTCTGGCGATCAATACGGGGTTTAGCATCGTCCTTTATAACATCTTCAGCAATCGTGTAAAGTTAGTGCATCCATTTGGATATTTCGTTTTTTAATGCATTTTATTTAAAAATGTATTGAATTGAATGATTTTCTTTAAGAATGTGTTTTTGAAGCATAGGTTTTACATTTTTAATTTTAAACTCGACTTTTAAGACTTTGAAAAATAAAAACCAGTCAAGGTAAAATATTTTCAACCTTAATAATATGGGTGAAAAAAATTGAGACCTGTAAGACTCCTGGTGTGAAGATGGAATTTTTCTTTGAAGGAATTTTAACATGATATGACAAAGAATTAGTTTTTTTTTTACAGTCGCCTTATAATTTCAAAATTCATCTTAATTTCAGTTTATAGACAAAAGTATATGAAAATATTGTTAAATCATTCATTAAATCTTGTACAAATTGCACTGCGCCTATAACTTTTGTTGATAAATAATTTTAATATTAAACTCGACTTTTAGGACTTTAGGGAAAAACACCAGTCTAGGTACAATATTTTAAACAGTTAAATATTTGTCTGAAAAATTTGAGAGATGTAATATATCGGAGAAAATTTTACATTGATGGAATTTAAATGTGACATGACAATGAATAAGCTTTTTGGAAATCACGTATATTTTCAAGTTTCATCTTTATTTTAGTTTATAGTTAAAAGTGAATGAAAATATAACTTTCTCATTTGTTAAATTTGTATAAATTATACAATTCGTATGGATTTCGTTGTTAAATAATCCAAAATACATGAAATAAATATATTTCTGTAATGCTAAGGAATTTGTGAAATTTTTACTACAATCGCACAAGCAATAATCAGATTAACTCTACTCAGTAACATCTAGATAATGCACTCAGTCATGTGATTACAACCCATTCGATGATTTTAATTATTGTCTTAAATAACATTTTAAAACTTTTTATAGGTTATAACATAATTTTTTTATTATTTTTAATATCGATTAATTCTTCTTTTTATTTCTTAAATATTTAAAGTTTCCCATTTAGGGATAAATATCTTTTGATTAATAAAAAATTAGGCTTAGTAGTATAAACATTGAACATTGGAAATAATAATGAATCTCCTGTGTGTCAGTAAATTATAATAACAAAGACACTGCCTCTAAGTTTCTCACAAAAATATGTTCGTCATTTTAACAAAGGCACAAAATACCATTTGTTTGTAAAAAATCTTTGCGACTTTATTCTGAAAATTAATTTACAACAAGCATTTAACAAGAAACTTTTACAAATATTTCACTAATAAAGAAGCTTTGAAAAAATGTGACAATGCTTTTATACTTAAAGTCTGTCTTTTAAAGACCAAGGCCACATGATTAATTTTCTGCCAGAGAATACAGTTTCAAAAATATTCGAAAAATATAATGCATGATTATAAATAAATAAATAATAAATAAATAAATTTATATATATATATATATATATATATATATATATATATATATATATATATATATATATATATATATATATATATATATATATATATATATATATATATACACTCAAGAGCCAAAACATTATGACCACCTGTCAATAACGAGTTGGCCCACCTTTGGCCATTAACCTTTGGACATTAACTGGAATTCAGCATCATATTCCTGGAACCACTCCAACACAATTTTAGCCTTGTGACACGGAGCGTTGTCCTGTTGGAACATTCCATTTCCAGCTGGAAAAACAGAGGCCATGTAAGGGTGCAACTGGTCCGCAATGATGTTCAGATACCCTGTAGCATTCATGGTCTGCTCTACCACAACCACGGGTCAAAGAGACACCCAAGAGAGCGTCCCCCAAAGCATAATACCGCCACCACCGGCCTGTGTATGACCTACTGTACATTGAGGGAGCAACAGTTCGCCTGGAATACGGTGTATCCTGACACGGCCATCGAGGTGATGAATGACAAACCGTGATTCATCTGACCAGGCAACTCTCTCCCACTGATACATGGACCAGTCGCGATGTTCCCGGGCCCAACGCAGGCGCAGTTGGCGATGACGCTTGGTCAGCTAAGGCACACGAGTGGGACGTTTGCTGCGTAGCCCCATATCCAACAGTGTCCGCTGAACAGTGTGCTGCGATACTATTCTACTTGGCCCTGCATTGTATTGGGCAGTCAGGTGAGCCACTGTCTGGCTCCGGTTTTGCTTCACCATGCGAGACAGTCTCCGACGTCCTTTTTCTTTGATAGCGTGTGTAGTCCAACACCATGTCGTCTACTGCTGGTTTCACTGTCATTCATCCACTTTGCATAAGTACTAACAACTGTAGGTCGCGAACAACCTACGGGTCGTGCAGTTTCGGAAATACATGTTCCAAGCCTTCGAGCCATTACAATCTGCCCTCTATCAAAGTCGCTTAGATCCGCAGCCTTTCCCATCACACACAGAAGTAAGTGAAAGAATGATTCTTCAGACTCTCCAGCAGCAGTTAAATACCACGTCCACCTGATCACGTGCCTTCCACGTTATCCAGTCGAATTCATTGCAAAATGTAGTCATAATATTTTGCTCTTGAGTGTATATATATATATATATATATATATATATATATATATATATATATATATATATATATTACTTTTGTGACAGAAGGCTGGTGCTGATGACCTTAAAGGCTTGCATTAAAGGCATGAGATACGGATTTGGCGGAGATATTTTTTATAGAAATTAACGTCTTGTTTAGATCATCTGTCATTACTAAATGAAAAAAACACTAGTGTTTTTGTCACTATGCAATGCGTTACACTGATGTTAGGTTTATTTCGATTTAAAGTTGTTCTCATAATGTCTGGATAATTAGAAAGCAATTTGAGATGCCAGGAAGTCCAAGAAATCATCTTTAATTTTTAAGAAGGTCCAGGTACCATTTTGCCTTTAGCAGAAATAAGATTAGAAAGATCTAAAATGCGACGAATTTTTACGTAAATTGATACACCGAAACTTCGACACCTAGAATGGGGTTTAAAACTTCGGCTTTATCAAAGGACGATGTGCATTTTCGTTTGAACCTAAAGTCCAGATTTAAACATTTAGTGCCGTATGTGAGAATTTCTGAGCTGTTTGCAGAGTATAGTTTAAGGTCTTGTGGGTTAGTATTTTGCTTAATATTTGCTCGAAAAACATAAAAACCGAAATAATCGCACCACTATCGATGAAGTACCTATTACCGGATAATCGATCGAGTATAAATAAGTGACTGAAAGTGACAAACATATGACTGAAATAAATGATTAATATATGACTGAAACAGATGAGCCTATAAGTTTTGCTGATATGAACATGCTTAGTGCATTTAAGTGCATAATTGTTGAAATAGTGATGATACCAACAGACCTTAGATTCTTTTGAACTTGATGCTTAGAAAGGGGAAATGAGTGACAACAGCTACTATAACTATTGCGATATTTTTCTCGAGAAAGCCTCTGTACCGAGTTAATAGTCACTGTACCGTGCCTCTGTACCGTGTTTCTACCTGATCAGTCTTAGCTCTGCATTGTCACTTGACAACTCGTTTTACTGTGCGATGAAACTGCACAAACAGGAGTTAAACCAGATACTTCATAAATTTTACCATCAATGTGCGCTTTACCCGTCAGACCTTCTGAACTCACAACCATAATCTGCTGGATATTAACGTGAAGTCCGTGAAGCCAAAGAGCTCTAATCTCCTCATCGGAAACTTTACCGGATGCTGACTTTTGCATTTCATGCAGCAATTGCGAGGGTCGTTTACCACCTTAAGACAACTCTTGAAATATTAGTCTCAGAGAGCTGTTTCTGTTTCAGCAAGATGCTGAATTATGCGCGACTCGAATGCATCGTAAGATTTTTCACTAGGAGGAATTCGGAGGATATCGGGACGGACGTCAAAAGCTCACAAATAAAGCAAATACGGAACTACGAAACTTCGTGCTATCAGCTGTTATTCTAGCTACGAGAAATGTCGACTCAACTTGCAAGAACCATATCTATGAATTGTTACGCCAAAACTGAGGTGCACGAAAAGCTATCAGCGAAAATTCACTTTGACTTTCTCCAATCTTAGGCGGTTTTACCATAATTATGTGATCATCTGTGCCACAACTAAGTACTAAATGAAAGGACAGAATACGTTTACATACGTAGCAACTACAATGCGTGTATAAACATTTGCAGGTAAAAAGCCGCGTAAACAAACATATTGTAATGATGTACCTTCGAATGAATAAATTAAATTAAAATAAGATAGTTGGAGAAGTTTTTTAATGATCGAAGGCTCGCACCGTTACATCTCATGAGAAAGAGGGGAAGCCGTCGATGTAAATAAAATTACAGAGTAGAGCGTTATTTTATGACATAGTCTATTGAAGTGCGATTTATGAGGGCCATGTGCAGGTGGGATCTGAAGATTAAAGGCGAGAGGGGATGGCTGGCACCAGGAGTGACGTTACGCTACAAAGATCCTTTGTAGAAGAACTTATGACAGGCGAGACTCATGTTGGAATATGCGAGACGACGTGGGGGTTCGAGAGCATGATGCAATGGGGGGGGGTTACGAATGGAGAAAGAAACCAATAAAAAATAAATGCTTAAGCCAAACGAATGAGAAGATTGAATTTTTCCTGATTGGCTGGATGTTACATGAGGAGGGGTAGGCAAGAAAATGAGAGGATGAAAAAAATAAAATATATAAGAAAGAAGGGGAAGAGATTTTGAGAGGCTCTTAGAGGAAGAGAAGCTCTTAGAAGCTCTTAGTGAGAAGAGACTCTCTCGCACTCTCGCGGATATTTTGCTGGTAGACCCTGTGACCCTTCCAGGTGTCTAGCACTCTATTTCTTAAAAAGAGAGATTTTTTCAATTGCCGTGAGTACCTGTCGATCCTTCAAGATCTCTCAAGCTATTGTGATAGAGAAGCTTTTAAAATTGATAGACCTTGTCGAGCCTTCCAGAGGTCAAACACCGTAGAGAAAACTAGTTGTTGACGCATTTTAAAGAAGACGATTTCGCTTAGCTATCCTGTTGAAGTAAGACCTTGCTGAGAACCAAGTGCAACAGAAGCCAAGAGCCCCCTGTCTGAGAAGTGATTAAGAGCCCGAGTACTGGTCCAGCTACTACGGTCGGAACAGAAGTCACAAATCCTCAAGCCGAGACAGAATCCAAGAGCCCCCTGCCAGAGAGGTGATTACGATCCCGAGTCCTGGTCCAGCTATCATCACAAATGAGTGAGTCCAAATCAAATCTTTGATCAGTTCAGATCCCATTTGTTAACTGAGTTTTGATAGTGCGGGAAATAGTAGTTAAAGAGTATAATTTTGGAAGGAGTTAATATAAGTTAGGATATTTTAGTTTGCTCCCTAAATCTAACAAATCATTTGAATAAGCATCTGTTTTTCTTAAATACAAAGAGTTGTACTAATTTAGTATGCAGTATCATAAGCATAATATTGATTTTGTTCGATAAGAGAGTGTAAATGTGAAAATTGCAAAAGAATAAGTTTTTTTTTTTTGTTATTTAAAATTTGAGTCAGTTTTCTTATTTTAGTTTGTTTTTGAGAATTTATTTTTTTTAGGTTGCAAAGTCATGATTTGTTCGTATGCCAATTTAATGTCCAGAATCCAGGGTTGAATTCAAAAAAATATTTCTACACAACGCACCCAACTACCCCTTTATCAAAACATAAAAAGTACTAACCACTTAATGTACGAATTCACGCCCAATTAAATAAATCTCGGACAGGCATCACGACACATATTCAAAAGGTGGTTAGTATAAATATATTTAAAAACCATAATACAGGCAGCAAAAGATTCAGCACTAAAATGAGAAATATATTTAAAAGAAACCAAAACTGTAATGTGGTAGTAGAAATATAACTGGATTTTTACAGTCAGTGTTGCACGACTTCATTCGCAAGTAAAGGGATGGTGCTCAAATCAGAAGGTTTGACACATCAAAACAATGTTGATTCTAAACTTTAATAAACTTTAAGAGACAATCAATGATTACACAAGTGAATGCGACACCGATATGCGACGCCTGCACATGAGTTTGAACGCACGGTATTTAAACTCTTTTCGCACGCGCCGAAGGCGTGGTTTTTCAGCTATTTCATAATACCGAGACAGCTCTGTTGCTACACATTCAACAACTAGTTTTCTATTAAACTTATTCCTCGATAAGTTTCCTAGCCTTTTTTTCAAACTGCAATCATAAATTTGAGAGGTCTCATTATAAATAGGTAGAGGTCTATAGAGTTCTCCTTCAAAGTGATTCCCATGTAGAATATTTTCCTAGGATCGCTAAGTAAAGGCCCTAGGGTCTCTAATTGTTCATTCCAAAGTTAGGCGCCTGTATAATGTGTATGCACAAAAACTGAAGATGCAAACTAATGGTGACTAAAGGTGAGAATACCATATCTAAATTCCAAATCCCATGTTTTACCGAGGTAATTGTCTGGATATTGTGAGAAAGTGTTAGATCTAATGACTTTTCCTAGTAGTGTTATTAAGTGTTGATATATAAGATTAATATTCACAATTAATTTCGTTCATAAAACTGAATTTACTCTACAGAAACACATTTAATGTTCATCTATTATCTCAAATTACTAAATTTTGGAAATAAACAAAATTGATTGGCCACATTAGTGGATTTTTAATATCAGTCAAGCCTTTGAAAATCCCCCCATTCGAATTAAATATTTTGCTTTGCATTTTTTTTTTACATTCCTAGAATGGCAATAGTATTATTTTAAAACCGATCTACTCAATGATATGTTTCGTAAGATATATATTTATAGGGTTATTTTTCAATCATTTGTGTTGTGTATCGCTTTATAATTAAAATATATATATATATAAATTAAATATACAGTGAATTAAATACCTTAACAATTTTCTCCACCTATTGTTTAACTTTGATGACTGTCATTACATTAATTTTCGCGCGGATTAATTGTAGTGGCATTCATGAAAGTTGAGCAAATGATAAATCATGTTTTATGTACTATAAATGTAACATGCAGGAATTTAATGTATTTTAGTGTTTGATTGACTGACAATTTTCAATTGATTTTAATTTTTTTTTCATGTGGATTGACTGACTCAAGGTAAAGTTTTTTTTTAAATTAAGCTTTGTTTAGTCTTTTTATTTATTTTCCCCCTTTTTATTTTAAAGTTTTATACGCTTAATTTTTTTTCTTTTTATATATATTATTTAAATTATTATATATATTATTATTATTTTTATATATATTATTTTTTTCGCGTATTGGTTTGAAACACAGAAGTGCTTCTCGAGAACTTTAAAGAAATGGCGATACAGTTTATTCAGTTTCATTCAAAAAAAAGAGGTGATTTTACCCACTTTTGCAAAGGAATATACTGATAAGAGGACCACCTGGGGCTCCCCACCGGTATGTGTGTACCCGGATGTGAGAGGGTCAGAAGCTCTTGGACATGCTTGCGGTCAATAACAGCACAGATGATGTAATTAAAAGTGCCACGTGGAATGGACTAAAAAAGATTATAAAAAGGCTGCACACAAAAAATAAGGGGACTTTTACTTTTTCCTGGTTGTCTAGCTGACGGAAGTTCTAGCTAGTTGTCTCTGCCCTAATCAATGCTGCTGGTTGTTCGGAGCTAAGCAGAACTTTCGAAGAACGCCATGATGAAGATTGTTGAACAAAGACCTTGGACCTGGAGTATTGACTCTCCCGATGTACTAAGACGATGGAGCATGGAAGTGGTCTCGAGACTTTTAAGCTATCTGATATTTTTTTTTAGCCATTGCATAATTTGATTTAATTTTTTTTAAAGTTTTTCTTATCAGTCAATCTCAAAATTTTTTTCTTTTTTATATTGGCCATTTTTTTTCTTTATGTTGCTCAAGATGATACTTATTAATTTATTAAGAGGGATATTATTAGTTAACATTATGCTTAGAAGTAGAACGAGTGATATTATTTAATATGTATGTGTATATTGATGTATAAAGATGTTAAGGCAAGGAGATAAGATTTCTCTAAATTCAATTGTTTAACGTAAGGTGATAAGATTTTATTAATTTGTGTTAATAGTAATGAATAAAAATTTTGGTTTGTTTCCCTCAGTTAAAATTGCGTCTGTCATGTTTTGTGAGCAATCATTTGTGAATTTCTGTCAGCCACAGAATCTAGGTTATTGTTTTAGTTAGGAGATTTATAACACAACGCAATACTAACCACTATACGTTTTAAATATAAGGCATAAGTTTAAAATAATTAATACTTGTTTGTTTGATTTAAATAAGTAATTAAGTAATAAAAGACAGATACAACATTTGTTATGTACCAATGTTCATTTTTTTATATTCACGGCTGTCTTACTATTATAACTTATATTAGACCAGAGTTTCACTGTTTTAAACTTCAGCACACTGTTTTTCTTTTCATAGCATAAGGCTCAGAAAAATGTTATAGTATAAGCAAAAATATAAACTTCTCTTTTACAAACAGAGCAAGGAAATATCATGTTTAAATATTTCCGTATGCGCTTTAGAACGCATTTCAATATCTTGCATGTTTTATGCCTCCAAAAATTATACATTATTCATTCAATGAACTTATAAATGGAATTTAATCATGCTTCACTAAGCATAGGACAAAAAATCTAAAGTATTCTTCAACGCTTTTTAGAATGCGAAAATATGCATGGTAGCTATTATAGATTATTTAGAGACCTTTTAAACTTTTTTTTAAAAACATTTTGGAGTAAATGATGCACCTCCTTAATGTTATTTATCATAATAAACAAATATGAATAATGGACACATCGGGATTTATTAAAGAACGCCAAAACGTCATGTTTATATATGTTCTTTATCATCCGTAGTTTTCCTTATTTGATTACTTTCAAAAAAGTTTATTTTATACTCTCTCAAAAGAGTAAATATTTATGCTCAAGATGTATAATAATTTATAAATAATGTACGGGGATTCCAAAATATTTAGTAAGAACGTTGTAATGAATATAATTTTTCTAGCGTATATAACAGCCGCTTTGTATAATCAACTTATTTTACTTCTTAAACACGGACTCAGAACTTGAATAGTTTTTATAACTAGTTCTTCTCTACAATAGAATACATTTCTTTTAGAATTAAATTTATATTAATCGGCTATTGTCTAGAATGTAATGTTTAGCAAGCAAACATTAATGAAATTGTATTTGAGTTATAGAACCTAATTTAGAGTAGGTAATATGTCTCCTAAGGAGACAAATCAATAAATTGACAATGGAATTAATGTATTATAATAAGTGTCAAGGATACTATTATGGTAATATATATATATGGTAATATATACATTTTCAAACTTTTTTTAATAATTTTATTATAGAACAGGGCATAATCTATTTGTTTTATGATACAAATGCAATAATATCCCATAACTATGTTATAAAATATTGTTGAAGTTAAACCTCTATAACTAAAAGACAATATTATTGTTATACTCATACTTTATGGTGGTGGTTAAATTATTGTTATTAAACTGATTTTGATACCTAATAAAAAGCAACATCTAATCATTTTCGCCAAACCTTGAGAAATAATGCTTTTCCATTTAGAAAATCCACTATGCCAGTGTTGTAATGGAATTATGAAGGTACATTATAGTATAATTGGGGAACCAAGTCTTATACTATAGTCATTATAGTAAGGGTATTTTATCCCCAGAATAGAATATTATTATATTGCATTAGTGCATTGATTTTTATTTTTTTCTTAACAAGAGTTTTTGAAGAAAACAGCATCACCCAATAAAAGTCATTGCAAGAGGTATTAGGGTAATAAATTTCATTAATTTTGGATAAAAGCCATAACTTTAATAACCTGTCTAATAAATCTTTAAAAACTATTAAAATGAAGCCTATATGCATTCACTCTTGCATGATTAATTGAAATACAATTGCTCGATAAATAAAAACTAAGTTTCAGGCCATAAATTTGGGAGCAAACTTCATAAGTAAGATTCTCTAAAAGCTGTAGGGGTTTCAAAATTATGCATTAAAGCTTTAATCCTACTTGGATTTTAAGAAGGTACCGCAATCTCATTTTATGTTCACTAAATCAAACTAACTAGCCCGTCTACAGTTCAACACCATAGACTTACTCATAGTAGAAAACTATCCTTCTTAACATTGATTTTGATCGTATTTCGGAAATTTGTTCGAGAAAAAATAACGTAAAAAAGTGCATATCTGTATTATTTAAATTTGATATTAAGCACCACGATAATTAGTGAATGTTACTTTGAAAATTATTCAAAATCTGAACATATTACTACTTTAGCTGCAAAGTTAACATGTATGTTCAACAAGTAAAAATCCTGTATTAACTATGATTATATTCTATAAATTACAGACTTGAAATATTCTTTTTATGGCATTGTTTCTGCTTCATATATTTTCAAATAGTTTTAAAAGATGTAGGTATTCAAGTAAAAATGTGTAAACATAAAAGTGTTATATTATGATATACTTATTTATTTCCGCTCATACCGACTTATAAAATTTTTAAGCAATATTTCAACATTTATAAAATTCCCTCATTATCAAAAATATTCTCGTAAAAATTCATGCGGTTAATTGTTTCTTTTCTCCATATATATTTTGAAATGCTCAATTATTTATAAAAAACCTTTCAGGAAAAAAAATAATCTGAAATATGAATAAATTATTTAAGTCCGTAAATTAACTATATTTATAATTCACCAGTTTGTGATATATGCACATTTTTATGCTCTAATTCCCACATTATTTACATACTTGATGTTTTATCCTTTCTTTACAAATTCCACTTTAAAGAATACTTTATGTTAGTTAGTATTTCCTGTAATGTCTCTACTTAACTTATAATAATGAATAGTATCGCTTAAACAGTAACTGTTTTTACGAGTAAATAAAAGGAAATAACCAGAGGGAGATCTTTGGAAATGTCAATACCTTTTATTTCAAATTTATCCTTTTGTCTTTAACGATTGCACAAAAGATTAATTTTGTATGTTTTATGCACATTTTTTTTTTAAAGTTCGATTATTATTTTCTCCAGTAAAATAATGTTCAGGATTAGAAAAATACGCATGATAATACTGCGTTCAATGATGCAGATTTTTAAGTTAACTAGATAAAAATGACTTTTTATAGTTTTTAATGCTTATAAAAATAACTTTTATAATTTATTTAAATTTCTTATACAAATATAATAGACTGCATTGATTCCATTTTGTTCTTCAATCAACCACATTTCAACGAGAAAACAACATTTTCTGCCCTTGGTATTAGTTTTAATATGATGGTCAGCATTATTTTACGCGGCTTTCCCATTAAAAATAGTGTTTAATGCTTATGACTTTTATCACATATTTAATTTTCTTTTACAAATTTAATTGACTGTTTTGCTCATAAAGTGAATTTTTCCAATTCACCCTGTCTTAAAATACGACGTTTTATTTCTCTTCCTTAAAAGTATATTTTTTGATATGATGGTCAGCAGGACTTTACATCGTTTTTCCTTAAACATTTTTTTAATGTTTATAAGTTTATTTTTTATCTTTTACTGAAAAAGCAAATACAAGTATATTTGACTGCCTTCCGATAAATTACATTTGGTTTTACAAGTAACCCCATTTTAGAATAAGCGATAACATTTCTCTGCCCTAATAAAATAATTTTTAACATGATGGATAATAGATTTTGCAAGTCTTTTTCATTAAAAAATCGTGTTTAATGCTTACAAATATTACTTTTGTCACTTATTGAAATTTCGTATGAAAATATAATTGACTGCATTACTCATAAATTTTATTTTGTTTCACAACCACATTTCAAACGGACAGATAACATTGATTTGACTTAATAGTATAATTTTTTATATGATACGCAGCAGAACTTTACTTGCTATTTCTCCTTAAAAAATAGTGTTCAATGCTTAAAAGCATAACTTTTATCACTTATTGCAATTTCATATACAAATATAATTGCATATGAAGAATTGCATAAATTTCTATAACTAACCCCATTTTAAAGGAAGCTATAACATTTCTCTGGCCTAATTGTATAATATTAATATGATGGTAGCATAATTTTATACGGCTTTTTTCCTTAAAAAAGTGTTTAACGCTTCTTATTGACATTTCATACGGAAATTTAATTCACTGCAATGCCGATAAATTACGTTTTGTTTTACAAATGACCGCTTTTTAAAAGAAGAGATAACCATTCTCTGACTAATAGTAAGATATTTTTTTATATGATGGGTAGTAGTATTTTACGTGGCTTCTTCATAACAAAATAGAGTTTAATGATCATAAATATAATCTTTAGCCGTTATTTAAATGACTTATACAAATATAACTGACTGTATAGCCGATATCTAACAATTTGATTTTTCAAAAGAAACGATAACATTTCTCTTCCTCAATAGTAAAATTTCTAATATGGTGGGTAGGAGTATTTTACGCCTCTTTTTCATTAAAAAATGGTGTTTAGTTATTATAAGTTTTAGCCCTTATTCCAATTTCTTATCTATATTTATTAAACACATCCGTAACTCACTGACTGACTGAAAGATTGAGTGACTGACTGACTGACAAACAACGCACAGACCAAAACACTTTACCTAAAGGGCTGACATTTTGCATGGTGATTCTTCTCATAGTATAGGGGTGAACTAAGAAAGATTTTTGAAAAATTCTTCTTAGATTTTTTAAAATTAAATTTTTAAGCTGTTTTTGTAACTTTTTTCAAGTTCTAATTTAAAATAATAGCTTGAGAGTTATAAAATTTATATCACGAGAACGATCATAAAATTTCCTTTAAAATGATATCTTTATCGAATCGTTACCTCCATTTGCTGATATTTAGTGAATTTTTTAAGATTAGATTTTAGAATTTAATTTATTAAATGCTGATCACTTGATTTATTTTTCTGGTACTTTAAATTAATTTTTCGTCACTTGCATGACAACGAAATAGACAAAAAAATGTCTTGCTAATGCGGCAGACGATTGGACATTATCCAAAAAAAAATATTAAAATACAGTAAAATATATGTTCCTCACACCGTACTATATTAACTGTATTATATTTAGTATGTTCTATGAGATATAATTTGAATATTTTCTACTACATTATTTTGTCTATAAAATATCCGTTACGATTTTTTTTAAATTATTTTTTACACCAATTACATACATTGATCGTTGTATTGAATTTGAATGTATTCCGTTGCGAAGTACCGGTATTCAGCTAATACAAATATATTTGATTGTATTGCCGAAAAATAACATTTTGTTTTTTTTGAATTTACCAGATTTTACAAGGAACGATAAAATTTCTCTTCCCGTACATAATAATTATTAAAATGATTAATAAGAGAATTTTACACCACCTTTTCATTAAACGTCGTCTTTAATACTTAGAAATACAACTCTTAGCCAGTATTTAAATTTATTATACACATAGAGGAGAAGGTACGAATATAGGCTAGGGTCTAAAAACGAGTTAGGTGTTGAATTATATACAAGAAGGTTCTCCGATATAGCTGCGAAGTCATCAAACAATCACATTGTGGTAAGGACGAAGATATTACACAGATGATGCATATTTGCCGTTTGCATATAAAGCAGTCACCATTTTTTTTGAAAATCACATATTTTCAGATTTCGAAACTTTGTCAGGTAAGTGTACATTTTAATCCTTAACTATTGCATGTTTTTTTGCTACCACGTTACTGATAAAATAGTAAGCTACGTTTTGAGATAATTAATAAAGGGATATCTTTAACTTATAATGGCTGCCTTTCACTAAAGGTTTAAGATACTGTTGGTCTAAAAATGGGCTAGCAGAGTCGGTCTAAAACGAGTTACCCCATATTTAGACCATTTTCTCCCGTATAACATACCTTTTTATATATTTTTTGCTTTTTATTCTAAATCTAAAGTATTTTTCTTAAATTATATATTTAAAAAATTATCTTTGGGTGTTGATATTTTATTTTCTGTAATTATGTCAATTCCGGACTTGCGACCATCCGATGTTGCAAGTCCTCAAAGGCATGTCTTGTGACGGGCATACACTACCGGAATGGGTTCTCTAAGGTCTTTGTGCAAATCAGAACTAAAGAAAACAAAGAAGAAGCTGATTCTAGGGTCTGCAAGTGATGTAGAAGCCGCAAAATCCCAAAAAACTAAACCTAAAAATGAGGAAACTGGAAGTGGCACAAAGAGGGCTACCAATAAACAGCTTTTCGACTCTGAAGAAGACCATGGTAAAACCATGTTTGATGATAGTGACAGCGACCTGGATTCTCCACCAGAAGATTACCCTGATGACAGTGATGTAGCCTGCATCATTTGTAAAGGACTTTTCAGCTGGCACAACAGGAGAAACGTGGGTTCTAATGTTTTGAGTGTCAAATGTGGGCACACACAGAATGTGCGGGCAGAAAAGGTTGTATATGTGTGCGACTTCTGCAAATAAAATTAAAAGGTAGCATTTTCCCGATTTTTGATTGTTTTTGTTTATTTTTTATGCTTTTTTTAGACAAAGGTTAGAGATAGCCCGTATTTAGACCACCATTTAAAAAACTACTAATTTCCCAACTCTTGCAATTAAATTTATTGTAAAAAACGCAGAATGTTGTAACCTTTTTTACCATCCTATATTGATCCTTATATGTTTTAGGTTGTATTCACATATTAACATATTGAAAATAATGAACATATAGCTGGACTGACCTCAAAATAACACATGTAGCCCATATTTCGACCTTTTCCTCTAAAATTGACAGTATTGTCGATAAATTACATTTTGCCTTTTGAATTAACCCCATTTTTAAAGAAGAGATAACATTTCTCTACCCTGGTATCATAATTTTTAATATGATGGGCTTCAAAATTTGACACCGCCTTTTTCATTAAAAAAATTCCCGAACTAAACTTACTAAAGAAAAAATCTATTAATGGAAACAAAACAAATTTCTTTTCGGAATGGACTTTTCTTCTAGAATACAATGTAGACTATTAGGATTTTCTTTTACTCCGTCAATAAAAGTTTTTCCTTTTTCTAAACTGTTCCATAAATTTTATAGATTTTATATAAAAGTAAACTCCAAATAACCCCTATAAAATCCATTTCTCCCAAGGGAAATCTAAAATACTCACATTGGTCAAAAGTAAAATTTCTATTTTCTAAAAAGATATTCTAAATATTGGTATGATGTTGAAAGGAAGTAGTTATCAACCTATGGTTTCTTCAGATTTTAATGTTCCAAGACGTTTATTCTAAAGTTAAATAGAGTCGAAAAATATTGAGAAAGTTTTTCTTTGTTTACGTTTATTTCGAGTTTTGAGAAATTACACTTTGATCGGATTATCTTAAAGCTTTTAAATTATAATGCATATTGCAACTGAAAAGCGCGAAAAAGCATATAGTAAATTTTTATAATGTTTTGGTTTCTAACAGCAAACAGTAATATCAATTAATTTCTTGTTCTTTATTCTTGGTCATATTTTAAGGTATCCGACTACGCTTAAAACATCGATTTTGATGAAAATTCCAAAATTGTTTTTATTACTTTTTTTAAAGATTTCAAATTTATGTTTCTAAATCTGATTTTATTTTTTCAATACGATCATTAGAAATGGAATGAGAATGATTTAAAGATAAGCAGCAGCTATGAATTTCAATACAAGTTAAAACTTTAATCGTGTTTTCTGATGAACTTATTTTTTATCAAAAATGTAAACGACTCTTGTGATAACTCAAAATCTAATCCTGATATGTATATGAATTTTTTCACGCATGTTTTTCAAAATACTAAGAATGTAATAGACTACAAATTTGGTTCTCGGTATATTATTTGCTGATTTATAGCGGCATTTATAAAAAATCTCATGGAAAATTACTAAAATTTTACATGTAATTGCATATAATGACGTGTATTTTTTTTTAGATTTCAGATATCGATTAGCTTGTAGGTCATTACACTTAGAAGGTACTGACGTACATATCACAAGACATTTAATGTTATATGCATAATTTTTTTCAGCGCTAGAGCCGTTTTTGTAAAAATTTACTAAATTTTGACCCAATTTCCACAGTTTTATAAAAATGTGCATAGTTCATGTGTATGTTCTCATTATTTTCAAGTTGTGGTGTTATATTCCTTTGAAAATTAAGATAGAAATTTTCGCAAGTACAGTGTTTCACAAAAAGGTCTCTGAACGTTGTCGGATACCGTTCACTAAACTTTTGGTTATACTCTGATGCTTATCCATTTTCATAATTACTTCTGCATTACTACACAAATCAGTTAGTGTAGTAATGCAGAAACTGACTGGAAGGCTTCCATCCAAGCTCGTAATCAAAGGAATATAACAGACTTTTTATTGGAATACTGAATATATTTATAAGGCTTATCATTTTTTCATTATTTTCAAGTTTTGGTGTTATATTCCTTTGAAAATTAAGATAGAAATTTATTAAAAATTTACAAGAAATTATTTTTTTAAACTCTATTATGTTTAAATTTCTTATCATAAGACTTTTTAAATTTTGGAATAGGTCATATATGCTAATTCCAGGATCATTTTGGGATTATCCGTAATTTTCAGTTTCCCGTAACCACTATTGAATTAATAACCCCAGATTAATTAGAAATTCTACGCATAATGAAGCGTAGGAATACTATTAAAATAAAACCTCTGAAAATAAATTTACTCAGTAGGTTTGAAGCCATAATTCAAATACAATATACTCGATTTGGGATAACAGACATTACATTTTTCTTTCTTTCTCCTCATGAAATACCTTTGAACAATTTGATGAATTGAAATATTCAAGGAAGAAGGAATTTCTTATTGTGTCATCTAAAAGAGATTAAGGTACAACAAAATAGCTTATCGTTGCACTGATGTGGCCAAAGTAATTTTGTGCTTATACGTTTATAACGTGTCATTCGGAGAAGTATTTGTATTTCCTTTCAAGAGACGTGAATGTTTTAAGTTAATATTTTCGCATAAGGGAAAAAAAAACACTGTTGCTAATCATATTTAAGAATAGCTATATTTGAACCACTGAGGGAACAAAATATATTTATAGCTATACCACACCTTTTTCAAAGTTCGATTTATGCCATATCGATTCATGAAAAATTACATTAATGTTTATTTTTGGGCATGGTAGCTACCTATCTGCGTTATCATGAGGTACTAATTTATGAACTCCATTTTCTCTCCCACACACCAAACTTTCTCTTTTGTGCAATACTTCCCTTATTCTTAATCTCTAATAACCAGGCTTAACCTAGCCTTCGCAACACTGCTACATTTTAATCTTCCTGTAATTTTTTTCTAATTTATCAACCCTGATAAATGAAATTTCATTCTGCATTATTCCTATATTTCTGTATATATATATATATATATATATATATATATATATATATATATATATATATACGTACAGCAGCAGATATTTTAAAATAAAATGACTTTAAGCTATGTAGTATCTATTATGTCAATGCTAGCATTAACTCTATATATCTCCACAATTTATGACCTACAACGTTAGATAATGATCAAACGTTCGTTTTATAGTATATAAATATGAAAATAAAAGGGTTGTAATGAATTTGTATAGTACTCATAATAAAAATTACGGACGTGAAAGCAATTTAAAAAGCCTGAAATATTGCAATATATGGCCTAAATCCTTTGAGTGTATAATATTTGTTTTCAGTTTTACCTTTCCTCATTATCCATATATTGCATAGACCTATCGATTACTCTTAAAGTTATGACCCATTTCATATAGTTTCTAATATTTCTATTGCGACATAAATTTTATCGCGCGTGATAAACAGTTATTTATTTCACATTCAAGCCCAAAGTTTAATGTGATATATTCGTTTCTTTAATGCGATGCATTTGTGCTGAAGGAGCAATTACTTTAAGCGTGGGAAACAGAGATCATGATAGTATTGATAGAGAAATTGAGCCTTCATTATTTTCTTTTGGAACTTCAGTTTGGATTAAATATTGAGGTAGGAAAAATTTAATACGAAATGGCAGAAATAGTATGCTTCATTATTCTCTCCGAACACATAGTTTAAGACTTTTAAGAAAAAGTTTTTAAAATATTACTTTGACAGAAAACAGAGTAAAATGTCTCATTTATTTACCATAATACCCATGCATATATATATTCCACTACATATACTTATACATTTTACACCCCCCAAAACACTGATGTGCATATATATATATATATATATAAAAAGTTTTCGATTTTGTTTTTGCCCTAGTGCGGAAAAGTTGGGTACTGGTGGGTAGGTCACGTATGCAAAGTTTTGGGAAAAACAAAAAATATCTTCCGTCTCCATTTTGGCCGTGATTTTTAGCAGATTTTTACCATAGAGTTACAAATGCGCATTTCCATTGTTTTGTATGCAACTCGTCATTTTGTTCTTAAATAAAATATAGAGGTAATTCGAAACTTAATACAGAAAGGCAGCAGCTGACACACTGCGTTCAGAAAGGTAAAGAAATATTTTGGGATGAAAACATTGTCAACAACAACTTTACAAACGAAGCTTAAATTATTCGCGAAAGACTCACGGAAATTGTTCGACATTTCTTCATGTAAGTGTGTTTCTTTTAACAAATGTTCTTGCCCAAAGCATAATAGGATCCCTGAAATGGAAAGAACTTTTCTTATAGACCACCGGGCACTTAGGCAAATGTCCATAGACGCAGTTGACTTAAAAGAAACTGAAAGCTGAGGAAATGAGCCGATAGCAAGCAGAAAGAGACAGAAGCATTAAGTCTTAAAATAAACGTTTCGCCATCTGTTACTCCATGTAGGCCATATTTCCTGATCCAGATTCTGACATGGATCCACATAACTCCGAATGACACAGATTACTTGAAGTCTTCCACATCCCCATCCAGGATGACTGAATCTGAAGGGATAAAGACGTTACGATCAAGTCGATACCCAGCAGTAGCTATAGCGTATGACAGAACAGGAGTTTCAGATCGGGCTGGAGCCATCATTGCAAGAACTGTTTTGGAAGATTTGGGGATGATTACCGAAACAGACACTTTAATTGTAATTGATAGACATAAAATAGGAAAAGAGAGGGGAAAAATTCGGAAAGAATATCAGCAAGGAAATGAAAGACAGCTGGAACCACTGAAGAGACTTTATTTTGACGGAAGGAAGGACAAAACTCTAATGCAAGAGAGCGTAGGGGGAAAGATGTACCAGAAAACAGTCCTGGAAGAACACGTTACAATGATTAAGGAACCTGGAAGCAAGTACCTCGGACACATAGCACTAACCTGTTCATCAGCTTTGAGTATTTCTCAAATGATGCTGCAATTCATGGAGAATAAGAATATTGACATTCATCATCTAATAGCAATAGAGTGCTAAGGAACAGTCAGTAATACTGGCTATAAAATCGGCGTGATTCGCCTTTCTGGGGAAGCCATTGGGAAACCCTTGTACTGGTTTATCTGCCAGTTACACGCAAATGAGTTGCCACTTCGACATTTAGTACAGCATTTGGATGGTGGGACGAGTGGCCCAAATCCATTTTCTGGTCCTATTGGGAAAGCATTGGCAAATTGTAAAAACTTCCCAGTTGAGAGATTTGAAAAGAATTCGAGCGAATTTCCGAAAATCGACATACAGTATCTTAGCACACACAAGCGATAGCTTTGGGATATTTGTCAAGCTGTCACAAATAGAAACTGCTCATCAAGTTTGTCACAAAAGCACCCTGTGAAAATGTCTCATGCACGTTGGCTAACAACTGCAAGTTGAATAAAGCGTTTATACATTAGCTCGTCAGAGCCTTCAAACCAACTTCAAACCCTGGCAGAGTTCATCATGAAAGTGTACCCACCTATATGGTTTACAGTTAAATTAATTTCATATAGCACGTATGGTCCACGAAATTTGTGGAAGACAATAAACGTCTCAAACTATCTTAAAAACGATTTAAAGACTTTGGCCGAGCCCATTATCCAGAGAAATGGCTATTTCGGCCACTCGGAAGCAAAAATCTTGTCAATGATCACAGACGACAGACAGTCCATTCGAGAACTTGGACTAGGTAGGATTTTACGAGCAATAAAGGAAAAAACGGAAGGAATCAGATACTACAACATTCCGTCACTCAACTTCGAGGAAGTTTCATATATAGACCTTACTGATTGGCAGAAATGTTATTTGACGGAATCCCAATAACATCTTACTTGACAGAAGATGATTTCAGAAATTTGATTTCCAGTGAAGAGTCTGTAGCTCAACACCTGGGAAACCTATAATTTCCTTGCCACACCCAAAGTGTTGAACGTTTCTTGAAACTAGTAACAGATACAAAGAGGTTTCTGCTACTGTGTGTGGAGAAAATAAGCATGACGGTTTAGTTAGAATCCGAACAAAGTCGAGAAAAGCTATACTATCATTTGAAACCAAATGCGAGTACCGAGTAAATCCGGAATAACTGCAAGGGCAAAGGAGTTAAAAGCCGATATGGCTGGGTGGATGGGTGGGCACGGGTGGAACTCGCAATGCAGCCACCTCCCCGTGGTGAGTTCGGGGTTTTTTTTTCTGAATTTTATTTCAGAAAAAACGAAAAGCTGCATACAAAACAATGGAAATACACATTTTTAACTCTATGGTAAAAATCTGCTAAAAATCATGGTCAAAATAGAGACGGAAGATATTTTTTGTTTTTCCCAAAACTTTACATACGTGACCTTCCCACCAGTAGCCAACTTTTCCGCACTAGGGCCAAAAGAAAATCGAAAACTTTTTTTTTACGCTCCGCCCTATTATATATATATATATATATATATATATATATATATATATATATATATATATATATATATATATATATATATATTTATATATATGTGTGTGTGTATGTATGAGTGTGTGTGTTTGTTTAAACAAAATTTTATAAACATATGAACATCTGTAACCTTTTTAGAGAGTCAATACACACAGATAAAATTTGATACAAATGCCGTAGCTCAATATTTATATTAGAATTATAGGATTCAGAAATCTTCTGGTTTTAGGCGGTGGAATCGAATTCTGTCGGCTGTATTTATTGCAAGATAAACTTGTACTTAAAGACGTGAGTAAAGTAATAAAACTCTAGACTTGGTATAGACTCTCTTATAAATAAACTAGCTGAAAACCCGCTCTTCGCAACGGAGTATATTCAAAGTTAATACAACGGTCAATGTATGCAATTAATACCACAAATGAATATATATATATATATGTGTGTGTGTGTGTGTGTGTGTGTGTGTACATATATATAATAAATACGACGATCAATGTATACAATTGATGTAAAATATATATATTAGGGCGGAGCGTAAAAAAAAAGTTTTCGATTTTGGTTTTGCCCTAGTGCGGATAAGTTGGGTACTGGTGGGTAGGTCTCGTATGCAAAGTTTTGGGAAAAACAAAAAATATCTTCCGTCTCCATTTCGGCCGTGATTTTTAGCAGATTTTTACCGTAGAGTTACAAATGCGTATTTCCACTGTTTTGTATGCAACTCGTCATTTTGTTCTGAAATAAAATACAGTGGTAATTCGAAACTGAATACAGAAAGGCAGCAGCTGACACACTGCGTTCAGAAAGGTAAAGAAATATTTTGGCATGAAAACATTGTCAACAACAACTTTACAAACGAAGCTTAAAATATTCGCGAAAGACTCACGGAAATTGTTCGACATTTCTTCATGTAAGTGTGTTTCTTTTAACAAATGTTCTTGCCCAAAGCATAATAGGATCCCTGAAATGGAAAGAACTTTTCTTATAGACCACCGGGCACTTAGGCAAATGTCCATAGACGCAGTTGACTTAAAAGAAACTGAAAGCTGAGGAAATGAGCCGATAGCAAGCAGAAAGACACAGAAGCATTAAGTCTTAAAATAAACGTTTCGCCATCTGTTATCATGTAGGCTCATATTTCCTGATCCAGATTCTGACATGGATCCACATAACTCCGATAGTGATGCAGATTACCTGAAGCCTTCCCCATCCACATCCAGGATGACTCAATCTGAAGGGGGAAAGACGTTACGATCAAGTCGATACCCAGCAGTAGCTATAGCTTGTGACAGAATCGGAGTTTCAGATCCGGCTGGAGCCATCATTGCAAGCATTGTTTTGGAAGATTTGGGGATGATTACCGAAACTGACACTTTAATTGTAATTGATAGACATAAAATTAGAAGAGAGAGGGAAAAAATTTGGAAACAATATTAGCAAGGAAATGAAAGACAGCTGGAACCACTGAAGAGACTTTATTTTGACGGAAAGAAGGACAAAACTTTAATGCAAGAAAGCGTAGGGGGAAAGATGTACCAGAAAACAGTCCTGGAAGAACACGTTACAATGATTAAGGAACCTAGAAGCAAATACCTCGGACACATAGCACTGACCTCTTCATCGGGTTTGAGTATTTCTCAAATGATGATGCGATTCATGGAGAATAAGAATATTGATATTCATCAACTAGTAGCAATAGGGTGCTATGGAACAGTCGGTAATACTGGCTATAAAATCGGCGTGATTCGCCTTTCTGGGGAAGCCATTGGGAAACCCTTGCACTGGTTTATCTGCCAGTTACACGCAAATTAGTTGCCACTCCGACATTTAGTGGAGCATTTGGATGGTGGAAAGAGTGGCCCAGATGAATTTTCTGGTCCTACTGGGAAAGCATTGGCAAATTGTAAAAACCTCCCAGTTGAGAGATTTGTAGAGATTTCGAGCGAATTTCCGAAAATTGACATAAAGTATCTTAGCACACACAAGCGATAGCTTTGGTATGCTTGTCAAGCTGTCACAAATAGAAATTGCTCATCAAGTGTGTCACAAAAACACCCTGGGAAAATGTCTCATGCACGCTGGCTAACAACTGCAAATCGAATAAAGCTTTTATAAATTAGCTCCTCAGAGTCTTCAAAGCAACTTCATATAGCAGAGTTCATCTTGAAAATGTACCCACCTATGTGGGTTGTTCATCTTCAAATGGTAGAGTTCATCATGAAAGTGTACCCACCTATGTGGTTTACAGTTAAATTAAATGCATATTGCACATATGGTCCACGAAATTTGTGGAAGACAATAAACATCTCACGCTATCTCAAAAACGATTTAAAGACTGTGGTCGATCCCATTATCCAGAGAAATGGCTATTTAGGCAACCCGGAAGCAATAATCTGGTCAATGATCACAGACGACAGACAATCCATTCGAGAACTTGGACTACGTAGGATTTTACGAGCAAGAAAGAAAAAAAGGAAGGAATCAGACACTACAACATTCCGTCACTCAACTTCGAGGAAGTTTCATATATAAACCTTACTGATTGGCAGAAATGTAATTTGACGGAATCCCCAATAACATCTTACTTGACAGAAGATGATTTGAGAAATTTGATTTCCAGTGTAGAGTCTATACCTCAACACCTGGGAAGCCTAAACTTTCCTTGCCACACCCAAAGTGTTGAACGTTTCGTGAAACTAGTAACAGAGGTTTCTGCGGTTCTGTGTGGAGAAAATAAGCGTGACGGTTTAGTTAGCACCCGAATAGAGTCGAGAAAAGCTATGCCTTCATTTGAAACCAAATGCGAGTATCGAGTAAATCCGGAATAACTGCAAGGGCAAAGGAGTTTAGTGCCTATATGGTTGGGTGGATGGGTGGGCACGGGTGGAACTCGCAATGCAGCCCCCTCCCCGTGGTGAGTTCTGGGTTTTTTTCTGAAATTTATTTCAGAAAAAGCGAAAAGCTGCATACAAAATACTGTAAATACACATTCTTAACTCTATGGTAAAAATCTGCTAAAAATCACGGCCAAAATGGAGACGGAAGATATTTTTTGTTTTTCCCAAAACTTTACATACGTGACCTACCCAACAGTACCCAACTTTTCCGCACTAGGGCAAAAACAAAATCGAAAACTTTTTTTTTACTCTCCGCCCTAATATATATATATATATATATATATATATATATATATATATATATATATATATATATATATATATATTTATAATAAAATCGTAAAGGATATTTTTATAGACAAAATAATGTAGAAGAAAATATTCAAATTAAATCTAATATAAAGAATACTAAAGTAATATAGTACAGTTAATATACTACAGTTTGTAAAACATTTCTTATACTGTATTTTAATATTTTTTTGGATAATGTAAAATCGTCTGCTGCATTATCAAGAAAATAAAATATATTTTTTGTCTATTCCTTTGTTACGCACGTGACGATAAATTTATTTAAAGTACCAGAAAAATAAATCACGTGATCAGCATTTAATAAATTAAATTTTAAAAATTAATCTTTAAAAATTCATCAAAAATCAGGAAATGGAGGTAAATATTCGAAAAAATTTCAATTTTAAAGGAGTTTTTATGATCTTTCTCGTGACGTAAATTTTATAACCATCAAATTATTATTTTAAATGCAAACTTTAAAAAAGTTAGAAAAACAGCTTAAAATTTAAGAAGAATTTTTGAAAAATCTTTCTTAGTGCACTCCTACACTATAAGAAGAATCGCCATGCAGCCCTAGGTCCAGCGGTTTGGTCTCTGCGTTGTATGTCAGTCAGTCAGTCAGTTACGGAACTGTTTTATATATATAGACTAGCTGAAAACCCGCGCTTCGCTACGGAGTACATTCAAATTAAATACTACGGTCCACGTATGTAATTTATGCCAAAAAATAAATATATATATTTATAATAAATGCGATGATCAATGTATACAATTGATGTAAAATATCTATCTATCTATATATATATATTTAGAAAAAAATCGTAAGGGATATGCATTTTTTTCGGATAATATTTAATCGTCTGCTGCATTAGAAAGAGAAAAAAATATTTTTTTTGTCTATTTAGTTGTTACGCACGTTACGATAAATTTATTGAAAGTACCAGAAAAAGAAATCACGTGATCAGCATTTAATAAATTAAATTCTAAAAATTAATCTTTAAAAATTCACCAAAAATCAGGAAATGGAGGTAAAAATTCGAAAAAAAATTCATTTTGAACGAATTTTTATGATCTTTCTCGTGATATAAATTTTATAACCCTCAATGTATTATTTTAAATGCAAACGTAAAAAATGTTTAAAAAACAGCTTAAAAATTTAATTTAAAAAATCTAAGAAGTTTTGAAAAATCTTTCTTAGTGCACCCCTGCACTATTAGAAAAATCGCCATGCAAAATTTCAGCCCTTTAGGTCCAGCGGTTTGGTCTGTACGTTGTATGTCAGTCAGTCAGTCAGTCAGTGAATAAATGAGTCAGTTACGGAACTGTTTTATATATATAGATATTGCATTATCTACTACTTTAGATACATCTAAAACATATTTCCTGTGTTTGGCCGTTTAGAAACAGCTTTATGATTAAATGCACATAGCTTATATTTTTAAACTGAGAAGACCGAATTTTAAATATCTTAATTAATAACAACATTAAAATAAATATAAATTTCTTCATATATATGTTTGAAATTTAGTTTCTCTTTTAGTTTCAGTGCAGGACAATTACAGCATAGCGGTAAAGGTCGGATACGTTTTGATAAATCCTTAGAGTTGAAGTTAGATATATCTTCTTTAAATACCAAACAATTGTATGCAAAGTCCTGTAATTTTTTTATAACCATTCTATAAATAGGTATAAACTATGAAAAGGTATACTATTTCTGTGCGGGTATCTGTGCTAACGCTTAAGAGAATTAAATTCGAATTAGTAAGTAGTTTTTTACGATACGTAATTCTAAGAAATTTTCCTATCTAAAGGAAAATAAACAATTTTGAGCTTAATTTCTACAGTATTTGGTTAGAGAGGTGATTTTTTAGTCTCTATGAATTATATAAATACGATTTCTATTTTAAATAAAACTATTTCATTTGTGTTTATATCTATCTTTTTGTGTTTAAAACATTTCAATTTAGAAAGCAGAGTAGATGATCTAATAAAATGCTGAATTTTTAAGAATAGTTTAAGACAAAAACTTTAATACACGCAGTAAACCTTTCAATTAAAGGAAATAATTATTTATAAGTGATGTATACTTATGTATACATGGTACAAGAAAATTAGCTATTTTTTTTAATATGTGCATATCTTTATGTTTAATATCACGCAAAGAAATACACAAAAACCTATTTCTAAAAAAATATTAAAATATTTCTTTACAAATGCCACTTGCTATCCTATCATGAAAAAATTGTTTTGAAATTTTTCCTGCCAATTCATTAGAAAGCCAGTATAACCAATTTTTGTGAAGATAAATCGTGCTTCTATTATTTTTAGTTAAGAAACCTCATAACCTTATTTCCCAAGGATTTCTTTTCAAATACCTGTATGCTTTAAAGTAAAATATTTCTTGATCAAAACAGCCTAATAAAATAGTTCTGACCATTTCCATCCCAGGGGAAATTTGTGGTAAAGGACTTCATCAAGACAGAAATTCGTGATCTGCGAAAGGGATTGCAAAATATTGATTGTCTGAATGAGCAACACCACACAGAAGTTCTGAAATTGTGTTCAAAATGGCACTGAAAAACATATGAGTATGTAAACAAAAATATAAATACATCAAGAAACTTTTTCAAAGAGTCAATATACTTCCCTCTAAATCTAAAATGGCCTCAAATATCGTTAAATTTTCACAGCGCATAGATCTTTCCCGTTTAATATGTGATTTATTTATAAACATAATTTATTTATATGCTTCGAAAATAATTATTTATTTTAATCAAAGTACTTTAGTTAATGAAACTACATATAATCTTTTTATACTTCCTTGCGTACGTGTTTTAGATTTTTTTATTGTTATACGATGAAACGAAAATAATAATGTAGTATGTAATAAAAAAATGGTTATTTTGTTTGTTTAAATGGCTATTATGTTAGCTGCATTACATTATAGTATTCTCGGTAATAAACTATTGAACCAGCTAGTCTATTGAATTCATCCACTTCATCTACATGGTTTTGTGTTTTCTTTTGTTGTACAAACACTGGTAATTTTTAAATACTTCTGTGAAAAATGCCTTTACCATGTACACATTTATCACGCTTAAAACACAATATGATACACAAAATCTTTATGATTAGATGTTTTAATAAACTTATTTATACTTGTTAGGGGACAAACAATAGATGTTTTATTTTAAATTTAGCATTGTCCCTGCACAAATTTTTTTTACGTGCATTCACGTGACTTCCGTAAATAAATAAAATGACAGAAGTTCAACGGTAACAGTAGTATAAAATAATCTATTTATAGGTTATGTGAAATAAATGTTGAGTGGAAGGAAACTAAGTACATTTGATTTACTATAAGTAAAATTAATTCGACTTATTTCCAGGCTGAAATCTTCCCTTTATTGTGAAAGCAGAAATTTAGACATTCATATAAACTTGAGTTCTTGTTGTATTAAATTTATAGTGACCATAAAAATGTATAACTTATGAAGATGGTTTGAATCATTTGAATACTGTTCCCGTTTTTTCTATTAATTGTGGAGATAAGAAAACAGAAATTTTCAAGTTTAGAGATAAAGGGAGTGGGCAGATTTAATATACCCATCATCTGAAATTTAATATAAAAACATAAATCAACCTAATAACTAATCGTAAATATTATTTGACTGAACATCCAGATTGCGCCGAATGTTAAAAGAGTACATATATTAACAGAATGATTAGAATATCACATTTATACTTGTGTTGTGGGTTATTTAAAATGTAAGAATTTTAATATCGCTGGCGTCAAAAACAGGCATCATAAAAGAAATATAACTTTTTTTCCTTTTAAACTATCCGGCAACTAACTTAATTTAAGAAATTTTGGGGAATTTTATGAATGCAAAATTAACTGGGAAGAAAATCAAGAAGTCATTGCTAATGCCGCAATAAAAGAATAGAAAAATAGCACATGAAAGAAATACGAGTAACTCACCGAGGCTAAGACATGGATAAAATATATGTTGAGGGAATGGAAACTTTCTTTAAAACTGATTTGTTTATAAAAACATATAGAAACAAACATACAAAAGCCCTACTTACCACTTAGAAAGCAGACTCATCAATTCTTCATTTTTTTAGTTTTCAAATTTTCTGGCCTATGTTGTACGATTTTCCGCCTGCATTGTATAATAGTTAGCATCCTGAACTGACACACAATGGACGCGGGTTCAAATCGTCAATAAGGCTCGGTCGTTTCTTTGCTGTCCCCCTCTTATGGATCAATGGTGGCTCACCTATAGGATGATCCCATAATAAAGTAGCCAGAAAACCAGCGGTGAATAACAAAAGCTGAATGTCTTCCGCCAAAGTGCCTCCACATTTAAAAAAAAGTTGCAAGATTTAGTTACTTACCTTTAATTAGAAAAAATAGAAATAGAATGAAAATACTAAAAAAATTATTTACTTATGAAGTTGAAAACTTTTGATGTCTTGTAATCTTGGTTTGTTCGGTTTTTCCAGGACTACATTATAAAATAATTACGTCATAAATACGCTACATAATTTTCCAAAGCACTTTTTTTCGCGTCATAATAAACGGTACTTATTATATTCCTTAATTCTCAAATTTTGCCAATTTGTCACTCAGTATGGGGTAATCCATTGAAAAAGTTATCTTTTAACCACATGGGATAACTTTTTGATTTATGAAAATAAGTCTAATGTATCAACGTATAATGGGGGCTATTTAGCATTATTTGCAATCGAAGTGTCTTTAATATTAAAAGTTTTAGGAATAACCCCCTAAAAAAGCTTTAAAAAACTGAACTAGTTATTTTGCATAACACTAAAATGCTGCAAGTGCACCTGCGATTCTCTTTGTTGGGGTAAAGTTAATATATTCGAACCATTATATTGAACATTCCTTATGCAAGCAGTTTACAGTTTGCTCCCAATATTTTAAAATAAAACACTTCTTGTTCAAAAGCGCCTTATAGATATCGAAACTAGCTGCAAAATCATCGCAAACTCAATCTACGAAAGTAGCCCTTTTAAGCCTCTAGTTACACTAAGTGCAACTCTTTCCCTCCTTTATTTCTATTTTATGTTACTGTTTCCGAGAAACCTTTCATTCCCCTATTTTTGATAATATTAAACTTCTGTTTTCGCAGTGCACAAAATAAACTTTCGGTTGAGTGTCGGACCGTTTGCGGGGGAGAAAAGACGAGATTTAACTACGTAAATAGGGGAATGTAAGGTCTGTTAGGTAACGGATTTAAAGTCAGTGAGGAAGATTAGAAAGTTGGTCTCATTTAAATAATATGCTCCTATGAACGAAATTTTATAAAGCCGTGATAAAGTGTATTCCAGTGCAGTATAATGAATTTCAGTTGTATGCAGTCAGGTTGTATTAGAAATGTTTCAATAAAACGTTTCAATAAAGAACTCATTTTTGTTGAAATTTTGTAGTGGTTACATAGAACTCCTCTCTATATTTTGCCAATCATGTAAAGTTTTGTTATTTTAAAGCCCTTTCAATGCACAGTTCATATGAATATATTTAATGTTAAAAGTGTGTATTTTTCTCATATCCCTTGTTATATCCTCAATATTCAGAAATCACTAAAATAATTCCTGTAGATTGTTATACTTACAATCTTTGTGCATGTGAGAGCGCATCGTTTTAAATTTTTATTAGAGAGTCATTATTCATAAAGAAACTAGTAAAATTGTGAAGGTTTTCATTCCTATTTCTTCATAACAAGTCTTCATTTCAGTAGCAATTATCTTGAGAAATTATTTTAAATGTTATGTAAAATACACACCACATGTCGATATGGTAAAGTAAAAAAGCTTTTACTTTAAAGTCATTTGGAAAATGCAAGATTACATTTTAAAAAATGATATTTAATAACCTTAGAGACCTTCTACAAGTGTTGGAAACTCAAATAACGGCAAAGATTTCCATATGCTTCAGTAACCACTCTGTCGGTTTTCATTCAAGCGTTTTATGCTTTTGGGAAGATTTTTGCTGCACGAATTACGAAGTTTTATGGTAACAGGAATTACCTGCTTTGCATATATGTTTTAAGAATGTTACATTTAGATTTACACATTGGTAATTTAAGGGGACAAGGGACAATCAACTTCGATTTTTAAAAATTTTTCAGTTTTTAACTCTGTATACAAAATGGGAATAATTTGTAATTTTTTTTTACTTCACTGATGACCCTTAGAATTCAGAATAACGGTTTTTTTGACAGAATGATGTTCATTTTTCAAAAAAAAAAATTCACAATGCTTCATGAGCATTCCAAATAATTTTAAAAACTTAAAGTTTTTAATAGACGTTTACAGTATATATAAAAACATATTTGCGCATTAATTTTATTGTATGAATATAAAGTCATGTAAAATTATTATTTTTTTAAATCTTCCTGTTATTTTTTCTTTTTTGTATTTCCTATAATTCCCTGACTATAAAATTGAAAAAAAAAATGTGGTTTCAAAGCATGATACACAATTTTGTGGCAAACACTTCAAATCCCCATTCTGAGAAACGTGGAAGAAATCGGAAGAAAATGATTGCATATGGAGCATTTTGAATAATACTTGGTTTTTTATAATTTATCTTTAAAAACAGGTCTTATTCTTCTACAAAATGCTTATTTATAAATTTTAAGTTCCTTCAATGTAGTAGAAAAGAATATTAATTATTCTTATTTTAAGCACACAATAAAATATTGACAGTTAAAAAACGAGGTTGAAGACCTCTTGTCCACTTAACAAAATATTGTAATGAGATTTGGCAAAAAGTAAATTTCGTTCTAACGTACGGAAATCAACCGGAATTGAATAACTGTATTCATGACTTACATTTTTACGTCCCATATTAAACCTAATTGTTTAGAGTTTTTTATGTTAATTGAATCCTCAGTATAATAGGTTAAAAAATTTGATGCAATATTTTAAGAATGGGGGTAGAGTAAACCTTAAGAAAAATTTACGGTTAGTTTTGACTTTGGGATAAGTTTTGGAAAACGTGACAAATTATGGATATAGGACCCATAAACGGATGTTATCTAAAAGTAATGTGATACAAACTACCAAGTATTTTAAAACTTAAGGGTGTTAATCAATGGTGCAATATGAAATTTGGTTTTGTTTCCAGAAATTTTTAGTACGCTCATTATGGAACATGTACCAAGGTAACAAGGTTTTGAATCCAACAAGTTGCCGTTTAATTTTATTTTCGCTTGATGATATTTTGCTATTTCCATCATTTTAGTCTCAAAACAAAAATATCTTAAAATATCTCTCAAGAATATGCAACAAATAGTTGATTTTATGTCATGTTTTTTTTTCGGTAAGTAATTCGAATAATAGTTTTCGAGTGTTGCTAGCCTGAAAATAGTGCACCAATAAATATAAATAGTGAGAGAAAATTAAAAAAAATTTTTTTCATAATTCTGCTATATTTTTTTTTTTTTTTGGGGGGGGGGGCGAATTTTTAGGAAATTTCTTATTCATTTTCATTAATATTTATTTTAACATTCTTTTTAATTTTTTATTAAATGTCTATTTTTTCAGTATATCGTATAAGCGTACATAGATTTATCATTTTGAAATGAAAAGGTTTACGTATAAAGTAGACTATACAGTTTCTCAAAATTAATATATCATCAAAAACTTGGTATCATCATGAGATTTACACTAGCTTATCTGAAATATATTTATGATTAATTTCTTAATTACCTGTAACCCCCGCATGCGTTAGAACCGAATTTCCCCATACATTAGAACCGAATGTGTGAATTCCAACATCGTAGGAAGTTACTTCATCTGAATTTAATTCCTCACATATTCTGAAATCTCTACGATAATTATGATTCTGATTGGAGACATAAACTTTTGTAATAAATATGCTGATAGAGATATTTTGTTTAAAAGAGGGGATAGAAAGAATGAAAAATCATTTTTACTGCAATTTTTCTCTTGATCTTAGAGATTTAGAGACCTTTTGAGAGATTTGTAGTAACTTGCATCAGCTTGTATGGAAAAACATTAAATTCTTTTTTTCCTGACAGATGTTGATTGAAAATTTTGATTTTGAAGAATTCACAAAGAAATTTGTGTAAAATTGGCAATCGTTGTATTTTTCTGATTGATCTTCAGGTGCATTTAATACTGAGTGAAGCAGAAAATTCCATAGACTAAAGATTTCCTGAAATGATAATGATATCATATTTTCTATATAATATGAATTTTATTTTAATTTTTTTATAATATGGATGAAGCATAAAACTTTAATTTCTATATTTAATACTGAAATTTATGTTTTTATACTACATAACTATTCATCATATATTTGTAATAACCTGCATCAACTAGTAAGGAAAAACGGCATAGTATTTTTTACCTAATTGATGTGAGTGAAAGTTTTGATTTTGAAGAGAGCCTTAAGAAATATGTTTAAAATTGTGTATCGAGTAATTTTCTGAATGATCTTCAGAAGCACTTGAGAATCAGTGAAGCATAACATTTTCACAGGCTCAAAAACTCTTAAAAGATTTCCAGTAATATCCTTTGCCTGTATAACATAAATTTTCATTTTGTGATATGCATATCGCAGGAAAAACTTTAATTTCTATACTCTCTTTAATATTGGTTCTAGATGTATTTTAATCACATAAATTTATTATAGGACGAAAACATTTATAAATGACGTCCTAGAGCGAAACGAATTAGAGCATGGCTAAAACGAGAAATGTTAGGGATTCCAAAACCATTACTTTCCTATTAACGTTAAAATCCATTAATTTGGAATTCAGTGTTCTTTGATGTTTCGGAAACACATGCATTTTAGACAGTAATTTTAATTTTACCATTTAAAATAAAAATTTAAACACTGACTTTTAAACAGTAATCGGAGAACAAGAACATTTCATCATGGGAAGGAAAAAAAAATTTCAAAACTTTTATTTCAAATTTTCATGGAACGTTTTAAAGAAAATTACTACAAGTAAAACTTTTTCTCATTATTTTCCAAGAAGGTATTCTTTAAAGTTAGTTTCTCGGTAAATTGAAGATTTTTCCTTAAAGGTAAAGGAATTAGGTTACAAAAATTCAAAGATGCAATCTCTGATCTGAAATTACTTCACTGAAAAATGTAATTTTTCCCCCTTTCACTGGGAGAAAGGATTTTCGTACTCAATTACTGATTAAACGTTCGTGAAATTTGGTGCTGTAAGATTTATGGGGCTTCGCTGTCAAGAAAAGTTATTCTTCTTTAAACAAAATACGTATAGCCCAGTTCTTGTAATATTTTATTTTTAGAGGGGAATGGGGGAGATGCGAATTTCATGCATGAGTAAATTAAAGACCCAAATACATATACGAATGTAAATGCGCAGAAAATATGATTTACAGAGGATGTCTAGCTACAAGTTCGGTGTGCGTGAAATTTCAAATCTCGCAATTAAGTTCAGTAGTGTATTAAATCATACGATGATTTATTAAAAGTTTTACGCAAATTTTACTGTAAATCAAAAAATTAACCTCAGCCTTCTAAAATTCAACTAATAAAAAAATATTTATAAATATTGAATAATGAACAGAAATTCAATGAACGCAAGCTAACTAATTTGGAAATCTTATAAACTACGCAAGAGGTATGAATTCAATGGGGCAAATAAGTTTTATACCTACCCCATTTCTACTAACAACCATATTCTAATTTTTATTCGTTAAACATGAACTAAGACGATTTTCAGAACTAAGCCCAACATATGTAATACCTTTGTCTCAGATTATAATATCTGAGAAGTTGTGCCAAGCCATTTATCGTGTTCTATCGCTTCGAAAGACTAAAGATCGCTAAACCTGATTGAAAATTTATACAGTTTTGGTTAGGTCTGAAGAAAATGAAGAATTTATCCTAGAATACAAAATGTGTAAGGTGCCAAATAACCCGTAAGAGTCCTTGATGGTATTTTTATACTTTTATTTAACACCACACATAACGAAACATATAACAATTAAAATAAGACTGAAATTAATACCGAATATAATTCATGCAACCTGGGGTGCATAGCTGAGATGTACTCCATTCGTATCAAACCTAGCAAAGCCAAGTCAAAGCATAAACAAAAAAAATTTACATCGTTCTCCGGGGGTCACGTGGTATCGATGAGTGTCGGTTGAACTCCACCCACACAATCCATTCGATTCACAATAAGGTGCACTCTAAAGATGTGTTTCCCTACCTCGTTAAATCATTTTTCATTGGATTATGCAGTCAAGTGCAAAAAAGAATGGAGTCCGTCATGTTTGGCATAATAATCCGATGCTCTAATTATTAAACAAACACGACAGACGTAGACAAAATTACACAAGCTGTTCTTATCTTTTAGTCGCATCATTATGAGCTAACTGAAGAGATTGCAGTCATTGAATTTCCTGAAAAACCTCTAATATATTATGCTACTGGACATTTTGTGAAACAACACGAGTAAAATAATGTCTTAAAACCATTTGAATAAACGTATATATGATGGTTTATAAATTAACCATCATTTTATATATCAACCGTGTACGACCTTAGAAACACTTTGAGGTTTTATCAACTAGATACCTCAACTGCACCTTATCGAATATGAAATTGGAAATTTAATTAAAACCTTCCTACGTCGAGACTAGATATATATCAACAGAAATATACTACTGATGTGAGGAGATCTCGTTTCCCGTCTCTAACTTTTAACTTTTTTTTAAATTTTGGGAATAAGACAGATGTTGGAAAATAGGAATTATTTTTTTGTTTCCCTTTTTTATTATTTCAGTAAAACAGGTGTTGGTCCGAACAGAATTTTTTTTTTCATTAATTTTTGCTTGGAGGAAACGTGCGAGAGAAGGGACGCAAAAGAGCAACACTCAAATGTGCAATATTGATGAATTTGGAATTTGTTCATAGAGACAACAACATCTAATCTTCAAGCTGATGAATAGCTATGTTTGCTAGATCAAAGATTGTTAACATTCTAAGTCCTTATCCTGGAGGTTAGGAAATTATTTGTTCGAGTTATTTATTGTTTTATTTATTTTATTTCAAAAATATTTCGCTACATGCTGTCTGATGGTTCGTTATCAACGTTTCCTACTGTTGGTCACCTCTCTAAGGGGTTTTTATCAACACTGTGAATACAACCCATGCCTTTTAATCGTGAAGCGTGTTTTCTTTTTAGTAAACCGGTCTAATAATTTAGTCAATTTACCTGTTTTTAATTGGATTCTTAACACACTAATGTAAGCTAGGTGGACCGTGGCGGCCTTGTGGTACAGTTCACTGGTATTTGGTGCTGAGGGTGCTTGGATCGAATCCTGGCGAAGCGCCACTAAAATGCCTCCGTTTTGTGTCGTCCCTTCATAGGGGGCAATGCTGGCCCGCGTACATGGCGCTCCCATAATAAAATGACCAGCAAAACTGCGGTGAATTATAGGCGAATGTTTTCGCGACAATTGCCTCCTCATTGCAAAAAAAAAATGTAAGGTAATATTCCACTTTAAGGACATAAAACCGGATTTTCAAAATATTAGTGTTTGATGGAAAAATGAAGTTCCCATTCTTTATATGTGGAACTAAGATTTCACGGAGTACTTCATAATAAGTTTATTAATTTATAATTAGTTTATATAATTTTTAGAATTTGTTCGGTGTGTTATTATTCAGCAAACCAAAATACAGTTTGAAATTTTAAAAAATCCAGAACTTGTAAATCATATTAATTTCTAAATAATAACTCTTAATACTACTTATTCTTTTCTTTATCATCAAGTAATATGAGTCAAATCAAAATATAGCAGAATGAAATAAAACTCTACGATTTAAATTGTTTTTAACTTAATTGTATCTTAAGATTTCGTCATTAAGCCTTAAACACAAATCTTCAATTTTCGTTATTATTTTTCGTATCATAGGAATTGAAGCGGTTAGAGAACAAACAAAGCATTAATTTTTTAAAAATTTGATACACATGAAAAAAAGCGTAGGAAATATGAGGAGCTCCTTAGCATTTTATACCCTGATAGTCATTTCGTATTAGATTAAAAATATTGTAATAAGATATACTCATACTCCTGCAATTAAATTGGTGTTTTAGGAATGAAATGGCTTCCCTGATCAAATTTTAACAAATGATAGAAGTAGATTAAAAATCTTAAATTACCGCTTATTGAAATACATTTAGTTCACTAATTAATTTTTTTTCTTATCAAACGGTCCGTTGAATCACGTAAATATCAAATACTTATTAAAACGAGAAAGAACATTTTAATTAGATATTTTGAGAACATTTAAATTTTTTCTATAATAACTCGACTAGTATGAGATGGAGTTAAAAGATATACCTTTTAATGACTGTTATTAAACTTGCTTCATTTCCTCATGCAATATTTATTAATAACATGTGAAAAAATATCAATGGAGCCATAAAAGTTTAAGCGGTAATTATGTAATGTAATAAATTAAGAAAAGTAATGGAAACACAAACAAACAAACACACACACACACACACACATATATATATATATATATATATATATATATATATATATATATATATGTGTGTGTGTGTGTGTGTGTGTACTTAATGATTTGTGGTTTCGTGCTAAATAATGCTAAAGAATTCATGTTTATTTCCCATGTTCAGTTTACCAAATAGTAATCAGAAGTCACTAAAAGTCCGCTATTATTAACTCAGAAAATAATCGTTCTCCCTTAGCCAGAGAAATACCGAATCCTTCCGACATTATTGATTACGTGAGATATACATACATATTTTATACATCCGCGATATTCTACGGTGTATTATGTAATGTAATAATCAGTTATGGTTGATGCAATTCGTTCGTTTTAAGGGAAACGGAATCATTTGTTTGAAAAGCTAAAATACTTGCAATGCGCTTCTCTTACTTAAAAAAAAATTCCTCAACCGCATTTGAATTTTGAACTCTTTTAACTTTGCTTTATTGCTGCACGTCTTGTTAAGTCTATCGCAACGTATCTCGCAATCAACGCCTTCGAGAGGTGAAGAAAATTCAAATTTATGGTAATTTGGAACTTTATGGAAAATAGGTGAAAGAGGGCATTTTTCTCTTAAATTGGCAATATGTTTGCTTTGGGAAATTTGTGTTTTAATACTGGTCTTCGAAATCTCTCAAATATCCGTTGAAAAGAATGATCACGGACTGTTAGGCAAATATGGTTCATATTTTAAGGCGGTAAATCTATACAGAGGTAAAAAATAAGCATAGACAAAGTCAATATTTATAATTAAAATGTTTTCTGGTGGGTATCTTTGGCGATAACTCAAGTTTATATTAAGTAACGCACTTTCGATATTTGATCGTCTCATACCGTTGTAGGCTCATTTGTTGGTTTTGAACACAGATGGAGTGATTTGAAATTAAAAACAAATAATTTTTCCCTTGTTCGGCATATTAATCATATTCTGACTAAGAACGATTAATATTTTAGATATTTACATTACCTTTGTAACTCAAAAGATAGGATGAAAAAATTTCTTAAATCCATGGAAGTTACCAGAGTTTGTCTCCTTCTGAACAATTGATAGCTCCATAAACTTGCTTTTCCACTTACATAAAAGTAGAAATTACCAAGCCTGTCAAAATGAACAAATTTTGCAAATGATAGAAATAGGTATATATCTTAATTGCCGGTAGTCCTAATGCTAATTTCCGGGAACATCCGTGACTCAAGTCGTTCATCATCTGATGAAGTGGTACTGAAGAGAACCACTTAGTCAGATTTTATTGCTTTCATCTAAATATAAACCATTTATAGATATCTACTGCTTGCATTATACACATACATTAGGTTATAAAAATACTGTATTTTACAAATTTTATTTTATTAAATACAAGCTTATTTAACTTTAGTTTGTACATTCTAATTGCATAATTAAATGCATTTTGAAATATGTATTATAATATATTGATAACAATTTTGTGTACCATGGTGTTCAAGAAAACATTTTGAATGTAAAATAATAATGAAAAATATCCTGAATGCTTAGTAATGCCAGAAATGCATGAATTTCATCAACCTCATAATCGAGTAAAATATGAAAAAATTAAACAATTTTAATGGGAAAAGGAAATATGTTTTATCGGAGGTTCTGTAATCAATTAAATTGATAATTTGTATTCTATTTCTCCTATTATTTTCTTAGACATTGATTTAATGGTATCAAGAAAACAAACTTAGGAAAACGTTTTCATAATTTAGCAGCATTGTTCCTTTCACCTCAGAAAATCATTTTACCTCATGAAAAGCATGGATATTTGATAAACGAGTACACGAGTTATTTATGCCAAGTCATTTTTCCCAATAAAATGCGCTTTTAGCATGATTAATTATTAACCAATATTAGTATAATGGCCTCTAGTGTCAGTTTTGTCGTGATCGAATGCAGCAGAAGTGAAAAAACTTTTTTTCCTTTGACGTACCAAAAAATGGTGTAAAAAATATTTTTTAGAGTACTGACGTGCCAACTACTATATAAACAAAAAAGGGAGAACTTTAAGTCCAGATTAAAAATAGTTTGGCTGTAGTGTAATAAAGTTGTGAGCATGGATGATATTTTTAATACGTCAACATAATGTACATACACAAATGGCGAATGTCACACGACAAAGTGCATCAACTTAGACAAAAGAAAATTATAATACATTTTTTCTTATAACAAAAAAGAATTCTACATGTTTGTATATATATATATATATATATATATATATATATATATATATATATGTGTGTGTGTGTGATGTCCGGATGGACATCTCATGAAATAAGAGCATACATCGTGGCAAGAAAATAATAAACTCAGCTCAACAAACTAATTTATTAAACAGTAAAGCAACACATCTTAATCGCTTCGAGTCAGGCCAGCGTCTATCTCAAAAAAGCGCCAAAATAGAATTAGGTCAAAGAGGTTGCCAGAATTGGCGGAGGAAGTTAGTATGTGGGAAGGCGGAGCGTTTACGTCAAGACAAGAAGGACGGGTTACCATGGCAGAGGTGAAGTACAGAATGGGCGATTATAGGTAGTTAGTAATATTATCACAGAATATCCCCACCCTTCTAAAATGGATTGGAGCAGCGGCCGTCGACTCCAAGACACTCCAGATAGTGAGAACATGAAAATTAGTAGATGAACATGAGTAGAGTACATGAAAATTTACAGGGGTCAACTTAAAATTTATATCTTTCATATATATATATATATATATATATATATATATATATATATATATATAAATGCGTGTCATTATCCAACATTTTCAGTTGTCCCCTTATCATTTCTAGTATTCATGCGTTTTTCTTAATAGGATTGAATTGAAAATTTAATATAGCCTTTTAAGTTTCTGAAATTCAACTCTTAAATATCGGTCGTCTGAGTTTCGGCAAATCTGTTTTTGTCGCCATGAAGTACGCCATTGGAAGACACCATTTCTCACCTTATCCACTTATGTTTTGTCTATGTGGATTTACATAAATATACATGTTTAGATTGGTGAAAAAATAAATGTTTTAAGTTAGGGAATCCCATCTTTAAGTTAAGTTGAAAAAGTAAAATAAGCGTAAAATTTGCGTAGAAAGATTTTTTGAACAGTTGTTCCAAATTTTTGCATTTTCAGGATTTGAACATTATAGCGTTTCATTAACATATGAGATTGATGTATGAGAAATACGGTCAATAAAAGTTTACTGGGGCAAAGGATTAAGATCATATGAAGAAAATTAATCTTTAAGCTATTCTATTTATAAATAAAACGAATAATCACTTGATATTGGAATCATTTAAAACAATTATCATAATAAATTTAAATCAAAATTATCATAATAATTTTAAGATTAGAATCTAGTATTTAGTAAACATATAAATGAAATATGAATTCCATAACAGTTCCTTTAATGCAATGTATATCAAAGTAGTATAATATCAATAATTCAATAAAAGTTTTAGGAATAAAATCTCTGTTTTATCGTAAAATGTAAAGAAATCCCCCCAAAATGGAAAAAAAGGGAATTTATATTAGTTACATTAGTTTTTATTTATTCTAAAATGATATATTCTAAAATTGTCGAAATAAAAAAAAATATTATTAAAAAAAATCTAGCAACATTTAAATATCTAGGATGCAGTTTACATTCATCAAATGATATGGGACCGTAGTCATGCATTAAAAAAAATAAAATAATATTTTTGATCGGAGAAAAAAAAGAAAAGAAAACTTTAAACAACGTAGATCTAGAACAAATGTAACTAAAAGTAAAATAATTCAACAAAGAAAGATAATTATTAGCATGAAGAATGCAGATAAAAATAAACAGAATTCACGCATTTAGGACTCAACGCACCATAATGCAAGATTTTGTAGCAGTAAAGGAACTAAACCATATAACGAGGTAACCGATTGGTCCCGTCATCAGAAGGCCTAACCAAATCAATTACCTCAAGGGGGAAACTTTGGAATAGATATAGAATAGATTACTTTAGAACAGATAACTTTAGAACAGATTTAGAACAGTATATTTTCCTCTTTTCAGTTTAAAGTGAGATTTTTTTTCAAAATTACGATGCACATAAACATTTGCTTACTTCGATTGATATAATGATAATTTTATATTGATAATTAATTATATTTTTGTATGCTTATAATTAAAGTAGTAATCTTTACTTGCTATCATCATTTTATATATTTTAACATTAGATAAATATCATAAGGATATACATTTTTTATGCATAATGTTAGCATAGAAATCTAAACTATTAATGAATATCTATTACTTTCAGAGAGTAAGTCGAAGCCTTAATAATTTTCACTTTAAATAACCATGAAATAAGGGATGTCTTATGTTCATGTTATTTCATATTAAATGCTGATTGGTCTATTCACATTTATGATACCTAAAGGAAATACTTTTCCTTTCCTCATCAAATGAATTATTGCTCCATAGTGTTGCCCTTATTATTGGTTTGTATACATTATTACATTCTCCACCTTTGATAACCAGTTCATATAGGATTTATTGCACCGTTAAATTCATATATCTGGTACTATCGCCATATACATTTATACACTGCTAATATATGTGTATCCTATATGCAATACAAGGGTTTTACATGGGGTTAAGTATGATTTCAGGCAATATAATTCTGTATGTGCGCCTAATGACTTCATTGTGTATATGAATCTCCTTTCCGGTGTGTATAACTATTTATAACTGAATGCAATAGTGTTTAATATTTTACTGCCGGTATCGGTAACTTCAGTTAATTACTTGGGCAGCTAAAGCAAGTGTTTACCTTTCATACCGGAATATTCAAGTGATTAATTCCACAGCAGGGAAAACAGTCATGCTTTACACACACACACACACAAATATTATATATATATATATATATATATATATATATATATATATATATATATTGGGTAAAAATATTATTATGACTTCCAATACATCGTAAAAATGTAGTCGTAGGACCGAAGTGTCCAAACTTCCATAAAATACACAGTTTCGTGTATAAAGACCAGATTTATAACTTATTCTGGGAGCAAAATGATGTCCTCCCTGAACAAGGAATCCTTGAATAAATATAAAATCTCAATTAAAGATCATTTCATACACCAAAGTCCCAAAGTGGGCCCTTCCTGTGGTCAGAATTACCACTAGGTTAGCAAATTTCGAAGTCTGACATTGTCTGATATGGATATCACTTCTAAGACTAAAACTGCAGTGTGTCTATTGTCTCACAGGTAATTTTTACCTCAGAGTTGGCCTGAGGGTAAATATAAAAATTAAAAATTGCTTAACAGGGGAAATAAATTTGGTTATTTATAGGACAAATTAAGTTATAGAAGAGTTTAAATAATTTAAAGAATGAGAAATACTTTTTTCGACATACCACACAATAATGGTGAATTAAAAAATAAAAATATATAAATCGATTATGTTATATTAAATGTAAACAAATGCAGTCTTAGATATCTCAGATTTGAAAAGAATACAGCATGTTGCTTGAAATAAATAACGTTTATTTTACATTTTGTTTCTGAAATAATTATGAATTCGTTTTCTAAAAATAATTCTGGTATTAATTGTAGTTAAATTTAACGTCTCTTATATTTTAAATGTTTATTTCATTAAATTTAAGCGTGCTTTTTACTAAAATAAACACACTAGCAATTTAATTTGTAAGAATCTAAAACATATTTTTAAGGCTGATGTTTTTTCTTTTACTTAAAAATAAAAAAAAGTGACAATTACCAGTGCAATTTTCTGGTTAACTTTATAGTCTTCAAAGAAAAAAAAAATACCTTCAAAATTATTGAAATGGAAATAAGTTATTAAAATTAAGATGTTTAACTATTAAATTTTTAATTAAGTTTCAAGCACTCTTTATCACATTTCATCTAGGATTTTTAATTTTGGGGTATGCATAATTAGATGGAAATTTTGAACTTGAATTTTTTTTTCATAAGCAAATTTAAAAGACTAACATATTTGAGTCCTTTATTTTTCTTTTTTATTTCTAACGTCAACATAACAGATTTGGGACTGACTAAAGAAACTGAGTTTGCAAATGAAATTTCATGTAATTAAGAAAGAGAAATTTAATCTTACCAGCATTGTATTTCTTCTGCCCGGAAATTTAAAAGTACAACTTCTCTCTTAAACTAGTGAACATCGTCGTTTGCTTTTCGATCCTGGGAGAAAATAAAAATCAAGAGAAAGAAAGTAAAAGTAACAGGAAATTTCGAATTATAATTGCAAGGAATCAAATGAAACCCGTTTTTTCTGGAGTTAAAATACGCATTTTTAGCATTATAATTGTTCGGGTTTCTTTGCGCATTTTCTCTGCACATTCTGCAGACAAAGTGAATTTTTCACGTTATTTCTACAGTTAAATATTTCAAAAGGGGAATATATTTAATTTTTCTCTCCGATTTTAGTTGTATATCTTTAATTAAAATACTATATCTGCAACTAAAAGTTGGAACATTATATTAAGCTAGTCAAAAGTGAAGTGTATATAGGTAACATAACACCGGAGTATTTTACAGTAGCGTATTGAAAGAATATTGCTTGAAAGCTAATTATATGCTAGCTGCAGTTCGAAGAGAGGGTTAGATCGAGCTGAAGAAATGACAAGGGGTGCCGCCAACAAATTCAAGAAATCTATATTCTAATAAAGGAAGCACAGTTAATTAATTTGTACGCTTGCATAAAGCAAATTTAGAAAACGAGATGTCAGTCGTATAACATATTTTAAGCTTATTGGAAATCTGAGTTGTTTGAGTTTTTTAACATTATAAAAGCAGCTACGTCTTTAGAACTGAATGAATAAGTAGACCGCTCAAGATCCAGTCGCGAACGAATAAAGCTATATTAAAACTGAATTCGCTACAAACGATAATTATTTCAGTCTCAACACCGACTCTTTCCACATAAAGAAGTAAGAATGGATTAATTAAATTCAACAAGGTGAAATACATTTTGTGTTTTGTCAGAACGTAGCAAAAACTAAACCGTGTTCTCAAAAAATGTTATCTACAAGCTAGTCTCTAAACAATACACTATTCCTTTTGCTCTATTAAATGCCTCTTCTTTAAGACAGGACATATATGTATGCTATTAATGGTGTAGATTTTGGAAGAGAATTTTTGATTTGGGACAGTTTTCATATGATTATGAGCTGCATTTCACCTGGAAGACATTGATTCTTTATTTTAAGAGAAATCGCAAATTCAAAAGAACGATTGAAGGCCTTATTAGTGGGCCAACTCCACTTTAAAAAAATGGATTCATAATTCAGACTAATGGTTTCTCTTTGGCAAATACGATAACTCTCTCTGAATTAGATTTGAAGTCCGTCTTTGCATAGTGGTCCAATTCCACTTTTTTTTTTTAATGGAGTTAGTTTCACTTTCATGTTCATACAAGTCACTTCTATCTTTATTTAAAACTGGTACACCTCCAGCTTATTTCTGCTGCCAACAGAGAGAACCGCTAATCAGACATCAGCAGTCATTTCTCAGCACTCATTAGACTTTAAGGCTCTGTACCTCAAAATGAACAAAAATGGAGTTGGCCCACTAGTCAAATAAAGTATTCAATTGTTTGTGATATTTTTAATTTGTTATTGCCTTTCTTTTCCCCTGGATATAGTAAATTTGGCTTTATCAGTCTGATATCTGTTAAATGACATCAATTTCTTTTCGACCTTTACAAGTCCAAATCCATTTTTTCTTTCAGTAAACTAATATACCTCATATAGGGAAATTCAGTACTTTTAATGTTGCCAATATAACTGATGGTCGTAAACGGTATAGTACTTTGATTTGCAAAAACATATCAAGGTTCTCTGGAAATACGCATAATGATTGTATTAAATAATCGAAAAGTATTAAATCCTTGGCATTTCTACGGTTAGAAATCTAGACTTCACGTTTAAAATCTCATTCAATATTTATAATCCTATAGAATTTATTTGTTTCCATCTAAAAAAAGGTTTGAAAAGGAAACTTGACCGTCATCCTTCTGTTCCTAACTATTTTTAGTCGATGCAAACAATATTATGATATAACCACAATGAGTGCCATAAAATGAGGCGATGTGGTTTGGATATAAATTGCAAAAGAAAAACTTAAAAACACTAGAAAGATATATATGAAAAATAGAACTCCCAAATCAATATTGCTCATTGATAGGTTTACGTGTATGAGGTATTTTGAATGCCAAAAAATTGCTTTCTTTAAAGTAAATTTTACGTGCATTTGCAACTAATTGACTTGCCGCACTCTTGATGTCTATATCACCAATTTGTCCCAAGCGAAGTTACATCGTGGGTAATAAAGCCTAGTCGCAGTCGTTAAGTGAATTTCCGGAAATGACCTAAAGTTATATACTACACTAGCATGTGTGAACAGCATGTCTGGAGTTCATTTTACGTTTTAGAGAGAGATAGAAAGTATAAATGATAAAATTTAGCAGACAGATCTTCATTATACCTCTTCATTATAGCTATAAGGGAAAAAATCTAAACAGAAGATTTTTCAAAATTTATTGGAAAAGGAATATTTTTAAGCATAATTTTCTTATCAACTGTCACTATGTGAAAATATTTAAAATTTGCTGCATATGTTTGATGTTGAAAAAATACTCAGTAAGGTATTGTAATGTGGAAAGATTTAGCTCCTTTATGTTATCGTACTAAGTAACAATTCTTATCACCCCCCTTTTGTATTAATGAATGTGGAAGCGAAGGAAGTCGATTTAGTAAGAGGGTGAAACGTGACGTTCGAATCCTTCAGATTGACACTTTAAGTAATGGAATTAAATAGATATGTTGGCATATTTGGAGTTATTTTAGATGGAAATAATTGCATTGTAAGATACTCTCTTAGTCGTCTTGGGTAAATATTCTATTGAACAGATCGATAAAAGTGTATGAAATGTTATTATTTTCGATATTAATAAAAATACACCAAATGGAAAATTTACTAATATGAAAAGCGACTTTAACATTTCAAAAAGAATTTATTAATTTAAAATCATACTTCATTATCGGATTTAAAATGATTAGTTTCATTAATCTAATAAACAAAGAAATACACATTTCCTTTAAAGCTACTAATACGAATACTCATAAAGCTATGAGGGCCTTGTTATTTTAGAAATCTGATCCAGTTTGTCCCTGAACATGGTAAATGGTTTACACTTCTTAGGTCCAGTAACCTCGATATTTCTAGCTAAACTTAACAATTAATCTTGTCCTCAGTCTTCTGCTAAATCATACTGTAACATTATTGACATTAACACTCCGTCGAGCGCGTCTCAAAACTTACGTTATCGGGCACGGTGTATCTGTCAGATACACCTCTGTTTTATGTGTTTTCTGTTAATTTGTATTACTTTAAATCTTCTATTTTTATTCTTTTTAGGTCCAGGCTTTTACACCCGGACCTTTTTTACTATTATTTTTTAGTTTTTTGCAATCTTTATTTTTCACAAAACATCAGCTAATAGAAGTAAACCGATAAAGGCTTTTATTTCAATATTATCTGTCAGTCTTGCATCTCTTTCTCTTTTACATAGATTAGAAACTGCAGAAATGTATTCTTTAGTGCATTTCACAATTATTTCCAATATTTCGTCAGAAAAAGAAAACAGTTCCAAGAGCCGTATATAGATTTTATACCTTTCACACTTCCGATTACTCAGGTAATTTTGTGATAATATCTGCGATCTACCTTTGACATTTTTTCTTCCGATCCATTTTGCCCATTTGGTACTATTGTCTTTTCCTACATAAAAATCATCATTATTAGAATCATCATCAAATTCTGAGTCATTATAATCACTTTCACTGCTATCAGAATCAACTTCACATGCTTCTAAAATATCTTCTTCGTCATCATCACTTTCATCAAATTCTTCAGCAATAAATTTCTCATTTCCATCGCTAAATAGAATAATATGAACTAGTTCAAGGTCTTTTTGATTATTCAAATCTAAAAAGCGTTTAGCACACATCATTGGAAAAGATAAATCAAAAACGTACAGGGAATCTTGATACTTTCGTAAAGCTTCAGGAGACAAACGTTATCGAGCACGTGTATCTAACAGATACAAAACTTCAAACAATCTTCAAAACGAGAAATACTCCTATACGGAACTGGTCGTTACTGCATTCCAAAGGAGCAGGTGGTCAGATGGACAGATACTGATAAGGTCAAGGTAGTAAGAACAAGGTTTAGGGGACAAAAGTAGAGATATTGACACGAGTGTATCTGTCAGATCAACGCGCCCGATGGAATGTTAAAGCCAATTTTATTGGTATTTTTTGTAGCTATTAACGTTATAAATATGTCCATTTTATTCGATTGATATTTATATATTTTATTTTGTTATCATCTTTGTTTAAATATCCTGCCCATAAATGAAGACCTAATTTGCATAGTGGTTCAACTCCATTCTTGTTCATTTTGAGATACAGATCCTTAACGTATAATGAGTGCTGAGAAATGACTGCTGAAGTCTGAATTGTAATGCCCTCTGTTGGAAGCAGAAATAAGCTAGAGGTGTACCAATTTAAAAATAAGATAGAAATGACTTGTATGAACATGAATGTGAGACTAACTCCATTTTTTTAAAAAGTGGAATTGGACCACGATTCAAAGACGGCCTTCATATCTAATTTAGAGAGAGTTATAGTATTTACCAAAGAAAAAGCATTAGGCAAAATTATGAATCTAATTGTCGAGACAAAAGAAATAATTGTCTAGAATAATTTTTTCTCAACTCAATTAGATTGAACTTTTATTTCGTTTGTAACTTTTCTAAACGGTTCTAAATTATGTAATTTTAAATTAGAAGCGCATAGTACTCAGACATACTTAAAAGGAAACACTCGTATTAAATAAGAAACATCATGGTGCCATGATTTCCTGATAATAAATTAAACTAAAACACAAATAACAATGACATAATTTAATCCAGTTATACAGGAGCATAAAATTGAGGGGTGCATGAACAAAATATTATACAATATTTGAATTTCACAACTCCCCCTGTTGGTGACCTACGTTATGCATCTGTAACAACCCCCCCCATCCCTCTACATACTACCAAACGCACTACCATCCTATATATTACAAGAAAACTGACTTCGTCGGTGAATATACTAATCAGAAAATTTTGTTCACAAACTTACCTCTTCGGTGAATATACTAATCAGAAAGATTAGTTTACAATTCCTAGTTATTTGAAACATCATCCTTTCAAATATCTGAGTTGCTAGACAGGGTGCAATCTCTCAGAACTCACTAGGCGCACTTCATGGAATTTGTTTGGTTTAATTCCAAACTTCATCTATATAATTATACCGGTTATTTTTCTTCTACCGTTCCTTTTAGAGACATTACAAGAATGTGGAAGACTAGATGTTGTTTGTATATGTCTGGAAAAAATATTTCTGGTAGTCTCTTCTAACGAAACTACCGCGGGTTACACAGGTCTGCAAATTTTAAGTGAGCAAATATTTTTTCAAAGTAGCAATTGACTTTTATGTTTTTTGGTATGCTAATTTCAAATATGTCATTCGTTTTTGTTCATCACGTAACAGTTTTTGAAAATTGCGTTTGAAAATTTTGAAAAATAATGCTTTATATAAAAACATTTCTAGGAAGTGAAATAAAATAATAAGTAAGAAATTTTGTGTGAAAAATTACTTTAATACTCACATATATGCTTAGAATCCACATTACTGAGAGGTTTAATGTCATTAGTGCAAAAGCAAAAAGGATATTCAGCAATAGCCGCATAAAGTCAAGTTTCTAAGGCTTTGTAGTACCTTTTTCTTTTGTGTTGAATATTCCGTGTGGAAGCCGATCTTCTGTGTGTAACTTGCGGCTGTTCTCTATGTAGTGACCAGCAGTAATCTGCTATCATGTTTTTGTTCCATCTACCCTGGTATCTGCATTCCCTCTGCCTAGTGATTTGGTGAAATCTGTCACGCACTGACGGCACCAAGATTTTCAGGAAAATAGTTCAGATGACACATCAGGAAATGAACTTTTTAGCTGACTGAACATCCTAATTTTTTTAAATTTTCAAGAATACTTTGTACAATTTGTTTGAAGTTGGGATCCTTTTAATTTCCCAGAAATTTATTGACTACTTCTTTAAAGAAGCTCCAAGCTTCCTTTTCAACCTTTGTCATACAATCATCAAAATTTTCGTCCTTCATATGTTTTCGAATATCTAGTTCCACAAAGACACTTTCTTTCACTTTGGTTGCAGATAATCCAGGAAATGCATGAAGCAAGTGCTTGAAACACCGACCTTCTTTGTCTAGAGCTTTCACGAATTGCTTTATCAAACCAAGTTTTATATGAAGTGGAGGCAGATGAATCTTTTCTCGGTCAACCAAAGCTTCCTCAATAACAATTTTGCTGCCAATTTTCATTTTCTCTCTTACTGGCCACTCTCTCTTAATCCAATGTTGACTGTTTTCCCTACTGTCCCACTCACACAGGAAGCATGGATATTTTGCATATCCCCCCCCCCCTTGAAGTCCAAGAATCATGGCAATTACTTTTAAATTCCCCACATATGGTCCAGATGTTCTCCTTGTATTTAAGTTTGTTCAAAATTATGGCTAAATTTTCGTAGCATTATTTGTAGTGCATGGAATGTCCAATTGCTATTGAAGCATATTTGTTTTCGTTATGGAGTAGCACAGCTTTGAGTCTTCTTTTGCATGAGTCAAAAAGTTTAAAGAGCCTCAATTCCTGTGCGCCAGATTCAATTTGAAACTGTGCCATCAAGCCAGGAATATTGCTGCAATAAACTAAATCAACATCTTCAGAAAAATAAGGAAGGAAATTCTTTTCTCGTCTTCTAAACCATGAAAAAGAAACATCAGGTGCCAGATGTCTGTCTTAAGAGAAAGTGACAGAATGATTGAACTTCACCTCATTGTCTACACTATTTTATTAATTTCTTTCCTTTTTTTATTTATGTTTACCGAACATTTTTTTGATTTTATTAATTGTTTATTATAAAATAACAAAAAAAAAAAGTTATATGTTAATGAAATTTAGCCGGAGAACAAAAATAAATTACATGTTAACTGTATATTCATAAAAACACAACAACTGAAAACAGAAAATTTCATATTATGAAAAAACTGTACGTGATGGAATTTTTTGGTTATTTTTTGTGAAATCAGCGTCCAAAAATACACCAGAAACAATGCTTATTTTTCAGGAAATATTTTCATCGGAGTTCTGTGTTATTAACGCAGGATTACTTATCGTTGCTTACTTCTTTTGTATCTATATATGGATCTATGTGTTATGTACATATTTATGTCAACATTTTGACGCATTTTGGCACTTAACTGTTTAACTGTTTACTGCTTGCCCAAGCGATACTGGGTTTGGCGCGCTGCCAAAATTATAACTCGTGACGTAGGACATCTGAAATTTTGCTTTCCGGAGGATCGTTATGGAGGGACGTAATCCTACTTTAAAACTGGCTATAGCAAAATGAAAATGCGATACTTTACTTGACGAAAATTTCGATTTGGTAAAGACAATAGCCTGCATTTCTGGTATATTCAAAACTTCAGCCGCATTAATCTTTTTTTGTTGTTGATTTTTATGTCCCTGGGGATGAAGTAAACAAGGTCCGGAGTTCATGTGAAGAGAGATACGAAATACACAGAGAGAAATGCACAGACACAGAGATAATTTATTTTCACACAGATGGTGACCTCCGGAGATGAACAGTGGTATTTCCTCCGATTTCCTTTCATGATGTGGTTGCTATTTCAAGTGGAAGACTGACTTTACCCCAGATGACAACCATGCCTTACTCTGGAATGGAACCGAAGAGAACGGAGTGGAAGGTGAAGACGTTGCCCACTATTCCAAGTGGGCGGTGTTAAACAGTTTTCACTACGTTATAGCAAAATAAAAGTGATTCGAGAGGAAAAATCCATTTTCGTGGTACTAAGCTGTCATTTTTATTTTCGCGATTTTTATCGCTTTTGTTTTGCTTCCCACGCAGGAAAATAGTGGAGTCGAAAAGATCCATGGAACAAATTTTAATAAGCCAATCTTATAAAAGAAATGCATTGTTGCTTTTTATGATTTCCTATATTGAAGCATTACGAAAGATATTTTTGGAACTGTAGATTCTGTTTTGTCTAAATGGTTTAAATTTTGAGCTATGTTTGCGTATCACTTTCCTAAAAGAATGGAAAATTAAGTGAAAAAATATTGCCTTCCAAAATATAAAGTCGTTTTCCGGCAATTTAATAGAAAAAAAATTATTTACCTAGTCATATAAAGTCGTTTGTTCGCTTAAATTGGATAAATATTTCTCAAACGTCTATTAATAACTCTATTTTTTTTATTTCATTTCCTTTTAAATGTAAAATCAAGCAATTTATTAATGTTTTTCCTTGGTAGACTTTAGGTTCTGTAATTTGCTTTTGTCTTTAGAAATAGGAGTTAGACTTATTACTTGAAAATTTATCAAAAACAAAATTAAGGAATAATAATTAAAGTTTCTAAAATATGCAGTAGTGTGTCTACTAGCCGTATGCATAAATGGTTATAATACCCATATTTCTTTAGCTCTATAGCAATTATATAATTATACCGTATTACACCAAATATAACAGTATAGAAATAGTATTTATCTTTTAATATATAAATGATTTCTGATGATAAAAGTATTCCTTCATCATAGAAAAATGGAAACTTCCATCTTGTGAACTTTCTCTTTTTCTAAAAACTGTTTTTCTAAACGTTAGCCAATTTAAACTTTGAAAATAGGAAGCTGAAATTAGATATCGAGAAAAAGAAACTGACTGAGTCTTAAAATTTTGCGACATAAATAAGATATCTATTTATTTGAAAAAGCTACTGAATATCAAAGCATTAAGTGTGAGAAACGCCAGTTTTTTCGTTGCAAGAGAGTGTCTTATTTGAAAGAAGAAATTGTGTTAATGGATGAGGAAGCAAGTCAATTTTGTTTTTCCCTCGTTGTCGTTTTTTGAGTCAATACAGTTGGATTTTTTTTTAATTTCCAATTTAATGCACACAGGTATTGCATTTTTAAACTACATGAAACACACTTGGTTTATCCGAGTTATCCAATGAAGAAACTGCTACTCAATCTGTGATTTCTCAAGAGCGTGAATTATGGATCTACAGCATGAATGCATTCACACACCAAAGGCATTTTATTTTATGAAATGATAAATATTTGTAAAAATTTTTCAAAAATCCTTATATCATTCATTTACGCTAATTTGCTTATCATTTACAATATTTTATTTTGTATATAAATTTTATTCTTCTTAAGGAAATACCTTGATTTTACAAGCTCAAAAATGCCTTTCTTGATTTCTAAGTAATCTTGTAAAACAGTTTGTATACAGGAAATATTTTTAAATTCTGATGCTTTAAACTATATTTTGGTGCCAATTATACTTCTAAATGACAGTTTAAAGAAACTATGGCATTGAATTCTGAATCGAATTTTAGTAAGGATTTGTTTCTCGAATAATTTTATCGCCTGCTCAAGAATTTCTTTTTCTCTCTACATATGTATTTGTAATCTTTCTGATTTCATTAAAATTATTATTTTCGAATGATTTAATTTATCCTGCTTTATTTCTCTCTTATTTTGCCTATTTATTTCACCTCTCAAATGTACCATTTGAATCCCGATTATATGTATTCATCCCAAATTTTCCTCAGTCTTCATCTGGCTGAGCCGGTAAATCTCAGGCCTAAGGAAGTGGTTCCACTAGCCACAGGTGGTGCCATCAGTACGGAATAGTTTTTATACATTAGGTCCCTCTTTGCAAGCTCTGATACACACAATGGAGTATTTTGAGTTAAAACATCTGGTCACAAATATGACCATAATATTTTGTCTTTAAGTCCCTGTACAGCCGGCAGTGATTTAAATTTTTTTTGTTTCTTTTCCTCATTAAAACTGTATATTTGTGCTTTTATTTACACTCATACTTACATGAATGGTACCTGGAACTTTTCCTAAAGCATTTTGCGTCGAGGTGTAGGTTGATCTATACATTTAAATTTTTTTAAATGAGAGAGTCAAATCTAATCTCTTTCTAAAGAATTATTATAACCAGTGACTGTAAAGTTCCTGATAAGCTATATTTAAGGGGATGGTGGACCTTTCAAAACGATTTTTGAAATTTTTACCACAGAGATATGAAATTTTGTATATATATTCATTAAAGTATAACAATATTAAACACCTTATAAAATGTTATAAATATTTTTAAAAAAATATTTTATAGTCAAAAAATTTAAATTAAATTACCCTTCTTTAAAATGCTCCTTGCGACTCAATTTTAAACTTTTCCACTTAATTTTGAATTTATATTGCTTATAAATACTTTCTGAACAAAGTTATGTATTATTTTGTACTTTCGTTGAATAGTTAATTTTTAGAAAATATTTTTATGCTTGTACTCTGAATTTTCGCGAAATTTTTGTACTTTTCTACACTAAAGTTAAACTTTTATAACCTAAATGACCTCGAATCCTAAAATGGATACATAACTTTATTTTGATGTATTACAGGAATCGTTATTATAAATTTCATAAAATTTCGTCAAAAATTATGACGCGAGGAGCATTTTAAAGACTTGCAAATCTGGAAATTTCTTATTTTGAGAAAAAGTCATTTAAAAGATAATTTTTTATCTACCTTTAATACTTACTACTCTAAAGCCGGCAATTCATTCCAACCAACCCATTCAAAGCAACATTCCTTTTTCTTTCACTACACATTTTAAATGCATTTCATTCCAATATTTACATGTTTTTAAAATATTAATACACCCTCAAATAAAATTCCAATTTTTGCTCGATTTTTGGTAATTTGAAAGTCCACCATCCTCTTAATTTTATACCATTATAACATTAATCGGCCAATTAGATATCATGCATGATATTTCTCTGCCTTAATCCTTCATCATTCATTTTGGTTTACATAACTAAATAGATGCAATGAAAACAACGCATACGGTTCCCCCATTTTTGATTTTCTAAGTAAAAGTATACTCCTTTTCTAACTATTTAATCAATTATTTTTTTATTTACTCTAAAAAACATGATTTTCAGTCTTTATTATCAGTATTTCTTGCAAAATTTAGGACTTCAACAGGGAGGCCTGAATGGGCAGGGATCTGGCTTTCGGTTTCAATTGCCCTTTCAAGTTCCACGTATTTATGTAATCACTCCGAGTCCGCCTTAAACAGTGTCCCTATCCATTTAGCCTTCCCATAGCACATTTTAATGTTACTATATGTTTCAAGTTGTTAACTGTGTAGCTCAATTGCCAAAGCAGCAACCATTGACAGTTATTTCGTATTGTCTTTGCTTTACATTGATATCGATACTTAATTCATAAATTTTATTTAATTTTCTCGTTTGAGTTTTTTATTAGAGTTTACAATAAGTAAAAAAGGTAAAATAAGTAACTCTAATTACTTTTATTAGATTTTAATAAAAGCTAATTAGTGTTTAATATAAGTAAAAAGTAAAATAAGTAACTCTTATTACTTTTTATTAGAATTTTTAATAAAAATAGTTTTTTTATTTTCTCCTTTGAGTTATTTATTCTGTTTCTATGCTTACGGGAGAAGGTCCTTCATAGAAGCAATGCTGTTCATCTCATCGAAGAGAAGGTTATAATGCGCATTTGTGATGTGACACAATCGCAACAAATGATATGGTCTAAAGAATCAATGTACCATTTGGGCCGAAACTAGTAACCGAAGCCTTATATTTAGGGCTTCTGTTCACAAACCCTATTGGATTCTCTGACCTGAATGTTAACCTATGTAGAAAATTTGTACACTTGGATTGCCGACTTGGATTGAAAGATTTTGTTTTTAAAAATTGTACTCCATAATAGAGAAAGAACTATTACACCTTAGGGCATTTTCGCTTTAAAAAAATTCAAATAATATTTTTAAATTTCGATTATTGGGTAGGAAAAAATCTGGTCTCGTGTCTTTTAAACACTCCTAAATCCCTGGGGTGGACGAAATTTATAAAAAGAATTCTATTGCAAGGAGAAGAAAAGTTCAGGCGCTCCGAAAATGTTCTTTTATTGGATTATCAGCATTTATGTACATGGTGACAATTATTGAGCTAAGTAAAATAAATTTAAAAAAAAACTACTTAGTTCACAAATTTTATTCAAATTTGAAAAGTAACTACAGATAATCGGATTTAGTTTATGACATGTTCCATATGCTTACCATCAATGATGTGGCTATGATGTGGCGCGGACGAAGAGCAAAATTCTGCAAACTCGCTGAAGTGTCGAGACATCAGGGCTTTCGATGACCTTTTGAATGGCTGTTTTGAGCTCAGCGATGGTGTCGGGGTTATTTGCGTAAACTTTTTCTTTAATATTGCCCCACAAAAATGAGTCACTAGGGTTGAGATCAGGAGAATATGGCGGCCAAGTGATTCCCGTTCCAGTGGCCTCTGGGTACCTCAAAGCCAGAATGCGCTCACCAAACTGTTCTTCCAGGCCTTCATACACTCTATTGGTCCAATGTTGTTGTGCTCCATCCTGCATGAACCTTATCTTTTCGAAATATGGGTCACTTTGGATAATAAGGATTAAATCATTTTCTAAAATATTGACATACTGTTCAGCAGTCACCGTGCCTTCAATGAATATTGCACCGATGATTACCTTTGAGCCGCAATCGAGCTGTTATTGCTCGAACTGTAGACCTTGACGATGGATATACGCTCAGAAACGCTGCATTTCAACATTTTCAATGAAAAATAAACAACAACAATACAAGTGAGCATGCTCAAAAAAAATCCCAACATGCCCTGCATTCAACAACCAATTTTTCAGTAAATATCGCCAATGGTTCAAAAGTAATGAACTTTTTTTTCATATAGCTCAATAATTGTCACACTGTAACTCTCAGTAGTAGAAAAAATTTCTCCATTGATTACAATTGAGGTGAGCGAATCCAATAGCGTTAGCACATGGGAAACTTAACTAAGCTATGAGTGATTGTGCATATATTTTACATCTCTGAGTTAACTGATAATCATTTATTTCATGCTACATAATTTTCAAATAAAAGTGAAATAAATAGTAATTTGCTATTTATCTCGAAAGAGGAAGAAAACAGTTGTTCCCATGAATTTGGAATACGAATTGGAATGTAAAATAACATTTTCTGTATATAAGGCAGAAAAACCTGTGCATGCATATAAAAACTCATTTAAAAGCATAGACGCATTTATTACTGGCAAATCAGACGAAAAACAAACGAAAGACTCGTTACTCAGACGGAATTGATCTTTCACCACATTTTCCAGCAAACACACAAAAAAATGTTTTAATATCCGAGATAAGGGAAAGAATGTAACAAATGAATAGCAGAAAAAAAATGAATGAATCCCATAACGTTTTTCCCCCTCTTTTTAGCTCAGCAGGCACACAGCGGTTTTTCATCTTTTCACGAATGTAGAACAGAATTTAACTTGAAAGGAATATGTAATATTTCGTTTCTCAATTTTTTTTATAAGTTGTTTGCTTTATTCACCAATGTGTGTGTATGGGGTTACTAAATACGAAAAGGAATGTAAATTCTTTATAAAATGGGATGAAGTAGAAGTCACATATTTCAAAAAGCAATTTTCTCGCTTCGTATACATCACTGGCCACGGTGAAATGGGAAGTTCTTTGGATATGTGCTGTGCAAAATATTCCGTGTAATTCACATTGAAACATTTCATACATAAAGTGGAAAGTGCAATGAATTATATATTGTCTTTGCACCAGGAGTTGTGTAAGTGTCTGGTTTTCTTTTGAAGCTATCGCGTGTGCATCTGGAGTATTTGCTTAAGATTTTATTAGCAAACTAGTGTATTATTTACTATGTTAAAGTTGCTAAAGGAAGCAAACTGTTTGTTAGAGTATTAAACCAGAAATAATTATGCAGGACTAGATATTTAATAGAAATAAGTTCCGTTAAATTGCATGTTATAAAATGTCTGCTATTTTTAAACTAAATTTGTCTCAATAATTTTTTAAGAGGTTACTTTGAGGTTATTTGTAAATGTTAGCCAATTCATCATCAATAATAAAGCTTAAATATTTTTTTAAGAAATGCAGCAAAAATCATTCATATTGTCTTACGCACAAAGACTGAAATGGTGCAAAAATCAAACTAAACTATCTAAGATAAGTTTCTATAGTTATCTAAGATTCCTATTTCTCTGAAAACACTTGATTCTAGCCCACTCAGCTATATCTCTCCAATCCTGATTTAAAGAGCGAATGGTTTAAAAGTTAGATTAGTCAGTTCAAGTTTAGGATGTCGCTTCGTTCAAATACCTCCGGCACGTATTTCAATGAAAAATCCATGCCCAAGCTGAAAATGCGTTTTCTGAGACCCTCCCTGCCAGGGATGCTTTGATAAATCAGACAACGTCTAGAACAGATCTTCCAGTTACGTTTATATTGTTTGGAAAGCGTAGCTGGAGGTAACGATTCCCTCACTGTCGCCTATGCATGTCCAACATTGCATTGATTTGTGTAAAAGTATTTTATGTAAATGTTACATAAATTCGTGGATATTAATGTAAAACTTGTCAGACATTCATTTTTTTGTCAAACTAATTTCTTTATATTTTTAACATTACAGTGTATTTCTATAATTATGTATATCTATGAATTAAGGGTTCTCTGAAGTAAGTTAGCACATTGGATGATATGTTTCAAGAATTAATCCTGTTTGCATTCTTTTACAATATGTAAGACCATATTTATAAAGGATATTATATCTGTAATATAATGAGGCGAAAGATATTAATAATTAAACTTTGGATATTTAGGCATTTACTAGAAATTATGAACGGAAGGTTTTTATCAAAGATTTTTCTCCTTTTCTACATTGCTCTCTGAATCTATCTGTCTCAGCGAAAACACTGTAAATTTTCTAATTAAATGAACAATCCTTATTAAACATTCCAAAAACAATATTCGTAATAAATAATGAAGAAAAGGGTAAAATTAAGATTGTTAAAGAAACATGTCTGACTTCTGACAGAAAAATTTGCAGGATAGTAATTTCATACTATTTCCTTAAAAAGGGCGGGCTTGCACATTATAAAAAAGTATATATAAATAAATAAAAACAAGACTTTACAACATTGATATTAAAGGTTCCAAGGTAAAAGTAAATGGTAAAAAATCCAGGAATCGTAATTATGATTGCTTGGAATAAATATTTTTTTAAATAATCGTATGAATATGTTGAGAGCAGATTTCATGCGCTTAAAATGCATGTCAATCGCAATTTAGCATGTAACTGAGATGTAAAACTAGGTTTAGTAAAGCTCGTGTAAAACACGATAAAGATGGGTTCATCAAAAAATATATGTTGTCATGCATCGTTAAAAACAGTTAACTATGCGTTACGTTATCATACGTTAAAAGAGAAAAAATGCCCCTAAACGATGGGACTCTGAGCCAAGGGGAGAGATGAAAGAGTGCCCGAGTATTTTAAAACATGACTAATGAACTTAAAGTATTGTTATCAAAACCCCAAATTATCCGCTTCACCTAAAAGTGTTGTAATATGTGATGAACACACGAGAGCAATTTCTCAAAATGATGAAAACTTATGCTGCCTCTCGGGTTGTAAACGTCACGACTGGAAGAAAACATTTAATCAAAGTACCTCAACAGGAACTCTGAAATCATTGGAATGCACTCTTATATTTTGATCCTAATTTATTAAAACTTTTGACAGATGCATTTTAACGCAGGATTACGCTCCCCCGTAACGGTCCTCCGGAAAGCAAAATTTGAGATGTCCTGCGTCTTCAGTTATAGTTTTGGCAGCGCGCCAAATCGTATACTGTATCGGAAATATATATATATATATATATATATATATATATATATATATATATATATATATATATATATATATATATATATATACATACATATATATACATATATATACATATACATACATATATATACATATATATATAATATATATATATATATATATATATATATATATATATATATATATATATATATATATATATATATATATATATATGAAACAATAGCATTTCAGTTTCATTAAATAAAACGCCTATTCAAAAATCTTCCATTTTATCTCAATAAAGTATCGTCCCTTAATCCAAAGTCTGATCTAGAGATAACCAGAGTAACCGATTATATTTCCCCCTAATCCACGTGCAGAGATATAATTGTTTTCAAAACCCAGTGTGTCATATGTTCCAGAAAATTCGAATTTTATACTGTATCGCTTGGGCAATCAGTAAACAGTAAAACAGAAAAGTACCAAAATGCGCAAAAATTTTGACATATATATATATATATATATATATATATATATATATATATATATATATATATATATATATATATATATATATATATATATATATATATATATATATATATATATATATATATATACATATATATACATATAATATATATATAATATATATATATATATATATATATATATATATATATATATATATATATATATAATATATATATATAATATATATATATATATATATATATATAATATATATATATATATATATATATATATATATATATATATATATATATATATATATATATATATATATATATATATATATATATATATATATATACAGTATCCGCCGCTTATAGTGATCAGTGGTTATAAGAATCAACAGTTTATAAGAATCAATATCGCAAAAACAAAAACAAATGTATTATTTCCATGTTATTTCCATGTATTATTTAAATGTAAAATTTCCGCTTTAAAGAATCAATCCGCCGGTTATAAGAATCAGTTTGCAATCTTCGCCTTTCATTCATTTTTCCAAAAAATGCCACTTGAACTCTCAAAAGGTACGAAACTCTTTCTTAAGTTTTTGAAAAGAAAGATTGATAAAACTTTGGGGTGGAAAACAGTCGTAAAATACATTACTTTAGACATAACATAAGAGTTTCTCCTTATACGTTTTTGCTAAACACTGTCTTATTAGCTTACCCAGGGGCATTTAACCAGCCCGGGTCCGATTTCGCTTTTCTCCAGACAGGCACTTCTTTTTTCCCACCACTTACTTCCTGGATGTGGATTTCTGGACCCTGAAACACATAAATCTTCCGCGAAGTGTCCACCATCACTTACGCAAACGGAACAGTGGATTCAGCACTTCAAACCGTGAAACGTAAACGGATCCATTTTGCTGAATCAGATGAACCAGATGCTGAATCAAACGTTTCACGGTTTAATTCAGAATCAAACCGTGAAACGTAAGCTATAAAGTGAATCTTCGTCTGAGACTGTAATAAGCATACGTCGTTAGTATTCACTTTAGTTTTCTAACAAAATTGCCAGTTAGTGTTAGAACTTTTTGATAGTCGAATTCAAATATGATAAAAACAAGGAAAACTCTTAGTTTTTCTGAAAAACAGAACTGGCAAATTAGATATGATGCTCTTCCAAACTGTAGTCAAAGAGAAGCTGCCTCTTGTTGATTTTATAATCATGTGTTGTTACTTATAGGTCTAGAAATTGAGTTATAGTATTTGTTTAGAAATTAAGTATTTTCTAAATAGAAAAAAATAATTTTAATAAATGATAAATATCGTAAATTAAAGAGTATTTAATGGTAAATTATGTATATATGTGCCTGTGTGTTTATATATATGTACAAGTACACTGCTGGCCACCCAAATTGCAACACCAAGAAAGACAAGAGATATCACAACAAAATTTATTTTGTAGATAACATGTTGACCAAGTATCAAATGATTAAATTTATAGACTTCTGTGAAGTAATATTCGTTAATAACGGAGGTGAGATATGCAAATGATTAGAGTTTCAGCGCAGACGCACATCACGCGTCATCACGCACATCCTCGGCGTTGATTCAAAGAGACTTTGGATGAGTTCTTGGGGTACAGCAGACCGAGCAGCTTCCACACGTTGCCAAAGTTGATCTGCTGTGTCAGCTGGGGATGGAATCTGGGTCAATCGTAGAGCAACCATGGACCAAATGTTTTCTATCGGCGAAAGATCCGGAGAGCGAGGCGGCTAGGGACGCAATTCAATCTGGCGATTGACGAAGAACCGTTGGACAATGCGTGCCACGTGTGGTCGCGCATTATCCTGAGAAATATGGCTGTGCGCAAGCCCTGAAGGTAAGGAAGGACAACTGGCTCCAACACCTCGGAGATGTAGCGCTGGCTGTTTAAAGTACCGGCAATTCGTACTAGAGGTGTGCGAGAGTGATATCCAATACCCGGTGCAGGACCAGTGTGGCGGTGCATAACGCAGCTGTTCAGCATCCTCTCTTCACGCTGTCTCCAGACTCGAATGCGACCATCGTGGTGTTGCAGACAGAAGCGTGACTCGTCAGTAAAGACAATTTCATTCCATTCTGCCGTCCACATCCTTCTGTCATCGCACCATTGGCGGCGGAGACGTCTGTGGTTCTGCGTCAAGGGTAGACAAAGCAATGGACGTCTTGCGGACATACCACTCTGCTGTAAACGGCGTCGAGTTGTACGCGCAGACACTGGATGATGCGTTACAGACTGCATAAGCTGTGCTATGGTTCGTGATGTGACTGAGCGATCCGTCACTGCCATGCGCACAATTTGCCTGTCATCACGTGAAGTGGTCCGCTGAAGTGGATGCGATCGAACACGCCGGTCCGTCGTACCCTCCTGCATCCAACGATCACATATCCGCATTACAGTTGTTTGGTTTCGTCCAACACGACTACCGATTTCCCTGAAAGATAATCCACAATCTCGGTAGGCCACTATCCTTCCTCTGTCGAACTCGGATACTTGATCAAAAGAAGATCGCTGTTTTCGACGAGGCATAATGGATCGTTTTTTTGAAAAAACCACAAGAAACACACAATTGCCGAACTTGAAATCGTCGAAATCTCCAAGCCTTAAATAGCGGTTTGAAGTGGCGCCACAGGCGCGCGTGATGTGCGTCTGCGCTGAAATTCTAATCATTTGCATATCTCACCTCCGCTAATGCATGTTGTAAATTTCATGTTATTTGCATGTTTCCTTCAGGGTGTTACATTTACAGTGGCCAGCAGTGTATATATTTGTGTATGTGTGCCTGTCCAAAGGGAAGTTTCGGTTATAAGAATCAACCGCTTATAAGAATCAAAAACAGTAATAACAAACGTGATTCTTATAAGCGGAAATCACTGTATATATATATATATATATATATATATATATATATATATATATATATATGTGTGTATGTATATATATGAAACAATAACATTTCAGTTTCATTAAATAAAACGCCTATTCAAAAATCTTCCATTTTATCTCAATAAAGTATCGTCCCTTACTCCAAAGTCTGATCTAGACATAACCAGAGTAACCGATTATATTTCCTCCTAATCCACGTGCAGAGATATAATTCTTTTCAAAACCCAGGGTGTCATATGTTCCAGAAAATTCGAAGCATCACCTTCAGCAGATCACGCCATAGGACGTGCGAGGTCAGATGTTTTCCACTGGCCAATTAAAAGTTTTAACGCGCTTGGATCTTGCACAAAAATCAGCGTCATTTTTAAATTTTTCCCTGTCTGCTCTCGTCTTACCAACATGTCATAATTTACGCTGCGGTTTTTATATATTTTATGTGTTGTTCCGGCAGGCTCAGGACAGTTGTTAAGTATCATAGTCCTGCAATAAGAGTACAATGTGATCCTAACTAAAATGAATCTCCAATCAACTAAAGTGTTCCTAAAATAAAGACTGATTGATAAATGATGTGGATACCTGTATTCTTCGACTGGACTTTTTTTCTGAGTTGACCGTCTGCGATTCTCCATGTGCCTGCCCCCCTGTGGTACGACTACAACAAAACTGTCTGAGATGCTACGATCCTGATCTTTAACTCCTCCTTCGTTTACATTGCAACTTTTAAAGTCCGCAGCGAGAGTTTTCTTGCGCCGGGAAGTTCACAGTGGATTTCAAGGATGTTCCACTTCCACGCCAGCGTGAACAACTTTCCCCCCCCACTTCAGCGCCTTTCGTGAGCCTCTAACAACGAGTAGGAGAGATGACGCAGCGGAAGTCAACGGAGCGAATGCGATTTCACTAGCCGGAAATAATTTTCAGTGTTTAGTGCAACCAGTGGGAATTATTTTGCGCGTGAAAACAGTGGTGTCATCTTGGATAATTGTCGCAGAGTTTCGCGACATAGTGAACGCCCACAAAGAAATAGGTATAGAAGGCAAGTTAATTGGAAGATATGATGGTAAATAATAGTGAAGAGCAAGCAATATGAGGCCATAAAAAAATCGCTGAAAGAGGGCTTAGAACGCAAAAATTGGAAGAAAATAAAAGGAGATATATAAAAGTGTTGCAAGTCAGGGAGAAAGAATTTTTTGAGGGTCATAAAAGTGGACCTCACAAGAAGAGGATACCCATCCGTGGGAACAACGAAATAGGGGTCAGGAAGTGAGATACGAGCCTTAACTAGGAATGGTCACCAAAGAATTAATAATTAAAAACCCAAGAGAATGATGGTGTGTGGATGTTGTGAAAAGGAACTGGAGACACCAATGAAATTTCAGAGTGGGCGGAACGAAGATTTAAGTAATGGAAGACATTTTGAGTAAAAGGAGAAAAAGAGGCTGCACGACAGATAGCCTAAAATGATTTGACCATTGATAGACATGGAATGAGGCTGGTGTTGTTGACATGAAACGAATTAAGCGAAGTTAGTCAGAGCGTTCGGCGTAGCGAAGGACGGTCATTGAAACGAAGTAGCCCATATAGAAAAGAATTGAACACTATACTTCTGCCCGATTAATGAGCTTCAATCCGCGACGAGGCCCCAGCAATCAAATTAAGCCCTGTGGTCCCACCCTTGGGATGTCAAAGAACACGATTCTACTGCCAGATAAATGAGCGTAAATCCGAGACGAGGCCCCAGCAATCAACTGAAGCTCTGTGGTCCCACCTATGAGATGTCAAAGAACACGATACAACTGACAGATGAATGAGCGTCAACCGGAGACGAGACCAGCGATCAACTAAGCCCTGCGATCTCACCCTTTAGATATCTAAGACTAAGATGCTACTGCCAGAGGTATGATGTCAACAGTGCCCAACGTATGATCAAACGGAGGTATTGTCTGTTATTCCCAATTTGTCGTAAGCCATGCTACCTTGTCCTAAGCAATTAATGATAATGCGGATATTGATAGATGTTGCAGTAACGATAAATATTGATCAAGTATATATAGGACGATAGTGCGCGCCAAGTAGTAGAGTGATGACAATTATTAATTAAGGGTGTAAAGTATATGTATTGGAAGAATAAGTAGTAATTAATTGAATGTGCAAAATCGATTTAAAGTGTGATGATTATTTTGATTATGAGTGTATACATATATATGTGTAGATGAAGGATGAAATATTTAGTAGTATCGTATCGTATTGTTTATGTGTTTAATATTCAATAAATTAATTTGTCAATGCAAACCACAGTTTATTCCATCATTTGGGAATCACAATTAATCAATGTACTAACCACAATATTGACCCATCTTAATCAATAAATGAATTCAAAATCATAAATTATCAATATATATTACTATATTTATTATTATAATACCCCAACAACTCATTTCATTCATTTTCACTGCTACAATAATCTATTCTGATTTTCACATCCTAGTGAGCGTCAGTGTTCAGTGTCATCTGTAGTGTTCTGGGTGACTTCGAGTCACCAAGTGTGAAATTTGTGGAAAAAGTGCTTTGCGATCATTCTAGAAGATGTCGTGTTTCGTCAACTTGGTGATGTTACTCTCGTGATGGATAATTCATTTGTATGGTCAACTAAAATCTTCTCGCCGTTATCAGCTGAATCTGCCACCGAAGCCTGTGTTCAAAAGCTAACGGTCGCCGTTGGAATTTTCGAAGCGTCGTTGTTCATGCTGAACATTTTTAAGGAAGACACACTCCAAAAAAAAAAACGGACACGTAATTTAACATAACATACATGTATTAACACAACATACATATATTAACACAACATACAAATTAACACAACATACAAATTAACACAACATACATATATTAACACAACATAGAAATTAACAGAACATACATATATTAACACAACATACAAATTAACACAACATACAAATATTAACAAATAGCATTTTAAAGGATATAAGTGGGGCTAAAACCTCCCCGCTACATCATCAAACCCGTTCTCTTCTCCGCTAGGAGGCCAACGACCCCTTTCGTACACTCCCCCTATTCGCGCTATCTTGGCGACAATACGACTTTTCACCACATTTAGCAGAATTTGCCTTGTATAATTTTAGTTTAAATACTTGTTACTGGTCATGAGTCTTACAGTCAACATCAAGAGTTGGCTCTGTTTTTTTTATAATCCAAGGGGATTGAGGCCGCCATTGTGATGGATAAGTCCTCTCTACACTATTATGACCTACAAATGAAGCATTTTGGTTCAGTTTCTCAATAAAGTTATAGTACTTAAATCCAATAACCTTAATTTTTCCCAACAAAAAACATGGTAGGGTGAATCCAGTAGTTTTTAAAAATGCTAGTTTTGATTTTGTCTTTTCGAAATAATTCAATACGGTTTGGTTAAATGTATTGTAGCTTAAATTATAAAATTAGATATTTATTAATTTTAATACTTTACGCATCTTTTATAATATACGGAAAATTGGTGCACTCGACTTCCAGATCAGGTATATATCTATTGAAGCCTAGAAAATTGGGTAATTTCAGTTAACAGCTTCTCCAAAAGGGTAAGATTTAGTGGAGGATTCGGGCACAGTAGGAAATCCTCAAATCCCCTATGATATATTTTTTTTCTTGAGGCATGTTTCTTTTTAAACCTTTTTAACCAACCATGGCAATAGAAATTTCCATCGTTACTTTATTTAGCGATATAGAACATATAAAACATCAAGATATATTGATATAATTTCTGTTTTTCTTCATAGAATAACGATGAACCATCAATAAAATTTAGAACATTTTAATATATTAGCAGGAGTGAGACAAGCATTTTATTTCGTTAAGGAGCTAATAAGAAGCTTTTTTGGTCACGAATTCCTTTAAACGTTTATATTCATATAATTCGTTTAATTAATTTATTTTAAGTAGTTGAAAGTATATGGAAATATTCTTTGTTTCTCCTCATTATTTTGTATTATTTTGTTTATATTGTATTAACCCATTAATGCCTATTGGTACGAAAACATACAAGCTTAAGAATAGTTATTTTTCTCTGCACTAAATGTGTCTAGTTGTCCAATATTGTTCATGTGCTTCAAGAATAGTTCACTGATAGCGGGAAAAATAGATTTTACGCAATTTGCTCTCAAGTTCAAGTTGTTATTTGACGTTATGATCAGGTTAAAGCGTCTTGAAACAAGATGCCTCTGACATCACATAGAAAATAGTGAGTTTAGAGTTTTGGATTTATCTCAAAATTATATATTGACTATTAATCACTGTTATAAAAGTGTATTTTATAAATTCATGCCACTCGAAAGTCATGTTTTGCTTTGTATAATAAAATACAAAAAGTTATATATCGTTGGTACGAAATCGTACCAACCGGCTAATGTATAGTCAAGTTTGAATTCATATCGGAAATTTTTCACGTTTGAATTAAAATCGAAAATCTTTCACGTTTGAACTAAAATTTTTTGAAATAATATTTTGACTTTAAATCATTGTTATAAAAGTGTATTTTATAAAGTGTTGCCCCTTGAAAGTCATGCTTTTATGCTTTTGGTATAAAATTTTGAGTGTAGATAAGTCTATAATTCCATATATCGGGCACCACGGACTAAAAAAATTCATAAGAGGTAAGCCAATAGGCTTCAAACTTTGGACTCTGTGTTCTTCTAACGGTCTTTTATTGCATGCTGAACCTTATTGTGGAGAATCTACAAAATTATCAAAATCTCATTTAGGCCAATGTGCGGATGTTGTTCTTGGGTTACTAGACAAATGCGAGATCCCACCTCGGACACATGTTGTCATGGACAACTTATTTTCCAGCATTCCGTTGCTGAAATACACTGCTGGCCACTATAAATGCAACACCCTGAAGGAAACATGCAAATAACATGAAATTTACAACATGCATTAGCGGAGATGAGATATGAAAATGATTAGAATTTCAGCGCAGACGCACATCACGCGCGCCTGTGGCGCCACTTCAAAGCGCTATTTAAGGCTGGGAGATTTCGACGATTTCAAGTTCGGCAATTGTTTTTTTTTTTTTAAACGATCAATTATGCCTCGTCGAAAACAGCTATCATCTTTTGATCAAGTATCCGAGTTCGACAGAGGAAGGATAGTGGCCTACCGAGATTGTGCATTATCTTTCAGGGAAATCGGTAGTCGTGTTGGACGAAACCAAACAACTGTAATGCGGATATGTGATCGTTGGATGCAGGAGGGTACGACGGACCGGCGTGTTTGATCGCATCCACCTCAGCGCACCACTTCACGTGATGACAGGCAAATTGTGCGCATGGCAGTGACGGATCGCTCAGTCACATCACGAACCATAGCACAGCACATGCAGTCTGTAACGCATCATCCAGTGTCTGCACGTACCATTCGAAGCCGTTTACAGCAGAGTGGTCTGTCCGGGTATTATGGTATGGGGCGGTATTGGATATCACTCTCGCACACCTCTAGTACGTATTGCCGGTACTTTAAACAGCCAACATCTCCGAGGTGTTGGAGCCAGTTGTCCTTCCTTACCTTCAGGGCTTGCCCACAGCCATATTTCAACAGGATAATACGCGACCATACGTGGCACGCATTGTCCAACGGTTCTTCGTCAATTGCCAGATTGAATTGCTTCCCTGGCCGACTCGCTCTCCGGATTTTTCGCCGATAGAAAACATGTGGTCCATGGTTGCTCTACGATTGACCCAGATTCCATCCCCAGCTGCCACAGCAGATCAACTTTGGCAACGTGTGGAAGCTGCTTGGTCTGCTGTACCCCAAGAACTCATCCAAAGTCTCTTTGAATCAATGCCGAGGCGTGTGGCAGCGGTGATCTCCAACAATGGCGGCTACTCTGGCTACTGATTTTGGCAGGAACCACACTTCACAGAAGTCTATAAATTTAATCATTTGATACTTGGTCAACATGTTATCTACAAAATAAATTTTGTTGTGAGATCTCTTGTCTTTCTTGGTGTTGCAATTTGGGTGGCCAGCAGTGTAGCTGTCGAAAAGAGGCATAGCAGGAACCGGGATATTGAGAGAAAACAGGCTGAAAAATGCTCCTTTATCATCCAAAGAAATCTTGAATAAGTCGGCAAGGGGGACATATGAATATATAGGTCATGAAGATATCAGTATCGTCAAATGGAATGACAATAAAGCTGTTACTGTTGAAAATAACAAAGTCTTTGGCGATATTTATGAGAATTTTGGAAACCTTAGAAAAAAATTTGACGACTTTAAGTGTTTTGAGACAGCCAATCAGATTTCATTGAAGTGTCATGATTCTCAAATTCTCTACTTTTTAATTTCTAGAACAGTCCAGAATGCCACCAAGAGTATATAAGCATGGTGAGCTCTACTTTTTAAAGTTAATTTTAAATGTCCGGAAGTCCTGACAGATTGCGACTTATCTTCTCAAATTTAAATCTTCGGAAGTTGCTTCCAAAAACTTCTATTTCTTCAGTAAGCCCATAGATTGCGTCATCGTACATTACTAAAGAACTCATATTTGTCTTGCCAAAGTTAAAAAAAAAATTCGAATTCTAAACATTATAAAAAATATCTTTACGTGTTACCTGTTGCCGATTCTCCCTGACTTTCTGTTGGTGCTAAAGTTTGTGGGGCCATTCCTCCATTTCTCAGTTGGATCTCGGCTGCTCTGTTTGAACTGTTGGTCTGTTATTATGCAGTTGTGTATTGTTTCAATTGTGAAGACTTTTAGTTGAACTTCGCTGTACTCCTAAGGGACTGATCGTTAGATTTGTCATGTGTTTAAGTTTAAAAGCAAGTAAACTTGTTTCGCTGTCATCTGCTGTCGCCATTCCCAAATATCGTCAAAACGCAACAAAATTTATACAATATCTGCGATTAATTAGAAATTCTCTTGTGTATAGGAAAGTTTCCATGCATAAACTAGTCAAGATTGTTACATTATACGAGATTTTTAATGTTAATGTAGCAATATAATATGTTTTGCCCAGCATTTTTATACAATATGTCTAGACCCTTTTATCTTCAGATTAATCTCTTCACAGACGATTAGCTGCAATGCACAATGTACCAAATTTCTTTCCGTTCAGCCATATTTCTCTCAAAACGATCAATTAAATTCCTGACGTCAAGGTTTATATCGTAAAACAGGAATAAATCCTATAAAAAAATTCCCATACGTATCCCTGGAGGTTATAAAATTTTATAAACGATATGAATCATCCTCCTGCTTCTTAAATAAATAACTCTTTCGGTAAACTTTACTTTACGTAAAAGGGAGAAGTTATTATAAATTTCTTTTTTTTAAGATTAGAGGCTCTCCTGGTTTCAATTTACAGCTAGAATATTTTTAGTGCATGTAAATTTTTGAATTTATTTTAGTGAATTTCATTATATGATAGTTAAAAGCAGTCATAAGGATTTTATTTTTCAAAATTTTAGCGAAAATTATATTTTGTTATACAGGAAAGGCCCTAGCATATATATTTCTATACAAATCTTTTTATGCGTTTGTTTAAATTTGTTAGTAAAAATACATTTTCACATTTCAACCATCTTAATGCACATGATGATTTGAATTTCCATAAAACTTTTTTCAAAAAATCTGCTCTGTTGGACAGCATTTTGGCTTCAATATAGGCCTCGATACTAGCCTCGATTCTGTTAATGATTTAGACCTGGGCTGGAGAACCTTTTTTGTCAGAGGTCCACATCAGTAAAGAAATATTTTTCATAGGACTGCACCAAGAAAATTATATAATAAATAAATAAATAAATATATATATATATATAGATAATTCTAAATTTTAAAAAAATGCATAACTTATAAATATAAAAACGAAATACACTTTTGTTTTTCTATTTGCAAATAAGGAATATATAAAAAAATTAGTATAAAATATTTAATTGTTATTTGATCCTGTCTGTGTTTGTTTTCTAGAAGATAACTTCTTTACATTTGGTACCAATTTAGTTGTATGTAATTCTAGCTGATCTTCCAAATGTATATATCTGATATGAAAGACGTTTTTACTTCAGCTAGAAGAGAAAATGGGGATTCACAACAATATGTTTAATCAAAGCATGTAAACATCTCATTAGCGTGATTACGAAAAGTGAGATAATTAACAGCATTCTTCCAAATTTCAAAAGAAAATAAGCAGCATTTCATGAAGAGCTTTGGGAAGAGTAGTGGTAACTACAGTACATGGGCGGGGCCCTCCACTGTAGAATGATATACAAGCATCATTTTTACACATTCCGCTAGTTTTATTTCAAGCACGGAGTAAACTGAGCAGCGCAGAAGCGCCACCTTCATCCAATGACGAAACGTTAAGGCACGTGGAGCTTACAGAGGCCATATGCAGGAGATACTACGCGCGTGTAGATCCAATAGCGCCCTTTACACGTACGCTCTTTCGCGAGTGCTTGGAGCGTACGGTATTGCGCGCATCTTCCAAGCACTCGCGAAAGAGAGTACGTGTAAAGGGCGCTAATTGAGCCCTTTACACATACGCTCTTGGAGTGCTTGGAGCGTACGCGATTGCGAGCGGGAAAACTTGTAGTACGCTCAAAAGAAGCTTTCCCTTCCTCTCCGACACCTTTACACGTGCACTCAATCGCGCGGGATCATGGTTCCACGCGGGAAAGAGCGTATGTGTAAAGGGCGCTAATGGCGGAACAAATAGTATAATGATTTTTAATTTTTAATAATATCTTTTGAGGTCTATTATATACAAAATATCATTCCTACATAAAATAAAACTATTTTGTGAAATATACCAATAGTCGGATTTTTAAATTGCAGTAAATTAAAATGTCAAAAATTAAATAGGGCCGAATAAAAATTGCAAAGGACCGGATGCGGCCCTGGGGCCGCTCTTTATCCACCTGTGGTTTAGACGAATTTCTGGTACGTATCTCATGGAACTCGTCATCATTCCAGGATTAGAGCCTCTGCCCAGAGCAAATAATAAATGGCGATATCAGTCGAATTTACATTTCTTGCTTACCCCATTATCGTTGTTTGGATTGGGATGGGGATTCTGAGTAGTGAAATCTATTTTTTTATACACTGTTCTTCTAACTAAGCATAAACAAAGTTCGTAGGGTGGTATGTTCCAGGTCATGCTGAAAGAAACAAGTGTCTGTTCCAAATACTGAATATTCCTGCTATATTGCAGAAAGTGCACAATTATTCAAAATGTTGTTTTTCTCAAATTGTGTAGTTGAATGAAAAACAAATGACACATATATCTTCATAGAGCCAGAGTAGAAATTTAATATATATATATATATATATATATATATATATATATATATATATATATATATATATATATACAGTGGACGCTCGTTAATTCGAACTCAAAGGTTCTCCGAAGAAAGTTCGAATTATCCGAAGTTCGAATTATCCGATGTTAAGAGAAAATATATAAATTTAAATGTGTATCACTGAAGAAGAAAAATTTCCTTATATGTATAACCCCAGAAAATATATTATACTATGTTATCTAAAATGAAACACATTAAAAAGCAATGCAGGCTTACCTTAATCATAAAATGAAGCAGAAGATATGCAGTAGAAAGTAAACTTTAATTAAAAATATGAATTACACTTTTGGGAAAAAACTGTAAATTGGATGTTTCGTTTTGTTTATGATGCCTATAATGTTCAGCCAGCTTCTCGATTTGAGGTAAACATTTCAATTCATTTTCAGAGGAAGGTTCCATCTGAATAAATGCTTTCAGAGTTTTAATAGAGTCCATTATGGCTTGATCATTAGGACGCTTAACAAATTGCTTGTAGCTTAACAGTCTCTACATTCTCTTCTGATTTCGATAAGGTCTCTTCTACTTCATCTTCTCGGATAATTTTTATTATGTCATTGTCGCTCAGTTTTCCACAGACTTCCACGTCTTCATCTACCCTTACATAATCAGAAAGAGTAGCGTTATTAAAGTTAAATTTTTTGAATTCAGGAAAATCTGTATTAATATCGTCACAATCTTCGATATGATTGTTCTCTTCGGCGTGCATGAATTTAGCATGACTAAAGCAATTACTAATTGTGTTTTCTTTAACATCACCTCATGCGGCGTATAAATCATTTTTAGCTCTTAGCAGAGTAATGTCGTAATTTTCACCAGAATCTAAAGAAAAAATTATTTGTTGTAGGAGTCTCTTACGATAATTTAAGATTCTGGATGATTCCTTGATCTATTGGTTGTAGCTTCGCAGTTGTGTTCGGCGGCAAATATTCAACCTGTATGGAACTCAGTTCTGGAAGGTTATTGTGGCAGGTTGCGTTATCCAGAAATAAGAGAATTTTACGCTTTTGCCTCGAAAACTGCTTATCAATTCCTTTTAACCAGTTACTGAAGATTTCTTGTGTCATCGATGCTTTTGTATTGGATACATAATCAACTGGCAGTGTTTTAATTCCTTTAAGACTTCGTGGATTCTTGGACTTTCCAATCACTAAAAATTTAACCTTTTCGCTCCCATCCATATTAGCACAAACTGAAGCTGTAATCCTCTCTTTACTGCTTTTACCTCCTACGCAAGCATCCCCTTTAAAATGTAATGTCTTGTTTGGTAGGAGTTTTGTAAAAATTGCAGTTTCGTCCGCATTAAAAATATCTTTCGGCAGGTAAGTAGAGAAGAGCCCTGGCAGTTTGCTACCGAAATTAGTGCATAGGTCTTCGTTTACATCAGAGCTTTGGCCACATACAGTTTGATAAGAAATATTGTGCCTTGACTTAAATCGAGAAAGCCATCCATCACTGCATTTAAAATCTTCAATACCCATTTGACTTGCCAATTCATCAGCCTTCGTCTGCACTAGGGGTACATTTATCGGAAAATTTCGACATCTAACATCCTGGAACCATAGCAGTACAGCTTTTTCTAGATGTTCTTGGGATGCATTTCTCATTCGTTTCCTTCCTCTAGCAAATTTTGATTTTTCCCATGAATCTAAAATTGACTCCTTGTTTTTAAAATAAGTTGACAAGGTATTTTTTAAAATTCCATAGTCAACTGCTAACTTTGTTTTACATTCGCAGTTCTCTACTTTCTAAAAAATTTCTACCTTTGTCTCCTAAGTTAGGGTTTTGTACTTTCCACGGGTAGACATCCTGAATTTTTACACGTTCACATCACACATTGAGGAAGAAAAACTAGATCACATTAGCTTGTGATCTAGTTACAGCCTGCGCTGCAGGCATAACTGACGCAGCTCCCTAGAATCTGCAGCAATGACTGGTTGGGTTTTCTGAAATTCTAAAAAAATCGATACAAATAACGGAAAATCGCTTTGTCTGATAAGCACTGATAAGAAGGACAATAGCCACTAACGTTTAGCGGAAATGCAATAGTCTAGGAATGCAGGCAGGTGCCTCTTTTCACAGAAAAGAAATACACATCATTCTGACACACAAAATAATAAATACAGCGTGTATTTTCTCCGTTAAATGAAAAAAAAAGAATTTTTTTGTCAAATTTTTAGTTCGAATTAACCGAAGTGATAAAAATTTAGTTCGAATTAATGAGATATTTTTAACATTAATTCCAATGCAAGTTTTTCGGGGCCTTTGGATTAGTTCGAATTAACCGAAAGTTCGAATTAACCGAGTTCGAATTAACGAGCGTCCCCTGTATATATATACATATATATATAAATATATATATATATATATATATATATATATATATATATATATATATATATATATATATACAGAGTGAATGAGAGTTTTTTTTTTGTTTGATAAATTATTATAATGTAATTAGAGGAAAAATGTAATTTTTCTCTTATTACATTTTAATTATGGTAAAACTTTCTTATTTATGTATATGCATCAAATATACATTATGTCTAAGAAAAAAACATAAGAGGTTGTAGTTTATTCCAGTTTTATTTTATTAATATAGAGAACATATACAGTAGTTTCATTACACCGATGAATGTACGAAATCTCCCGTTGGAAAAATCTCATATTCTTTATTTTCAGTTATCAGTAGATACTTTATATTGATTAAGTTTTACTGTAACAGCTGCAAAAATTAGTATAGTTGGACAAAATTTCTCTTTTTCAGAAGTAAAGCAGTTTTTTCTCGTCAAAAGTCTTTTTTTTTAGTATAAATATCTTTTATATTTCTACAATCATGCAACATTTAGAAACTGACTTGAGACAAAAAAAAATTTATTTGGCAGACAAAATTAAATGGAACTTTAGAATGACAATTATCCTATATAGAAGTGCTATAGGACAGAACTATTATAAAATCAAACTAAATGCCTTTTCTTTGTGTCATAAGAAACAAATTAAATTTAAATTTAAGTTATGTATTTCACTGTATTACCTCATTGGCGATTGTGAGGAAGGGAGAACATAATCTATATCTGTCGAGCGAGGCAATCTGAAATCAGTTTCACACTACCAATATCTGATGCTATGTGGAAACTGGAACAACGTAAATGCTGATATATAGGAGATATTCCCGAAATAATCTCTCACCAGTGATGAATCTTTTACAAGGCTAATATGGTTTTGTCCCTGTTACAATAATGTGCTAACAATGCTTCCCATGTATCAAATAGTAATTTTTAAAAATACTTTCATAAAATTTCTTAGACGGAATACATATTATTACAAAGGTTTAAGAAACCAAATTTTCATTATTCTCAGAATCGAAATGTACATTTTCGATAAAAGAAACCTTTTAGGGACATGAATGAGCTTTACAAAACTCATATCTCTGATGATTTTAAAAAATGCTGCAGCTTACACTTCTATTGAAAAACCGCAGGAGTTCCATAAATATATATTTCAGCAACAATGTAGTCATAACACTGGTTAGTACTTTATTTCTCCTCGTTTAAAAGTATACCTTCAGACAGTCACTGTAAAATTAAAAATGACATAAATATTTATATATGTTTAGAATTTTGCTAAGATAACTATCAAAAGATTCGTTGTAGTACTCGTATATAAAACCTTTCATATATATTTTTAATATTATAAGAGATTCTGAGTGCATAATGTTGTAGTCAATAACTAAAAATTAACTAGGGTAAGTATGCCAAATATGAGACCTTGCCTAATATGAGACCCCAGCTTACCGGACGTATCATGTACTGCCGCATGTCGACTAGAGCGTAAAACAGTAGTCTATTGCATCATTCGTAATCGGTGAGTCAGTCGAGTGTTTGCAAGCGCACACAAAGGTGCAGTATTTTTTTCCCTGAATGTGTGCTCGTCGTCTTTTTTGCATCACCATTTTCATTGGCTTTTTTCACCTTCAAGGTAATTTCTTAACTTGATTTACTCTTCTTAAAACTGTTAGTATTGGATAGGTAGCTATAAATGTGGAGAGAAAACACGCCTGTTTGTTTTTAAGCTAACGTCAATCCTAACCCAAGAAATTCGTTGGCGTGTTCAACAATATAGTCTTGCCCAATATGAGACCCCAAAGCGTAACTAATATGAGATAGGGTCTCAAATTAGGCATTTTAGTTTTCACTCTCACAGCCTTGTTTCCTCTGAAGCTGCAGATGCAATGACGCCCAGGCAAAATCCACAACCATGTAGCAGTAGTGACAATGTGGAAGGTATTGATCAAATAACAAGTTTAAACCAGTTCTTAGTGACTCCTGAAAAAATAAATCCCTTGGCTAAGTTACCTGAGAGAAACTCTTCGACACCAAGTAGGGCCCGTGAAGCCGATATTATTATATCACCGCCCTATAAAACTAAATTGATTGATAGCATTAATAAAAGAACTGCAGCATATTCGAAAGAAAACTTTGTTTCCTACAAGAAAAAAAAGGAATAGACCTAAAAGATAATAAATCAAAGGATAAACAAGGAAATGGAGATTAAGATAAAAAAGAAAAGTATAAGGAAAAAATAAAGGGAAAAGGGAAAGGCAAAGGGGTCCCTACAGGAAGGGAAAAATAAAGGATGGATGAAAATGCAACACTAGTTAAAAAACATAGAATAAATAAGCCTAATTATAGCTATGATGATCTCAGCTCATTTGAAGATAATGAAAAACTTTCTCTCCATGACAGCTGTGATGATAGCATTGATGAAAACGACACTGAATGTCTTTTTGCGGTTGTTTATTTTCAGAAGACAAACGGGGAGAGCAGTGGCGTAAATGTGGAAGGTGTTTCAGGTGGGCCCCTGAAGATTGTGGAGCTGACGAACTTTTTATTTGTAAACAATGTGAAAAGTTTCAATCTAAAAGAAAAAAGTAAACAAAACCTGTAGTGTAAATCAGCTAATTTGTTTAAAATGTCACCTTTTTTCACCTATTATTGTATATACGTAGATGTTATCTAATTATTGTGTACAATTCTTTTTTTTACGAACTTTTCAGTAATTCTTATCCATTTTTAGAGTTGTAGAATGGGGTTTTCATATTAGTACTACTTTTTTCAGACCCCAAAAATGGAACACTTGTGTTTATAATTTCATACAAGAAAATTCTAAGGTAATTTTCCTTTTCTGTCCTTCTTATATGTAGTAAAATATATGCATTAAGAGGATATCTAGTTGGTAATATAATCCCCCACTTACTTTCCTAGTTATATATGAAAATCAAAAGGTGTCTCAGATTCGGCATACTTACCCTATAATGCTTTTCATATAGTTACGAAATCCAATATGTCTATCTATTGTGGAAGTTTCTTGCTGATGATCTTATGTGTTGAAGTTTTAATGTGAAGTAATAAGGACGAAATCTTGCTGAAGTTTCTTGTTGGGGTGCCTAAAAGTTATGACTAAGAAATTCCCATCGGAGAAGATTACGCTTATATCCATTCGTTACATAACTTGGTGTGATCTTCCATCGGTATCATAGAGACAGGTGGGGAGATTTTTTCTGAAACTGAAATAAAATAAAATTACGTCTGTGCATAAATTATAGTTTCAATGACAAATCACTACTTAGAGTGGGAAGAAGAAAGTTGCTTTCCCTTGATATCTGCATTCCTGCCCTTAGGTATAAAATTTCGTGTGTGATTGTAAAATCACACACGAAATCTAAGTGACTCTTAAACTCTTTTCAAATTGAGTTTGAGATCCTTTCCTTTCTAAATATCTATAGAACATCATAAATCATTTTTTTAGAATTGATATGCATGAAGCGCGAGAGGTCCTTGTATAGGAAGTTACTGGTCAAAATTTGCTTTCAATTGTAGGTTCTGTTCCTTTAATCTATCCATTAAATCATTAAGCCAACCAAATAATTAACGATCAGGCAAGGGGATTTCTATCTTGCCTGATCGTTAATTATTTGGTTGGCTATCGTTATATTTGGATCTAGTTATATTTGGACGAAAAAGAATGTATAGAATTGCCCACGTAAGGGGATTTCTATCTTACGTGGGCAATTCTATACATTCTTTTTCGTCCAAATATAACTAGATTTATCCTATCTATATATGCGGTGAATCCTAAAAAGATTTTTTTTTCTTTTCTCTATTCCTGACAGTAATGGTCTTCAATAACACAGGCGGCCAGTACTTAAATATACGAATGATGGAGTGTGATGTAACCAGGAAATTCAATGGTCGAAACATTTAGGAAAGATGTATTTTTTAGAAATATAAGTGATATAAAATTAGTAACCGCTTGTATTGTAAATGTCTACTTAAGGGCTGTCTCCGTCTGTTTTTGGAAAACACAGTAAAACAAAAAAATTGCATTAAATCATTGAAAATGAGAGGATTCACAATATTTGTAAGACAAGACTGATTTCGCTTGCGCAAAAACAGTGCTTAAATATTTTCAAGAATGTCATGTTTTTTTGCTTAAATATTTTCAAGATGATACCAAATTATGTCACGTATAATCTTAAAAATTGTCAATGCGCACATGTCACGGGTAATGCTGAATAAAGAGATAATGAGAAGGATTTAGATACTAAAAAAAAGACACGAGAAGTTATAACTGTGTTTGCTGTATAAAGGGAGATAAAGTCCAAAATAGGCTAAAATGAGTTACCAAACCAGGAATGTTTGAAAAATCAAAGTCTACTGCAGGGTACAGAAAGCTAAGTCCAATTCCACTCCGAAACATTTTTATTCATCAGTGAAAATTTGGAATATGCGAAGCAAAACACAAACGTGTTAGTTTTCAATCTCATTTTTCTCAAAACTACGATTTTGGACTTGACACCCTTTACACGGCAAACACAAATATTCTCTTTCATATTTTTCACTTTAATTTTAAAAGTTTTCTTTCATGAAACTATGAATTGTAGAGTAATTTGGTTTACAATTTATCACTGCGGAATCTCTGATAATATCATGTTCATTAACAGGATATCATTCTCATTCCAAATTTCTGAATATGATACATAGTAAACAACATATAATCTCTAGCTAAATAAAAATGGATCTAAATTCCTATTTGAAGAATGCAACAAAATCACTTTCAATTCTTGATTTCATGTACAAGCTGTAACGCGAAAGGAATAAACATTTTTCTAGGTGAAAAATATATATTAGGATCTTCTTAGGACATACTTATTTTGTCACCAAGGCTTCTGTTATATTTTATTTGAAATGCGATTTTCAATATCAAAGATTTAAGAAAATTGGGATAGAAAGCTCATACATTCGGGATAGTTTTTGCTTCCTTAGATTACAAGTATGGATACTTTCTCTTGAAGACCTCGATGTTCCTTAGAAATATTGTGTAAAAAAGGTAGATCCCGTATATACTTAATTGTTTCTTACATGGATTAGAAAAGGTCTGGGGATCTGCAATGTTTGTACGAATTTATGTTGAAAAGAAACAAAAAAGTAATAGCGACGAAATACGTAAACAAAATTCTAACGTAAATATTGCTCACATTCCTGTAGATGTAGAAACATTCTGTATTCCAACTTTTTTTATTCCCATATCCTGTTTTCTAATCTAATTAACCTTTCGATTAATTAAATTGACTACTAGATGTAATGTTAATAGTTTACATCAGGAATTAGCACGTGCGAGTAAATTAAATGAAAATTGTTTAAAAATCACAAGCACAAATATATTTTTTTAATTACATGCTCATTTGTGCTCTCTGTTAAATGAAACAGAACGCAAAAATTGCTTTTATTGATACAGACATTATTGTAGATTTATTTTTAAAGTAAATTTGGTTTTAATTAGGAAATTTTAAAGATCTATGCGTCCAAAATATGCTTAAAATGCAAGAACAATATGGATTCCAACAAATCACCAGGCTTAATAATCACCATTAAATTTGGAAAGAAATAAGTATTTTTGTTTCCCAATTAATTTCTGTAATCTCCGCTATTAAGCTACTAATGAATTTAATTTTATTAAGTATCCTAGAAATAAAAACATATTAGAAATAAAACGTTTTCTCTGCGTATATCACGTTAGTTTTAAAGGAAGAAAAAAAACATATTCTGCCATTAGTCTGGTATTTTCTCAAGAAATTAATTTTAACTCATTTCTTTGCCCATTTTACTTATGAAGCGCGGAATTTTTGATACAACATTTTTAGTTACTGGAAATATTTTGCTCCAATAAATTGCGTTTACAGACGTAATTTTTATTATTATGCTTGGTATCATCTAGATTTGTTGAAGCTATTTATTTTTGCAATTCTTTTAAAAAATTTATTCATTAGTTGCTCTCAAATCCAATTCTGAGTTAAGAATTATTTATTTTTCTTTTGCATGTGCAGCACAAGGCTTTGTAATTCATCCTTAGTAAAGTAAATTTGTTTTACTCATCCATGGGTATGTATCATCCCTTTACTGATTGCACATTTCTAAAGACTCATATCTGCAAATCTTATTTTTATAAAATTGTTTTGTTTAACTGCAACGTGTTTTCAGTTTCTCATCAGTTCTAAAATACCTCACCAGAGTGGTATCTGGTGAATTTTGAAATAAATCCTGAAATTTAGGTCTTGATTCTAACGATTTAAGACTACGATTGTGCCGCAGATCCATGAAGACGACGCGTAGACGACACATTCTGGTGTCTATTGTATCCAAGCCCGCATGCAAAAAATAATTGAACTAGCAATTCGCCCAAAGCGTGCAGCAATACAAATGACAACAAACTGATCCAGTTATTGAAGATGTTATTGTGATTGTAGATTTTATTAACATATACTTACGATAATACTCTCCCGAATTCCAAATTCATTAAACTGTTCGTAATGTGGTTTTGGTTTTCCGTGACAAGGCATGTTTACGCACTAGAAGATTAATACCAACCACGTTTGCTTTAACAATGTTGGAAATTTGCTCATGTTTGAAATCCAACTCGGGATTTGCTATTTGAGTCCTTCTAACCTTTGAGACTCTGGATTTCGTCTTTTGAGACTGCGTAGGAAAAGCGCATAGGCGAGAACAAAATGCGTGTCTTGGTAGAATAGTTAAAGGTTTGAATCAAAGAAATGTTTCAGTAAGGAGGATAGGTACTAATCTGAGCAACCCAAAATGAACCTGATTAGTCAGAATATGACTAATCAGGAGAGTTCAACTTCATAGAAATGAGATCTGGAACGGTACGTATTTTTGGTGGAGCAATAAATATTTGCAGACGTTCAGTTAATACCACAGTTATCCACAGATAGTTTAACAGTTACATTTTCATGGTAGAGCAAAAACGATTAAATTTGTGTTGAATGTAACTGCTAGTAATGTGAAGTGTATATTTGTTGAAATGTCTACTTAAATCCTCTGTAGGAGAATTCAATAATAATGAGTTATGCCCTTCTAGTCTCATGAATGATTTGAGAACAGGTTTGGTCGCCTTTTGTTTATTCATGACATAAGTTCAGCGCAGACTCAGTCATTGTGTGATTAATTTATCCCCCATTATTTGGAATCTTTCGTTGATCAAACTTTTTAAGACTGTAAACCACGGAATGTGCATTTAAGCGTATTGGATATATGGGCCCACGTGCCAGTATATGAAAAACTGGCTGTTGTCTTTTCCAAAGCGACCTAGCAACATACCAAGCTGCATGACTTCCGATGAATTATTTTTTCAATGACATGGAAATAACTGATATACTTTCTTACATAGAATTTCGTGCTAAATACAACGGGATAGCGATGAGGTGAGCAGAAATAACCGACTCGAGACCGATCAAAATGATTTTCGCTGTTTGGCAACTTATTTGTGACAGACGTTTACCGTAAATGGAATATTAGTCCATTCGAGAAATACAGGATGTTGCTTAAGGGCATGCTTTATTACGTTTCAACCCTTAAATATGAAAATTAGTTTCGAGTAATTACACATATTCATAAGAAACCCATTTTATTTAACACATTGTTCTCGTCAAATGCTTTTATTTGCATTGTGTATGAATTTACACGCTTATTAATGCAGTGATTATTTCGTCATTATTTATTTCTTCCTTTTGAATCAATTACAGAATTACCGATGCAATTATCAGTACAACAAATTACCTAGCTTACTTGAAAACTAATTCTTATGTTCAATTTTAAAACTCCTAAAGCAGTATGCAATTGCACATTTCTATAATCTTAGCCATTATGATGCTAAAGACTGTAATTTTTTCCAAGCACTTTAAATATGAGAAAAAAAATGAAATGATCTTTTTTCTTTTATAACTTCAAATGATAACAATATTTATGTAAGAAAATATTTTCTTTATATTTCCTACATATTTTAAAGGAAAAATGCACAGTATTTTCCATTAGTGGGAAAATGTTATTTTAAAAAAATAATTTGAATTTCGTTATATTAGCCATTTAATGAAAATATTTTTATCAATCGTTTCAAATTCTAAACATAGATTTTGACACACTGTTTTCCCTTATCGAGGGCTTAATGGAAGTGTAGTATTGCAGTGTTTGCAAATTTAATTTTAATTTTTTTCACCGATAAAGAATTTCAGAATAAATTATAAATAATTCTAAAGTTTTAAAAAATACCTATTCTCAGACTGATATCTAAAATATATACGTTTGTGGAAATAAAGCTACATGATAAAAAAATAAATTGAAGTAAAAAGCAGAATCTTGTCTAAACTAATAACAGTACTACGACATCTATGTTTCTGTTTGAAAACAGTTGTACTTGAGAAAGCACTTTATGTTGATAAGAAAAGCTATTTAGACTTAAATAAGAGTAAAACCTTGTGAAGTTTATTCGGAAGTATTGTAACAGGCCAGAGGTTATTGAAAATTGCCTGAAAGAGAACAAAGCAAAATGTATCATCCACCGGAAGTGCCGAGCTCTATTTTTAGATAGAAGAGCAGAATGGCCATTATTTCAGATCCCCTGAACAAATGAAGTGTTATCAAATAGCTTTCAGGGGCCGCAGTTCACTCTCGGAGGGAGAAAATTTGAGGTGAGTTTGGAAAGATCTTCAAATGATCTCGCGTCGTGTAATTGTAAAACCCATATATTGAGAGAGCAAGGGGTTTCGGGTTCCGAGACAACCACTTGCATAGGAGATCAAGAAAAAAAGCGGGTTAACGTGGGATAGACTTAACAGATGGCTCATTATAACCCTCAAAATTCGACAAAGGAAAGAAAATAAGGAGGAAAGAATCCAGTTTGATGAAATCTAGTAAAAATCCATTTCGAAGTATATATCATGCATTCTATAAAGGACGTTTTAGTACGTGGTTGGTGTTCATTCGTTTTCTGGAGTTCAGGTTGCTTGGATTGCATTATAGTGTCAACAACTGCTGACATATGTCGTAGTTAAGGACGACATGTTTCTTAGAAAAGAGGGAGAGCCAAGTGACAGGGACAGTAAGCGACATTATTATGTGGGGAATAGAGAAAACAAGTAACATGAGTGAAGTAAGGAAAACAGACAACGAGTTTTGACCAGCTGCAGCTAATGAATCTGCCAAGCGAAAATAGAGATAGAGATATCCGGAGTGTAAGGATAATAAGTAGCTAAGGGGCCAAGAAGATAGCAGGGAATCGTTAGAGGAAACAGCGGGGTCCCCTTGCACCGTGAAAAGTTCCAGCGTAGGAAAAAGCGGGCGTCGGAAACAGGGCTGCTGCCCCCTCGGTTTCAGATTGGAGAAATGGAAAGGATAAAGTATATGGGTCACCCGATTATAAAAGTCCAGGGTGTTCATTGGTTAGAATGGGTCACCAATGTTAGCGAAGAGCGAGAAAGTATTAATGAAGTTAAGAGAGGAAGTTGATAGAGAAAGTAGTAACAGTTGTGGCGAAGAGACTGGGATACTCGAAAGCTGAGGTTGAAAGTGACAGTATGGTATGTAGATGTTCATGTAAAGATGCCCAGCGGACGGATCCAAACAGATGATTAAAAACTCGTAAGAGGAGCCCCGTGGAACCCAGGCGAGATCCGAGTACCGAATACAATTGTTCTCCGGCAGATTTGGACGGTTGATGAACCAGTCTGCTGTAAAGAATATCCACGGCCGTCGCATTCCCAAGGCTGGAGATGACCAGATGAGGAAAGACCGAACGACAGTAGAGCTTCCCTACAAGCCTGTTCCAGCGAAGGATGACTAGCTTCCGTCTTCAGTGATTTCGTGCCACCGGAACAAGTCCGAGAGCTTAAGCCGCACCCGCACCGTAAGATGCTCGCTACAAGAAGCAAGAGATGTTCGGAGACCCAGGTCAACCAACCAGCGAGAGGCGCAAACCTACCTGTTGACCCCCCCCCCTCTCAAATGAGAACCCTATTGTTGTCAAGGAGAGGCCCCATTGTTATGCAGGCTAAGTCGTCGCAAGGTAGGAAGAGAGTTTTATGTTTGCTTTCTTGCCAATGCTCACAGCGTGTAACGCCCGAGTTGGTTCAGAGGTGGTCAGGTTTATTTATGATTGATAATCATTCATATATATATATATATATATATATATATATATATATATATATATATATATATATATAATCACGTAGCAGTATTGATTAAAAATGATATTTGCATACGGTATGATTAATAATGAAATGTTTATATATGTGTAAATTGTTATGATACTTAATAAATTGATTAATTAACGTACATTGGAGTAATCACTCGTAGTTTTAACCAAGTACTTCCACTAATTACAAAGATCCCTGCGACAACATATATGCCTACATCATAATATTTGATCGGTTTTATCCCATTTGCCTCTGTGCTATCAGGATGACGGTAATGTTTAACTATTAGCCTTACATATTGTTATCCAGTACTATCAAACCGGAGTATCAAACATTTGTCATTCAAAATAGCGTGTTCATACTGATTAAACACACATTAAAAGTGTTCTTTGTAATCTTATGTTTCTTTTCAAGAGATTTAGGGGGTTTATTTGTTTTCGCAAGTATTCTTCGGAGTCCAACAATTAATAGACTTCTAATTATCACAGTTTATCTCACAGGAAAACCAGCTGCACATACATCTCTTTTATCAAATAAAATTTTACTTTACTTTAGGATATTGTTTCATTTTTAATTTTTTTAAAAAATCATAAACATATTTATGTAGCTGTTGTTGCTTATGCCACTTGACCGACAGCAACATCATATCAAGTCCCGATGGCTATGGGTGATGAAGGCGTGGCTCCTGTTTTGACTGGTACCACAAAGGTCGGCGACCGACTTGTTCAAAGGACCATTCCCATAATTTTTAATCGAGTCAAGTGAAATGACCAGGAAACTTGACCTCGCACCTCCACAGGTAATTTTGGGAACATGACGAGCATTGCAGCCATGACAGGTTTCACGTGCACCAGTCGCCATTAGTGTACACGACAGTGGATTTGTCAGCGATGATCATCGAACCAGTGACTTTGAGATCACTAGCCCGCTGCTCTGGCCAACTGGGCCACTGCGTGCATGCACATTTATCATACTTTGTATAGCATTTACGAGCTTTGATTTAATAACATTATTCACTCCCATGTTTGTTCGCTTATGCGTATATCAGCAATACATACAAATTCCTATTTTTTACAAAGTATTCATGCGAACTCTATGTTATTTAATGAAAAGTATACAAATTCCCTCCCTCATTTTACCGTTAATTAAATACGTATACAAGAACATTGAAACCTCAAACTATAATTAAATTCTAAACCATTTCATTTATAAAAATGTCTGCATGAATTATATCCATATAAGTGTATAGTAAACTAAACACTATATTAAGTTCTTCGAAACTTTGCAATCGTTTAGTTAATGTTACTGAAGTAAAGGAAATAAATAAACCTATCCAAAATAAAGGAAAACCTATTAGTACAAGCCGATTCTTTTGAGTAAGAGAATTAGCTTCATTTTAACAAATATGTATTTTTGACTACTGGTACATATTCGCAGCTAAATAGTTCCTTGGATACAACAAATTTATATTTGCTTATATTTTACGACATAAAAGATAGAAGAAAATATTTCTATGAAAATTCAACCAATAAAAGTTACGAGAATATAAAAATAATGATTACAGAGCTGTATTTATTTCATGAATAGGGGTATATAGTAGTTGTTTAATCTGTTGTATAAGTATTCTTTATTTATACCGAAATTTTGGATATTGACATAACTATGCGAATAAATAAAGTGATATCAGAAAAGATGAGATATGTTAAACGATGAAGTAAATCATCCTGACTTACAGAAACTCGTGGATAGTAATTATTTAAAGAGCACTTCTGTAATAACTCGAACATTATTATATCTGCAGTATTGTATACATCAGAATGAAAAAAAAAATAGTATTATTAGATATTCTTTGATGAAAGCGTATTTACTTTTTTTAAAAAAAGTGTACTTTAACGAAAAAAATATTTGCTATTAAATTTCCTTTTTTTCATTGATTAAATGGGACAAAATAATGAAATATTACACAGGAAAGTTATACATTTCAGTTTTTATGCCCTTTTTTTTACTTTATCGTCAATATCTAACTCTTTTTGTATTTTTACTTTCGTCTGTTTTTTTACGAATGCTATGCAATATGCTTTACTGAATCTCAAAAACATTAATTTACATTTTTAATCTTCAAAATTATACGTTTAAGCTCAATGGTCCTCGAATTTTCAAAGTTGAACAATAAATTTACCTTTTTTTTGAGTTAGCTGAGATGGAACACAGTTATGGGAGGTATCTTATAAAAAGTGTCACTTATTTTCTATTTGCTAGCTTGGGATGTGTAGAAATACTGGAAACGTTTGATTAAAAGATACACTTTATGTGATTAATATAATATCTAATGAGAACTATTGTCTTGCAATTAGTAGAGGTATAAAACACAATTTTCTTTTATTTTGGAGTAATACAGTAATTTTTGCAACACGAGAGCTAATTAGAGCTGGACCTATTGCCTAAAGCGTATACCGAACGGCTATAAACATCCATGTCATTTGTGGGACTCGAACACACAGACTCTGGCACCGAAGGCCAGCTGCCTAGCCATTCGGCCATCACCCGGCTGAAACACAATTTGGATTGTGTAAAAATTGGCTATTGTAGTATAATTTATGAGGCATAAAAACTATTACCCGCTAACTTCATACCGCCGGATTAGATAATGATGATTGATATGACGAGAAGATTCTGCATGCTTTAAAAAAAATATAAAATTCTTTAAAATCTATTTCTCTATTCTAAAAACATTATATTTTTATTCCTTGTCTTCTATAATAGTTTTTCCACTTTATCTTTATAATTGTAGCATAGTAGGAGTAATTTTAATCTTTCAATATCATAATAAGTCTATTTTGTGCATTATAAAACGGAATTAGAACGTAATAAGTACATCTGTAGAAGAATTTTATCGAAATTTGCACAAAGAATATAATTCGCGAAAGAACTTCTGAGAATTCTGTCTCATTTTATATTTGCTAGTCTAGAAATTTGGTCACTGTTAGTTTCTTCTGTTTATCATTTATAGATCTGTTAAATAAGTAATAGCGGAAAGTAAATACTAAGGTATACTTTAAATGAAATTTATATTCAGGCAACGTTTATTGTATGCAATCTCGCTAAAATATGATTATGGTACAACGATATCACATTTTAATCCATTCTCTAAATATTCCTCAGTCGGTCACATAGTAAAATACTTTGCTTTAGGGAAAATATTCATGATAGATTAAACTGACAGCGTTTACATGCATATTCTTCCTTTTTATCTTTCATATCTGAAACGAGATAACATGTAAGACGAAAAAGTTCTCCTGCAGTGGTTAGATTTCATTAACGTGCGCTCTCCGGAGTGTGATTAAAATTTGCGTAACTCTACACATTCGGGGAATATTGCGTATTTATTGTCAGATAATAGTATATGCCAGCGAAACAAAAATAC